>OY740766.1:9993463-10344298 GCA_963513935.1 Aphrophora alni | reverse complement strand
TGTATTTATTTCGAGAACCGTAGAATGGATGTTAATTATCTAAAGAAAATTGAATTCACAATTAAATTTTCTATAAATTGGTAGCCTATATCATATTACTACAGCGATTAATAAACGTATCTAATAAACCAATAATAATAGCAGTATTTAGAAATCGGTTACTATTTTGCTATAAACGTTCATAAATCAAAAAATTATGTACTGTATATAGCATTTTCAAATTTTTGTATGATTTTTATATAGTCATATAGAACATTTCCTGAAAATTTTAACAAAATCTTTATTTAATATAATCTTTATAAAGAAAATTCGTTATCAAACTTCTTAAGAGTTTGAAAAAAATAATAAGTAGCGGTCCTATGATGTGTACAAAACGCCGACCGCAATACAGACCGGTGTCGTATACTGCCAAAAAAACTGTTTTTTTCAGCGCTCGTTGATTCGACAGAAAAACTGTTGCGAGATTCATCTGTCTATGGAAGTAAGGAAGGACAAAATTCTGCTGGAAGGACAAATCTAAAACAAACATCTCTGGTCTGAAATGAATCATAATAGGCCAAAAATAGTCTTTAGATATTATGTAGACGATACTATAGTACTTTTCGATGGCAACAATAGATAATTAAAAACTCTAATTAACTTCGTAAACACAATGCATCCAAAACTCCAATTCACGGTTGAAGTGGAAACAAATAACAATTTAAACTTATTAGACCTATCAATTTCAAAAATAAACAATAGTGTTAAGTTCAAAATCTATAGAAAACCTACCACAACAAACCAGACTATACACGCTTCTTCCCATCATCCATGTAATATAAAAATGGTAGCTTACAATAGTTTCGTTAACAGGCTAGTCTCAGTACCTCTAGACAAGAAGAAGTATGAACAGGAAGTAAACATAATTAAACCCATCGCAGTATACAATTGGTACAAGAGCTCAGATATCGACCAACTCATCAGGTAACATACAAATAAGAAACCCATTATTAAAAAGAAAAAGCAAACTTACGTCTCCACACATTGAGTCATACTCCAAAACGTAGACTGGCTAAAGAGAACGTAACCGTTGCTTTCAATACCTCAAACTAACAATACTATTTTTTAAATAACCCAAAAAAAGACATACATAATGACAAACACGATAAGACTGCCATATACAATATCACTTGTTGTACAGTAATGAATGTCCCAATTTTTATATAGGACAGACGGCCCGCTCTTTCAACAAAAGTTTTAAGGAACACTTCCCTAAGAGGACTTCATATACAAACTCTGCTTTTGGTGAACATCTTATCGACAAAAACCATAAATACACAGATATCCAATCTAACATAGAGATATTGCAACAAAAGTTTGGTGTCAATTCCCACGGTACACGGTTACGGCTTGCCAACGACAAAGCAAGTGCCAATTCACTCAAATATCAGCCACAAAAATATTCACGAATTAAATATACCAACAAATAAAATAAATCGTCAATATTATTGAATATATTTGTCCACATTTTCTAAGAATTAAATTAAATTCTTGGTATATTTTCTTTTAAAATTTTTAAAGTTATTACTAGAAACATGTAGTTATAATCACTGATCATACCTGAACAAAGGCTACATAATGAAACAATGGTAGGCCTATCAGTCGTGAAATTAAATTCAAGTTCGGGATGTTCGGGTATTCGGTAACGTACTCAACAAAAATTGATATATATTTTTAACCGTTTGATGGATTTTTGTTTTGAAAAATATTTGAATTCACAATAAAAATATCTATAAAATCTTATGAGTAGGCTTATGAGTAGGTTGTTAGGTTAATTTGTATTAAAAACCATGATGAATTGTATATAATTCGTTTTAAATATACATTGGCGTAAATTAATTCAAAAAGTTAAACTATAATTGTCCGTACATAAAAACATAAAATTGATAATGTATAGTAAATTTTATGAGGAATCCAAATCCGTTTTAAAAAATAACTTCCGATAATTAGTTTTCGATATATAAGCGTTTTTGTACTATCGCGTACTTAATTTGTATACTCTCTGTACGAAAATCATAACAGAGTACTCTGGTTTACTAAATTGTGTTTATTTCGAGAACCGTTGAACGGATGTTAATTATCTAAAGAAAATTGAATTCACAATTCTATACATTTTCTATAAATTGGTATATCAGAATATAACTACAGCGATTAATAAACGTATGTAATAAACCAATAAAAATAGCAGTATTTAGAAATCGTGTACATTTTTGCTATAAACGTTCATAAATCAAAACATTATGTATATATCATTTTCAAATTTTTGTATGATTTTTATATAATCATATAGAACATATCCTGAAAATTTTAACAAAATCTATAAATAAATATCAGACTAGGCCTATACAAGTTATAATTTGACACTATTTTCAACCAGACCGATAGCGATAAATGGTTGTAAATTGTTTAATTATTATTAGTCTAGATCTGATAGTTATAGAAGTCTAGCTTTGATAGTTTATAGAAAATTTAATTGTGAATTCAAAAATGTTTTGTTATTTCAAATCCGTAGGGTGGTTTTCGAGATACAAATGATTTAATAAAGGCGTATCATGATTTAATTAAAAGTTTACTAAAAGTTTAGGTTTTTTTGTTAAAATTTATTTCAATGTTGTTTTGAAGAAATGAGTTTTTTCGTTGTAAAGTAATTAAATTTTATTGTATCTTGATGAAATTTTAACAACATGTACATATATATTTTTGTTGTCATAATTATTAAATTTTATTTCATTTTGTTAATTAGTTTTCAGAGAAATTATGTTTTTTTTGTTGTAAATCAATTCAATTTTATTATATCTTGATGAACTTGATGATTTATTTTTCACAAAATGTGTATAAATATATTAGTAAAGAAGTGTGTTAAATTTTGTTTAAATCTGATAATTCGTTTAAAAAATATATATCAATATAGACGATGAATTGTATCGTCTCGTAACGTCGAAAATATATTTTCTATTGAAGTAATTAATAGATTTAGAATAAAATTAAACAAATTATGATAACAGAATATATATGTATATGTTGTGAAAATTTCATCAAGATAAAATAAAATTTAATTACTTTACAATGAAAAATTTTAATCTAATTGTATTTTCGAAAGGGTTTTAAAAATTTTGAAATTTTAGGGGGTTTGGGGGTCAAAGTTGTAAAAATCCCCATAATGAAATACATACCGGTAGTATAATATATTTATTTATATATTGTTTTATTTTAGGGCGGTGTGGGGGTATGGGCGGGGGTTTGGATGGGTCAAAGTTACTAAAAATCCCCATAATAAGAAATACATAGTAAAATATATTTATTGGTATATTTTTGGTTATTATACATTTAAGTTGATTTGTCTCTCCGTGCAAAGCCGGATCGGGCCAGCTAGTAAACTATATAATATTACTATGGCAGATAATTTTAGGAAAGTAAAAATATCACTTCCGTCAGTAAGAAAAGTGTTAGTGGACTTTGGACTCATGAAAAGGACCATCTGTAAGTGGTCTAAACCATAAATTTCTACTTGTTTACAAGTATCTTACATACAAACAACCCGCCGTGTAATAAATAACTTTCTCTGTAGACATATTTTTGATTTCTAAGTCCAAGCTATTGTAATTTATTCAGATAACACACACCCACTTGAACCCTTCTTGAATAAGAAAAGCAGAGGAACCTTCCAAAGTCCACACATGGTCAACTTCCTATTGTCTGTATGGAATAACCTGTATACCTCGGCTACAAGGGGATGGCCTGGGTTAAACCCCAGGCCTCGTTCTTCCGCCTTCAGCTAATTCAATATTGTGTATCATTTATGCATCCCCACTAGGAATTAACATTCTTTTAATGATCGTAATTTGGAAATTTCCATCAAATATTTGAAAAGTACAGTACATGAAAAAATTAGACGAATGATACCAAACACGACATAATTTGGTAAAAAAAAAATCATACAATATAGGCGCATCTTGTTTGTGTGCAGTAACAATCGAGTTGGTTTTTGGTAACGATAATAAATTCAATTTTGTCAAAATGTATACATAACAATATTATTAAATAATACAGTATTTAAATTGATTAGTTATATGTTTTTCAAGCAACGAATGCTTGTAATGCTCCAAGCAAAAAATTATTTGTAATATGTATATTATGAGCATATAACTAGTTGTATTGTGTACATATTAAGCTTATAACTTTGTAAAATACGAGTATTAGTTATATAGCTTAATTGTTATTGTATACCGTTGGTTGTATAAAGTGTATGCGTTTTTAGTATTACATTAAAAAACAAAGTGTTTTCTGGTATTTTGTTAACTAGTTCTCCGCCTAACTCATGTAACAAAATATGAAAGCATATATATGTTAATTACATCAAACACATAACAAATAACAACACTTATAAGTATTACACCTACTCTGTAATAAGATATAAAAGGATATGTGGAACAAACAATGGATTTTCATAAATCACTTGCTTGCATCCTGGGAAAGCTCCTCTCTCACGAAAACATCAACTCCCCTGAAAACGTGTCTCTTTTAGCCCTCAAATATAATTATTTGAGTTAATAATTGAAATAAATAGTTCATTAATACTGCTGTTTCAAATCAAGCCGATTTGTAAGAGTATATTCTTTTCTTTGACCAATCCATACATAAATGAATAGGTAGTTATCAAACAAACATTTCATTTCTAAATAACTATTTGACGCTTAGACGATGATTAGAAGATATACTATTTTTTTGGCAAAGTACTAACAAATGAATAAAATTTTATGGCCTAAAATATATCTATAACTATTTTATTATACAACAAAATTACATAATTGCAGATTAAGTCGTAGTGCGCCTAATGTTTAAGTTTTTTTTCTTATTTCTTAAGTGTATTGACAAATCAAACCTAGCATCCTTGTGTATTTACGACCTACCGGTAGCCGACTAAGCCCCTAGTCCCAACTTTTTGTTTGTTAATGGAGGGTAATAAACATGACAGAAATTGTGAGGCAAAGTTAACAGCACTTTGATTTTTTTTTATACAAATTAATTGTCCTTAAAGCTGTTAACAAATTATTTCTAATCTGTTAATTATTTCTTAAAGCCAGTTCTAGTTATTTTTTACGTCCCTAGTAAGTAGGCCTATACTTAAAAGAGTTGATATTGTTTATTTTAATATCAGTTTGTACGAATGTATTATTATTATTTTTGTTAACTTCTTTACTGTATTCCAATTAGACTAATAAAGTCAGAAGAGATAGTTACACGCAGTAAAAAAAAAAGTTAGTAACTATGTTTGAATTTACGCAACTAAGTTGTAGGTCCATCTGTAGCCTACCCTACCAGAATAGACGAATAGGGTTAATCGTAAGGTTCTTAATGCTGAACATTTGATTTATATTAACCTTTTGGTTAGTCATAAAATATCTTCAACAAATTAAAAATGGAAGCAAAAATAAAAGTAAGAACGACTTAACGTTCTTATGACCCATTTAAAAAAATGTTTACTACGTTTTTAATAGGAAACCATAAAAATATTACGCTACCGTTTTCGCATCTCGAACTCTGATTGAAATTACAGTAGTCTATTTGTATAGGAATTTCTGTTGTAGGCCTAATTCTAACTTATAATTATTTTTGTATCTATGTTATATTTTTCTGTGTGAAACTTGAGCAGTACTAATAATAAAAGTTACAAGGTATTAATTCATAGACAAAATGTATTTTACCTCAGTTACATTTTGAGAAGTATATGTTTATTTAATTTTCATGTGTACCGTTGAAAATATAACTTTTTTTGGTTGTAGTTTGAATAATATAATGTTCCTGGATGAGAGTGGGAAGTAACAAATCTAATTTAAATGTTCATCCCGATAATTATTAAATGAAATAAATAAAATTGTATGTTCGAGTATCGCGGTGTCTTGATTCATAATTTTAAAATGCTCTAAAATGGTGGTGGTAAAACGAAACACAATAATTACAAAGAATTCACACAAACATTGTTAGTGAGTTTTTCAGGATTATTTTCATTTAACATTCATTTAAAGCTTCTTTGTATCAACCAGGCGTTTTTGTTATACATTATTAGTTTTGTTTCCGAAGTAATAATTTAAAACTTGACTTATCAAAAAGTTTGTAAATTTGTTAGTAGTCCTACTGTTATTTTCATTTACTACAATTTACTTTATAAATTACAATTTATTTAACAAATATGAAACATAAATTAATTTAATCAATCACTTAACGAATAACAACAAATATAAACATATTGACATGCAATAAGATGTAAACGTGGGACAAATAATACATCCCCGTAAATCACTCTCTCACATCCTCGCAAAGCTTCTCTCTAACAAAATAATCATATCCCCAGAAAAGCTTGTCTCTTACATTCCCACAAGTTTCTGTCTCTCGTAACCGTTACATCCCCACAAAACACATATTTTTTTCAAAAATCAAAATCAAAATTTTCGAGAGATAACGTATTAGGAGTAATACTTATTTATTAAGCAATACATTTTTTAAAAATCAGACTTCTACCTTTTATATTTACCGAGATCCCACAAGGTATCTCCAGGACGTATATCCCCAGAAGGGTACATGCGATGGACAGAGAGAGAGAGAGAGAGAGAGAGAGAGAGAGAGAGAGAGAGAGAGAGAGAGAGAGAGAGAGAGAGAGAGAGAGAGAGAGAGAGAGAGAGAGAGAGAGAGAGAGAGAGAGAGAGAGAGAGAGAGAGAGAGAGAAGGAAAAATCCACCATTGACATTTTCTCCGCCCAGGTTGTGCCGGACTTTTGCTAACTAAAACAACCTCCTCTTCACCGCGGGAATCCAGGCTGGGACCGCTTTCGCATAACTTCAGCCTGGCCGCCTGTATCACCTTGTGTTCTGCTCTTGTCTATGATACTTCCATTTATTACACAGTAATCTATGTTCCAGGCATCCTTCCTCTCGTTTGCCACGCAACACGGATTCGACATATGTCGCTACCACACTCCAATTGTGTCTCGTTTCTATCATCTTCTTCACCGCCGTATCAGGAGTGAACTCTCCGATTATTTCCTCCATGCTTTTTTTCTGACGCTCAAACCGATCACAGTGGAAGTAAAACCGTGTTACTCATATTAAAACATTCCACCATCATTCCAAGATGTCTAAATCTCTAAATGTTCTCACTATCCTAATACTTCCGTTCCTTCTGAATTAAGCAGTTTAATTGATATTATTTGCATATCAGAAATCTCACCCAAAATAATTTTATATTGCACATTGTATGCCATAGAATTTTGTGTGTACAATTTTTGTGTAAAATGAACAGATGTATTATTGGTTTTTATTTCGTATATTTGATTTAGTTTGATGGAGAGGATGGGAGTAACAATTCATAGAAGTTAATAACACATGGTAGTTTGCGTTTTAATATTACTGTATTTTTCTGACGATATTACGTACGTATGTGAAATAATTTGTATTTAGATTTTCTAGTATGCGAAGTTTTTATTCAACATTAATAGGTTTATAAATCTCCCCCCCCATTCCGAACTATTCTCCTACCACCCACGTTCACCCTTTCCTTTGTCTATTTCATAAATTCATATTCCTTCTTATTATTAATTTTAGGAAAAAACATCAATTAATTTTTCTTCAAAACAAAGAAGTTATATACTAAATTAATAAAATAATCTAATTTATTTTTAGTGAGTAAATCTACTATGGGCTTACTTATGTCAATACTGATGTACTCCAGCTAGATCAACATCTTTATTTATGTAGTTTTGCATTATAGATCCAACTCTTTTATCTTTCGATCGAATCTCTTTTGACCAAGTCTTGTTCTTTTTCAATCTAGACGATATTAGTTTTATTTGAATGCGACATGTTTTCTATTTATTTTATTTTAATTTCTGTTATGTCTGCGATGTTTTTACTCTTTAAACAAATTCATACTTAAATGAAAACATTTGATCTGATATGGTATTTATACATTAAAATTTACATGCTCGTTAACCTTTAAACGAGTATGTTTGTATAGATACATTTAAATTTTTCAATTTCAGAAACAATAATACATTCATAATGATAAACTTCACAAAGGATCAATCAGTTATTGATGTTTCATTTTGTGTTAATTATTGTCGATATTATGAATATAATTTAAAGGTGTTTCATGATGCGTGGCTAATTCCAATTGAAAGCTATTTCATTAAATCCACTAGATTTCAACAACAAATCCACCAGCCGACTGGTTAGGTAAATGCTTCTTCCCTATGTCCATTTCTTAGAGCCTGATATCCCATTTTTCTCATCTGATTAAGAGTTTATGGACCAAACACAGCATATTTACAGCACTTACATGGTCTAATCTCTCTCTCTCTCTCTCTCTCTCTCTCTCTCTCTCTCTCTCTCTCTCTCTCTCTCTCTCTCTCTCTCTCTCTCTCTCTCTCTCTCTCTCTCTCTCTCTCTCTCTCTCTCTCTCTCTCTCTCTCTCTCTCTCTCTCTCTCTCTCTCTCTCTCTGATATAGCATTTTTCGATTTTTGCTAGTTCTACTTGAAAAAGGTAAAAAAAGTTATTCAGTCTTGTATGTCTAATAATTACCTACCTTTTTAATAAACAACTTTTATTAAATCGTTCAAACGGTGAACTATAATTATTTATTATAATTTAATTTGTATTATAGATTATATCAAATTATAACACCTCACTCTCTCTAATAATATCGTTGAACATCATAAACTTTAATGATGCATTGTTTATTAATATGTTAATAAAATCTTTGATAGACAATTACAGCCTTCCTTAAATTAATTCTAATTTAGCTACAGTTAATTAAAACCGATTACACAACATAATTAGATGGGACAAGTTTGATCAGGAAGTTACTGCATAATTCATTACCTCTTACTTAACCTGACTTAGAGGGGAAGTTTAGCTGAAATTATTAACATAGTATTAGATAAACAAGTTTATTTGCACCTTTAGTGTATTTATATTTTAGGTTTACTATTATTTTATAATCATAGATTATGTTGAGCAGACGTTTTTTTCTATTGATGTTTTAATACAATAAATATATCATTCTTTAATCTAAATACACCTGCCGACAAGCACTTGATGTGACATACACATACTTACTTATTACTTCTAAAACATCGGTTTTAATCGCACGCTATTATTGAAAACACGGTACGTGAAAGACAAGTAACTTATAGTTTAAAATAATCATAATGGAAGGTTGCTTGCTACTTTGCCTCTCTCTCTCTCTCTTTCAATTCAAATACAAATTCTAATAAGAGTTTACCATTTATCATATTTTATAAACTGGCATTTACTGTACATTTTGTACGTGATATTTATAGCGTTTTTGCTTGTTGGATGAAAATATATAGTATATAAACTCAAAAATATACACTGTTGTAATATGGAACACTGTAACCAACAATGTTTTACAGAATTTCAAAATTATCAATGGTAGGTTGAAACTTTAAACAAAGCTCAGAACTTTATAATAATCCAATATGAACTATATATATGTACTGCTGTTATGACAACATATTTTTTGCCATCAAAAATATGTGTCTCTACAAAGAAAAAAACATACATGAGTAGGCTTGGGCAGAAGGTTGGATTAACTGCATTTGATGGAGACTCTCGTTAGGTTAGCAGATATCGATTGACCGGATGTATTTTTTTCTTTTTCAAAATTTCACCTAATCTTTAGGACACAAAATTGTTCAAACAACTAAATTACGGTCTTTATATTATCCACTAAGGACTGAAGACTGTGTAGTAACAGAAGAAAAGTCATAGTATTTGAAGTCATCCGTAATGCACTTTTTTTGTCATAATGGGTTAACAGGAGATAATATATCTGGAATTTACCGTGGGACATGTTAAATACGTTTTTCTGTAGTCATCGACAGGCTAAAGGCACTGATCAGTGTTAGGTCAATTATTTAATAATTACGGATATTAATTAAATTTATATCAAAGCAAGGAATTTCATCAAATTACTAAAAGGCCTAAATTTTGCTTTGATGTTGAATCCTCTTTCCCACACGACAGAGGGATAAAATAAAAATCGAACTAATGCTCTGTATGGAATATAATGTGAAAGTATCAATTGTTTGCTTGCACATACTTAAAAGTCAACAATGAGAATAAGACGGAAGAATATATCTTTACTAGAATCAAAAGTTCAAAATAAATATAAATTTAAAATCCATTAAATTTATAAGAAGTTATAAAACATCTGTATGTTTCTTGGAAATTTAAAAAATTTCAATATTTATTGCAATAAACCACATGTTTTAGAAATTTAATATCAGCTGATTTTTTAGAATAATCACAAAATTGATTTAAGGTTGTCATCCAATTAGATCTATAAAAGTTTACAACAAAATATATATTGTACTTTATACGTCACTCATAGGTCAAACATTACGTTCAATAAATTACACCATCTGTCTGAATGTTCACACATTCGCTGCGGGTCCGGTGAAAGTGGTAATTACTGTCCCATAGCGAAATATTTGCAAAGACAGATAAGCGCCAAACTCAACCGTAATTACGAGCCACCATGAATAAATACACATAGTCCAGATTTTATTTAATTTGAATAATATAATAAAACTTAAAATATCAAACACAAAATCATTAATGTCTCTTTGAACATATGCAACTAATTATTTTCCATGGAGAAAACTTATCAACAACTATTCCCCAATATCACGTGGTCTTCCAAGAACTCACAAAATTAAAACATTTAGTTAATTTCATACCTGCACTAAAAAGTTTTCCAAGAAATGTTACATCGTCATTTAATGAAAGTAATTTTCCGTAATAAACACATTTTAAATAGTATAATATAAATCGTAATAATAAATACAATATTAAGCAATAATTGTACTCTAGTATCGCTGAACATAATTAGTTTATACACAAACATATCAATCAAGGAAACAATTAAATTTATGGAAATAACCTGAAAAATGAATCCGATGTTAGTATAGGATTATATTATTATAATCAAATTGGTTATCATCGTATGTGATCAAAATTATGTTGAGGTCGATGAAGAGTTTCTCACGTAAATTAACGGTTTGATCTGTGTTTACCACTTTCCGGTATTTTAACTGATATATATCTGACCCATTTTCATAACAAATACATATTTTCAGAAGATAATTCCTGCCTAATGAAACTAACATATTACTTGAGGTACGTGTATGAGACCATATGTTTATTTATTGGTAATATTAGACAGTTAGGAATTTTTAAAACCTTCCCTAAAAAAATCAACCACAAAATCAATTTTTATTAGAAACTGAAGTGCACAACTCTATTAATTTCCTTGACCTATAAAAAAAAGAAAGTAATATCTCCTATATTTTCATGAAATACAGCGAAACAAAAACCACTAACCTAACAATCCATTGACAATTGAACATTTTACAATCACAAAAAACCATAAACTAATCATAGATTTATTAGTTTATTTATCAATTACCTTACGTTGATGCTTCGAACAATCCTTGTTTTCATGTCCTTTTGTATTTTTATTCACATAACGCGTTTCGACTATCTATCAGTCATTATCAAATGTACACGTAAAATACACTACACAAACAATTAACAACACAAATAATTCACATATAAAACTACAAAATATACGAGCGATATGCGTTGTCGGCCAGTTCTCGATGAGGTCAACTCACATTATTACTAACTAGTTATTAACAATCCAATTATGCTACAAGCGTAAAATGGGGTAGTTTTATCCACTGACTTCTAAACATTCCGTTACAATTTAAATAAGTATAAATTTTCAAAAAATAGTAGAAACCAATTGATACAAGTGAGCAATAATACATAAGTTAATCCACAACTTGAAGAAATCCAACACTAATACACCACAGGATGTGAAAACGAATACCCATTATGTAGGCCTACAAATCTAATATGGTAACAAGATTAGTACAAGTAAATAAACAGATGAGGATGATCTCCGGGCAACTCTGAAGAGATATAGAAGGAGAATGTAGAGGATATAGAAAAAAATAAAACTATCGATTATGAAAACAGGTTCGATATATTAGAGCCGATGTGATTGGCTACTCGTCACAATTTCCAACGATTGATTGAAAATATCCTAGGAGACTTTTTTTATGAATTGGTGAAATTATGGAAACTGTACGTATCAGGTTAAACCAATAAGACGTTGTTTTGTTTACTTTTCTATTAACAGACCAATGTTTTAAACACTGTAGTATGAACATAGTAGTTAAATAGGTTGATGCCACCTATGACAGGCCTAGGTGCAGACAGACAGAAATGTTATGAAAATTGTAATGAAGTGATCTCTGGCCCATTAAACCCATCTGTTAGCACATTGTCCTACTATTTTCTCAACTATCAAGATTGTTCACTCTTTTCTAAGGCCCACTACACTTGCCAATTACTACTCCAATAATACCCCTCTGTAGCAAATCTCCCACTTTTTCCTGGGTTCCCCCACCCTCACTACTACCCTCTAAAGGAGCTTCCCTGCAGAGGGCTAAGGTGGGACACTACCAGTCAAACCCTCTGCACCTACCTTTTTCTCTGCCTGGGTGTTGAGCCCAATGAGTTTGTTTACATCCTCCTATCTGGTAGTATTTATTTCACACATCTATACGTTATATGTATAAAATAATAATTCCCCTCCATTTTAAACTTTAGCATTTACATTGTGTCAAATTAGTTCACCCTTGTCAATTATAGTTATACAATTGAATGTGTAACAACCTACAACCGATCAGGTAGACTAACTCCCTGACTTGTAAGTATTGCGGTAACATACTGCACAAACTGCAGGGGCATTAGATAAAATAAAAAAAGTTCTTTTCTTGGCGCTCCAAACCCTGCATACTTCTTCAGCGAATCTGTACAACTAGAGATTGAATCTAGCCATTTTTTGTTTTTGGAATATAGACAAATCAATGTAACTTGTTGAGCGTTAGTACTTTCAAAATGTTTTTTGTTGTAAGTAATTGTGACTGCGTGATGCTTTCGATCACGTATTGTGATTGAACCAAGTGATAAGTGTTTTGTTTAAATGCGAGATACGTAGAAATCCATGTATGAACAAATTTATTTACTCCCCGAGTTTAAAACATGCAATCTAAATGTTCCAAATGTCAAATTATTCATGTCATTAAAAACTTCTTTTTTTTAATGCTAAAACAAATATTGTAATTATTTTATTATAAAAGTAAATATTCTTTTTTTTTTAAATATGTGCTGTCTTTATGTGCTCCAGTATGCCTCCAAAATGTCGTAGACTGGCACAAATGATGTTATTAATGGTGGCTACAACCCAGATGTCAGATTTACTGTGGACAACAATTAATCATTCCATCTTGAACAATACACTTCTAGATCCATATCATCGGTTTTAATTAGCTATACAAATCAAATTAAACATAATGTATAGCCGTCATGTCAACAATTATTGATTACTAAACACTGTTTGGTTTATTTCTATTGTTTAAAGGGAACAGGGTTTATTTCTATTGTAGGGGACAGAAGTCCAGGCATGATTTTTCGTAATTAACTACTTGTCTAACAAATAATGTGCCGTTATTGAGATTTTCCTAATGGAAAGTCCGATATCCCAACACCAACCTTACACTTATTATAAAGGTAACACTACTTTAGCAAATGTTAGACATAGTAGGTTTACCTAATATTTGGTTCAGAAGTTTTAGTTATGATTCAAACAATGAATAATACCAAAACACTAGAAAAAAAAACAAAGAAAAATATCAATCTGCTTTCAGGAACGAAACTCTGTCTTTACGGCTAATGCAGAAAACATAGTGTGATATTTGTTTGTCTAAAACGAGAAAATGAGCATCAGCTGTTTGATAGAAAAAAGTAAAATAGAGAAACAATCTACCAGGAGAGATATTTGATGGCCTTTTTGCGGTTTTCCTGGAAACTTTATAAATAGTTTGGTAATACAACTAATATAATAATTTTTTTTCTTGTAAAATTTAGATTCAAAACTATTTACTAAAAAATGAATTGACTCAGAGGATTGTACAATTGAAAACTAAAATTGATTATAATGCTTTTATTTGTGGTTAAACATAGTTCTGTTTGCATCATCCGACGAAACACTCACTTAATACAAAACTCATTCACTTATTTCATAAACTAAGAACATATTATATTAATAATTAAATAATCCACCTTGAAGATTGTAAATCAAATTTACAATTTAATAATAATTAAAAGAAATTTATTACACAATGTTTTATTTATAAAATATAAGTTAATTTTTATTCTTCTGCTCTTCTTGCCTTATGTTGTTCTCATATATTATGCTATAAATCTCTTTTTATTTAGTATAATTCTGATGATACCTAATTTCGAAACATGAAGCTAAATAAAGTTATATTGCTAAAACTACTTTTTTATTAATTTCTATCCATTATAATTATATTTTCTTGAATTAATAAATCCGTAATTAGTTTCGTTTACAATTTTTGGCGTTATAGTTGTACATACAATTACCATACATATAATTAAACTCCAAGATGGGTTCCATGTATCACAAGTACATTCATGTATGATGACAATGAGTGTAAAACAGTACTTTACATACAATTCACTGCTAATTAACATATACAATACATCATAATAGGTATTGATAAAAGTGCGGCAACAAGAGATTATAAATAAACTTGTCCCTTGATATGTTTTACTATTTGTTAAATAATTTTGTGAGTTACGGTATTTCATCTTAAAAATAATATGCGTTTTACCCAACTGAAATAAACGGTTTAATACATGGCACTGACTTTCTGACATATACAACCTCTACCCTAATAAATAAATTAATATTCGTCCCCATTTCCACAAACTAGAGGCAATAAATAGATAGGCGTCACCATGACATTTGTCCAGCCCCATAATACAACCGTATATAAGTAGATCTTCCAAATGTGCCTTAGACCTTTTTGTTAAATGTTAAATTGTATCAAAAGGACTTACCCAGTAAGGTAATTTTGTTGAAAACTTTTTTACATAGAATGTTTGAATTCTGAAACTAATTGTGTAGGGCACTACTTCATTGACGTTTAATAGACACAACAACGCTCGTAGATGTGTATATATTAAAAGCTCTTCAAGCGTTATACTCGATATATTAACTAATCCAATATTCTCTGTTTAAAGTTATTTGTTATTGGTGGAAGTTCAATTTTATTATTGTACATTTTTCGGACATTTGCCGTCATTTGTGTGTTAAAAATTCAAAACACGACGTTTCGGGAAAAAGAATCAATTCCCGTTATCAAGTGACTAAAAACTAAAGAAACATGAAACTAGAAACTAAGCCTATGTGAGAAGTAAAATTAATGGTGGTATTCTTATTTAATTTTACATCTCACATAGGCTTAGTTTCTAGTTTCATGTTTCTTTAGTTTTTAGTCACTTGATAACGGGAATTGATTCTTATTCCCGAAACGTCGTGTTTTGAATTTTGTAACACACAAATGACGGCAAATGTCCGAAAAATGTACATTAATAATAATCGAATATCATATTTTCTATGGAGATCAGAGTTCACTAATACGGTGATTAAAATGTTGACTGTATCTTCACAATTTGTAATCGTAGAGATGTGAAGTGAATACCATTACATGCAGAATTGAAATCTGCTACTTGTTATCCAACTTTCATTATTATTAATTGCATAATACTTATAACAACACATTAAAAACGTTATAAACGGCTGCAATTTTGATATTTTCCATTAGTTTTCTGAAATTCAAAAGGGATCTTCATGACCCCCACTAGTTCCCTATGTACATATTTATAAAACTATTAAATTTAATAATATACCACGTTGATAATGATTTCGCTAGGTAAAATAATTGTATACAAACATTATACAATTCTAATTAAGCTGTAACTAATTAAAGTAGTTAACGTAACATAATTAGATGGACCAAGTTTGAATAAGTTACTGTATAACTAAATACCTATCAATTAACCTGACGTAAAGGAGACTTTTAGTTGAACCTGGTAGTACTCCAGTAGTAATAAACAAACAAGTTTATTGACACTATTAGTGCATTTTGTTTTAACAATTAGTTTCATTCATTATTTATAATTATATTATGCAGTGCAGACTTTGCTACTTTGATGTGTTAATATATTCAATCTTCTAATCCCAGTGTAGCAACTGGTTAGCACTCAATGTGACATTCAATTACATTTAGCCTACAGACAATGAAAGCATAAATTAACAAATTTAAATACCTTATTTGTGCCTTCCTCTTTGCATTATGCTTGTCATTTACCATTCTATGAGATCACTGTGGTAGTAAGTATTTTACTGTATCCATCATTAGACATTAACTCTCTCTAGAATACTGTCGGCTTCATCTGAAAAGCAAATTAGTTACCCCATATTTATTCAAAAAATAAACTACTGTTACCGATTATAAGAAACATGCTGTAGTTTTAGTAATCGTAAACATGTTCTATATGAAACACTGTGTAAAATATTGTGACCATTACTGTGCAATTAATTACTGACATATATGTTAGTTATCCTGAAATTAAAAAAACTTTAACGACTGCAGATTACATTCGTAAACGAGAGATTATATTCGTACTGGGAAAACGAGAGGAATGCAGAAGTGACACAATACACGACAGATGTGTATAATAACTTGTCAAGTAGGTGTCGAGAATCAACAATATTATCATGTAAACAATTGAAATTAATTTATTTGTATTATGCTGTACTCTATATCATTAACAGTGATACAACTTCATATAAGATATTAGCTCTATTTATAAGGTGTTTATTAAAGTTCCTGTTTGGTTATTCTTCATTTGTGTTATATCGAATGACTCTTTGTATATTAGTGTTTCTATGAACTACAGACTTCATTCCTTGGATGATTTAATGCATTCAATAAATATTCAGGTGAACGTAATATAAAGCGAAGTGAATACACACAAACATTATTGGATAAAGAAGAAGTGGACTAACTAAACGGTTCACACTAGAACACTAAAACTAGTGTTGGGAGGAAGTTACAAAAGTTAACCGATTTATGAAGGATTGTTAATTGCGTTGTGACTGTGTTGTTTCTCTTAGTATTTTACTTATGAATTTTAAACATCATATTGGTTTCCAAACAAAAAAAGAAGCACTATATTTGTTATTGGAAAATATTGCTAAAAGTACAACTCGATTTTAATTGTATATTATGTGTGAAACAGATTGGCAACTTTCTACCAACAAACATCGGCCACAGTAATAACGTTCTCATGGTAACTATTACTAGTATTCATCATCATCGAGAGAGAGAGAGAGAGAGAGAGAGAGAGAGAGAGAGAGAGAGAGAGAGAGACAACTACTTCCAAATTTCAAGGTAAAGAAAAATAAGAAGATTTATGGGCAATATTTGCCTACATGGCAAACTTGATAAATTTTTAGAGTACTGAGAGAAAGTGTTTCCACAGACGAAAGACAGACACAATTCCAAAAATACTTTTCTTGCCTCAGGGTACTTCAAAACTGATATTTTACACACTCAGTAGTGCTGATTTTTTTAAATTAACACCCCAATGCCAAAGTTTCAGGTTTTTTTTGTTTTATAGTGGCTACACCAAATCTAGAGTAATCGAAAATATTACAACACTTGTCAGGCAAGGCCAAAAAATATATCCCAATGACCATGTAATGACAATAATTATTTATAATTTTGGTAGATGTTTTGACTCCTATGTGTACACATCAAGGCTGTATAAGGAGTGGTTCTCAGCGCTGTCACTCACTCGCTGAGAAAATGCGATTCCACTGTATAATCATGCCATAAATATAAACTGGAGAGTGGTAATTGAAGTACTGTTAAATTTATATTAAGAAATAAGAAAACCAATTTACGAATGCATTGAAAGTTACTACTTGACAAGTGCTGATACAAAGCGACAATAGTTTAAACTAATAACTACAGATAACACATAAGAGGCGTGGCAAGGTGTGTCCAGTCACTTGATTGGACGACGTTGATAACGGTGTCCAGCAAGTGCTGATATCGTGTGGACAAAATTAAAACTATTATAACATTAAACGTCACACCTGAAATAGAAGAAAATGGCCAACTAAAATGAATTGTTAGGAACTCGTGTTTAAATATTATTTTGTTGTTGCAGAGCAGATGCCATCTCCGACTTTTTGGTTCAACAAATGATTAATATAAGCAATAAAACTAAAGTTTAAAAATTATTTTAATAATATAAAATAAATGAGATATAATTGTTTCGCCTTGTACAACATCGGGCAGCTCAGGCGAAACAATTGTAGCTCATTTATATTATTAAATTAATTTTGAAACTTTAGCTTTATTGCTTTATTTACTCCTTGCATATAACATGTCCCAATTTGTAATAGTTACCCGATGGGGTGTCAAAATTTAGTTATTTTTATTCTGTAATATATGGATAGGAATGAAATCTTAATTTCATACACTTATATGCTAGTTTTGGTAAGTTTAGATTCTATTAAGTAATTTTTCACACTTCAGTTTGAAATTTACTTGCCATTCATTTTACATATTGTGTTTCAGTAGAAGTAATGTTTTGTGTGCGACTTAACTGAAAAGCAAACTGTCGCTTCCAAGTGAATAGGCTACAGAAATATAAGTAATAGTGAAACGATAATAATTAAAGCGTAACGATGTGAGAGTAAACATGCAAAGAGATTGCGTTTAATTAAAGATGTTATAGTGTTTGCCACCATTATTATTTACTTAATGAATTGTTTTGAAATAAGAATATATTTTTCAGTAGTTCTTTCCGAGAACATTTTTTTTATTATTATTTTTTTTTTGTAGCAACATCTATAAAATAAGATTAAAATTTTACTTACGTTTGAAAATTAAGATCATAGGTTATCTTTTGTGATCTGAAAATATATAAAATGAAAGATTGTTTCAAATGAAACATACAGGTCAAATTAGAGACAAGTCATCTCAAAACAGTATATAGCGTAAGAATACCATGGAATCCGTATCACTCTATACATCGAGAACAATTCATTTGAACTTCCGTCGTTCAAAAACTTTATAATCAACCGAAATATGTTGTGTTATCTCCATTCCTAAAGGCCAGGATAACACAGACGCCTTATTTTACTTACATCAATATTTTTGACAAGGGTTTCACTACACATTATCCAGTTAAGAAATTTGTATCCAGATTATTTCCTACCAACTCAAAGACGGATACTTTATTGCATTCCCCAACGTAAAAATGATGCCTACTAAATTTCATTTTCTCTTCTGCATCATGGGTGCCATGTCAATTATTTACACTTTTAACTCATTTCAATTCATTCACATCAGATCTCAGGATGCCCTCATAGAGACTCTTTCGCAGAGTATACTTCACAAGAGACTCCATCACAGATAGTGGAATAGGCAATTATATTCTCTGGCCTAGGAGGTCACCTCTGCCTGCAACCCTCAGGTTGTTTATAGTGGGTAACATATATTTGTAATGAATCAATCATTAATACGACCAATGACTACATATGACTACATAAATACTATAAGACACGACATGGCCATGTTAAATATTCTACGCTTATTCTTGAGTTGTCCAATACCCGCTAGGTCGCTCTGCTAGAGAATCTGAAGTTGATGTGACTGGCGTTAGGTGGCTCTACGGTCAAACAATGTTTCAGGCGGGTAAGAGAAAACGCACTGATGCCACATATGGGACCAGAGATGCGAGGGAAGGTCGAGAATCGCTTATCTCAGCGCACGAACTGACAACACTGACTATGCTGACGGAAGTAAGTGAGAAGGTTTGTGAGAGAGGGGTCAACAGTTGTACAGTCTCAACCAAGTGGGATGCGTATAGTCAAGCACCTGCTGCTTGCGCTTTCTGATAGCTGTGTGTCAAACTTGCACCCGTAAAGCGTAGACTATTTCCCTATCCTATGTCGTGTCTTATAGTATTTATGTAGTCATTTATACGACTCATTGAAAATGAGCTGTCATACATTTCGAGTATTCAGAATATTGATAAGGGAGTTTAAAGCCATACCTGGAAGGTAAATAGTCATATATATATATATATATATATATATATATATATATAGAAAATTTCATGTTACGTTAGTTTTTGATTTAGTTGAATATTATTTTGTATTATTAATAATTATAATTAGTCACTATAATGATAAATTGTAGACAACGTATCATATCTGAATACATAATTATCAAGTTAAACACAGTGCGCTAAAGCGATTACTTTCGTAATCAATAAAAGGGAAATATTTCCAGAACAACAATTTAAGAAAAAGGAAAATTCACCTGACGACTGTTTTTAGTTTAACAATCTTTGTTATAATAATAATTTTTAAATATATAATAACAAAGATTAAAATGGTTCAAAACGTCACGTGACTTGTCTAGGCCGTTTGGCATGACTCATAGTACTTGTGCCTCACGCAAAACTAACTTTACATCTATATACACTCTAGAGACACACTGACACAAAGCGAGAGGAGGAGGTATTATAGTATAACAGATCTCTTTCGTTAATTAAAAATTTGTGAGATACATACAGCAATCATACTACGCTCTATTTCTACGCCTTAAAGAACCTCATTGGCATTTTACGTTTTAGCAAATTCAATTAAAGTAATAGGATCATATATATTACCCTAACGTTTTTTTTTAAACCAATCTACAATACTAAAACAAAAGAATACATGATTCACATTAATAGTAAACGAAAGACTTAAATGTCTGTTTGCAATTTAGATTCCAATAAAGTTAGGATACTATACAAGTCACAATAAAACAATACAATTAAAAGGGAGAAAACAATTAAACTATACAAATTTATTACTCTTGTATTGTAAAAGATTACAATGTTTATATTGTTCTTAAATTATTTGTAATATACATTATATTTGGATAAAATCTGGCAGTGGTAAGATGAAATAAATTTAACCAGAATGTGTTATCTTAGCTATTGTAAATAACTATCGTTGTTGTAATACGAGAATAAAAATATTACATGATACAATGAATAAATATTCGTGAATTTCTATAAATATTTACTTTTAGGCCAAAGCCATTTCTCTGCAATTTTATAATGCATTGAAAATATTTTATTACACTTTTAATACAGTGAGCTGTTAGAACCTATTTACGATAAAAAACGACTAGAAGAACTTTTTTTGAAAAAGTGATTTTTGACATTTGTTTGAGAAATTGTTCTAGTCATCACAATAATTATTGTGTAATAAAAGTATAAATAATTAATTTCACTCCATATTGCAATAATAGCGTGACATCTATAGACCAATTAGCATGTGATATACTATCGTCAGGTCATGCTATAAATGCTTTACATCTATTTAATACTTTGAAACAAACCAGCACGACACAAGAGTAATTATTAGTACATTGCTGAATATTTATCTCAGTTATTAATTTAACATTTTAATATAGGGTTATTCAATAATGTTGTTATGATCCTGTCTATGCACTTTAAAATCTTGAGTTATGACGTAATCACTTAAAAACTAGTGCGTAAATGTTAAACTAATTCCCATAAGTACCAAAAGTTAGGGAAACTATAATCACATTTTTCTTCGCTTATTATTACACCAAAAAGTCTTGACATGAATGAAATTTAAATTTAAAAAATAATAAAAAAATCAAGATTATGCAGACGTTACAGTTAAACACCAAAACAAAAATAGAGACGAATATTGATTATAAAACTTGATTACATTGTTATTATCAAATATTACAAAGATGTACTGTTCAAAAATTACTTGTATTCTAAAATTGGTTCTACAGAATCTCGCTAATTGGAAAAATAGGCGATTTAAGAGGAATTTTAATGTGTCTTTACTATTATAAACAAATATACTCGGCATCAGTTTATTATCAGAGTTCATGTAAGTATCGGCGAGAGATTTCTTATCGCTTTGTTGGAGACACTTTGCAGAGTTTTAATTCTGATTACTATCAATATTTAATATACCGGAAATATTGTTTTTGTGGCTTTTTAGTTTCGCTTTAGCTATGTTCAAAATCTGTTGTTGTTATTATTGCTATCGTTTTACTCGTCGCTAATTATGTCTACCTGTGGTGTGTGTGATAAAGTGTTAACGCAAAAACGCATAAAGCTTTCCTGTGATAATTGTAAAAAGATGTTTCATGGACAATGTGTAAACACAAGTAAAGTGGACATAGACACTATAAAAATAGCAAAAATCTGACATGGAGATGTCCTCCATTCACGCGGGAAAAGAGAAAAAGTTTCGATTCAATTGCGTCTTCAGAAGACATACGGTTGAAGACATTAAGTTTTTTAGTCACCAGTTTCTTTTTTAAATAATTTTTCTTTACACCATTTTTATAAATAAACATTTATTTAAATAGTGATTTTGTAATTATTCAACAGAACATTAGAAGTAAAAAGGCTAAATTCGATGTTTTTGTAATCCAACTGTCTGCTATAAATTCAATGCCTCATATTATAGTGGTAACAGAAGTTTAGATAGACCAGTGTAAAATTTACCTATAGACTATGGAAGGGTATGATATTATAGAAAATTGTAACAAATCTTATCGTTCTGGTAAATAATTCTTTACATAGATAAAACTTTAAAATATGACGTAAACAATTCTTTTCAGACTACAACCGACGCTCTAGAGTTCGAATTTAAATTTGGGGTTGTATCTTTTCTTATATTCGCTATATACAGAAGTCACAATACTAACAAGAATGATTTCGTAAAGGAAATTCAAAATTATTTGCAAGCTGAAATTAATAAGTATAATATTATTATAGTTTTTGATATGAATATTAATTTATTAGAGGAGTCAAAATTAATAGATGAATATAAATCTGTTTTTAGCACTTCTGGTTTCGAGTCACAAATAATGAACCCACGCGAATTTCAAAATTTCGTAAAACTTGCGTAGATCATATTTTGATAAGAAATAATCAAAGGAACGATTTTAAGAAATTGTCATCGGCACTGCATAAAGCAGATCATGATTTATCTTATTGTGACTATAAAACAAAACAAACAGATCGGGAGTACAGGAGAGTTATTATCAAGTACGATAAAGTAAACATGCTGTTGGCTCTAGTTGACTGGACTTCAGTTTACCTGAAGTCTGAATCTTCTATGCGTTCAATAACTTTTATGATATCTTTAATAAATGTATCTCTCTTTCTACAGAAGTAAAAATTGTTAAAATAAATTTAAGCATTTAAAGCCATGGATTATTGACTATCTTTCCAATAAAATAAAAAAAGACAAATATACTTTTTAAGACATTTCTAAAACAGCCGAAAAATTCTAAATTACATACGTATTTTAAAGATTTTAAAAAATCAAAAAAAAAAACCTACAAGCTAACCTAATGGAAACGAAAAATATATGATAATATAAAAGGTTTACAAAATGCAATGGACATTCTAAAAGTGAATGGAAATTAATTAATGTGCTTACTGGTCAAAAATGTAAAATTAATACAATTTTTGTTTAAAAATAAATGATGCAGTTGTAAATGATCAAGGTATTAGGCCCGATTCTATTCTTAATTTATGTAAATACCCTTTGCAACGGAAGTTTTACTGGTTGATTGATTTCTTTTGCCGATGACCCAGCTATATTTATTCAAAAAGTAATTGTACTTAATGTAAATTTACATTGGAGATTTTTTTTTGTGGTACCAAGTCACAATTAAATATTTTAATAATAAATTACCTTGTGACTTCAGTCGATTTCTACGTTATGACATGTTTCAGAGTCGTAACTCCATCATCAGATATACGTTTGGTTGTTCATTCAGAAGAGGTCATCATACATTAACACCTACACTAACACAAAAATTAATTACAACTATAATGTCTTTCACTAAGTGTAAACCATGGCATGCCAGATGTAATACTGTCGGTATAAGCGACGAGTCCTACTGATGCTTATAACATCGATAAGAAGTTGTGGGCTGTATCTTACAGATGATGGGACTGAAATGAAAGCTAAATGTTTAAAATTTCGTCTGCTTTATTTTTAATGCTCTGTAAATTTCAAACTCTTCGTTTCATTCAATATCTTGCCCTTTGTACACAAATATATGGAGAAAACGTTAGTTATATTATTATAACACTTAGGATTACGAGTTACCTCTCAATAATAGGAATTCATTAAATTTAAATTGTAAAAAAAGTCACAATGGCAAAATCGAATCAATTAAAATGTAATATACGATTTACACTATTGACTAAACGTACTTGGTAGAACTCAATTTTAATTAAAAAACAAACACATTATTTAGTAAATTTTACAATTTTATTGAGTCTTGCCGACCATGGTTTCGTCAGCAACGGCATTTACAAGGCAGCTTAACAAAGACGTTTGAATGAATTGAACAGTAACCGATTTGTCGAACTTACGTCCGTGCGACGAATGAACAGCTTGAATGTTGTTTCACATTGGTCCTAGGAATATTGTTTTATTCCTATAGTTTGTGGATGTTATAAAAGCCATAATAAATATTTTTTAGTGGTTTCAATAAACCTAATTAAATATTTACGAATGTAGCATGTATATACTGAAGGCTATGCATTATGAATTTCAATAATGAATTACGTACATAATATTCCAAGTAACTTAACTCATGGAAACCAATGCAGCTGAAATTCAATTTGTATTCTGTACCAAAAGACTGGTGTATAAGCCATAATTTGCAGATCTACTTAGATGTCCACTTGAGCTCTTGTTGAGAACAAGTGCTATTCTGTAGAACAATTCAGTTAATTTGAGTTTTGCTGCTAACGACTTGTTAAGAATGGAGTCTGAATATTTTCCCACTTATTCCAGGATGTTCTCAAACCCCGCACAGCGTAACATTTTTGAGATCTCCCACTCCCTAAGCCCTTTTATTAATCTGAATAAATTACAGAATATTTTTTACCTACATTTGATGTTTTCATAGCCCCATGAAAAGAAAATAAATTATGCGCACGCAAACCACTTCAACTACAATTGAATTATCACTGTAGTCGATTACGATGTAGTTACACTTGATATTATGATTTTTTTTTAAATATGCTACATTAATTAGGTTTCGGAGATTGAGACATTTTGGGATTTTAAAATTTTGTTGGAATTTTAAACTACATTTTTATTTATATTAATATAGAATACAAGTAAATACTACTTCACATTTTTTATCAGAAAAGCAACGTTGTCATGAAACATTCATCTAATAATTTAGACAAGTAACAAACCATAATTTGAAGAGCTCATTCGACATTGTCTTTAAAACTTAGAGGACTATGTTGTGGGAAAAGTGAAGATATTTATCTCTTATTAACATAAATAATATGTCAATAAACCTATTGTTATGATACAATATGTTGTGGAAAATGTGAAGATATTATCTCTTATTAACATAAATAATATGTCAATAAACCTATTGTTATGATACAATATGTTGTGGAAAATGTGAAGATATTATCTCTTATTAACGTAAATAATATGTCAATAAACCTATTGCTATGATACAATATGTTGTGGAAAATGTGAAGATATTTATCTCTTATTAACATAAATAATATGTCAATAAACCTATTGTTATGATACAATATGTTGTGGAAAATGTGAAGATATTTATCTCTTATTAACATAAATAATATGTCAATAAACCAATTGTTATGATACAATATGTTGTGGAAAATGTGAAGATATTTATCTCTTATTAACATAAATAATATGTCAATAAACCTATTGCTATGATACAATATGTTGTGGAAAATGTGAAGATATTTATCTCTTATTAACGTAAATAATATGTCAATAAACCTATTGTTATGATACAATATGTTGTGGAAAATGTGAAGATATTATGTCTTATTAACATAAATAATATGTCAATAAACCTATTGTTATGATACAATATGTTGTGGAAAATGTGAAGATATTATCTCTTATTAACGTAAATAATATGTCAATAAACCTATTGCTATGATACAATATGTTGTGGAAAATGTGAAGATATTTATCTCTTATTAACATAAATAATATGTCAATAAACCTATTGTTATGATACAATATGTTGTGGAAAATGTGAAGATATTATCTCTTATTAACATAAATAATATGTCAATAAACCTATTGTTATGATACAATATGTTGTGGAAAATGTGAAGATATTTATCTCTTATTAACATAAATAATATGTCAATAAACCTATTGTTATGATACAATATGTTGTGGAAAATGTGAAGATATTATCTCTTATTAACATAAATAATATGTCAATAAACCTATTGTTATGATACAATATGTTGTGGAAAATGTGAAGATATTTATCTCTTATTAACATAAATAATATGTCAATAAACCTTTGTAAGACTTTACAACCGTCTTTTGTTGCAGGAATTAAATAGGAAATTCAATCAGGGGTTAGAACTCATGAAGTGACTTTGAAAGATAAAAGTGTTGACCTTTTCAGAGAAACAATAGTTATTTTTTATTTAGTAATAAGAAAAAGACTAATTATATTAATACTTATAAGATACAATACATACAACATATTATACAAACCACGATTCCAACATTAGTTTATAAAATACAATTTGCACAAACACGAATATGTATGTATTTAATTTTAAATATAAGCTTGCGTCTTTTTTCTATAAACAAATTTAAGTGTAATCTGTAATTGATTGAAATTAAGTTTTTAATTTAAAAGGCCGTGATTGTGGTTACTAATTTTTTTAAAACATTTAATTCGGAACAGTATTTCATTTAAAATTTTAAACACTAAGAATGTATCGCTATTATACTCTCATAACTAACATAAATTCCAAATTTTAGAGAAAACAGCTTTTTTATTAGAGAAAAATTACCGATTTTTGGTTTACTACTGAAAACTCTCAAACTTCGTTTTTAGGAGATGGTATTAAATAGATTTCGTTTGTATCTTTAGAGACTATATTTAACCAACATAATTTGTAAAAACCTTCAAACGGCTAAGTCTAAATATTACCTTAGTAAATGTAAGAAAAATCCTGTAAGGATTGTTAAAAAATATTGCAAAACACCAAATTTTATCGAAATTGATCCACTCCTCTGATCGAAATGATAATGCATATGTGATAGACAAGTTATGAAAAACAGCCATTATTGAAAAAAAAAAACACACTACATTTACACAAAAATCATAAAGTGTAATTTTCTAATCATAAAATAACTCTCTAAACATTAAACAGAAAAAAAGTCACATATTTGAAACATTGTATTTCATAATTAACACAATATAATGGAACACTCTGTATAATACTGTAAACTCCCTCGTACATACTGAAACTACTGACATAGATTGTCAATTACCTTGAAATTAAAATAACAATAACGACTGCAGATTACAGTCGTGATATTGACACTGAGAGTAATGCAGATGTAACACAATACACAACAGCTGTGCATAATAACATGACTGGAAGTAACGTCAATATTATGTAAATAGCTGAAAGTAATTTGTTTGCATTGTGATGGAATCTGTATCATTGGAAGTGAAACAATTTTATATATTAAGTTGTTAGTTCAATTTATGAGGTGTTATTTCTTCCTGTGTTGTTATTAATAAATGTGTGTTACGTTGAATGATGTTGTAATTTGTCGACTGTTTGACATTTGTTTGAATATTATTGTTTCTATTACCAATAGACCTCATTCTTTGGATTATTTATTGTATTCAATAAATCATTCTTGTGTATCTAATGTGGTTAGCAGAGGATGTGACACAGAGATTTCATAAACCGAGACGAATCGGTTAAAAATAATACAACAAATACAATTTGAATACTGCAACACGTGTAGGAAGAAATACGAAAGTTAAATCAGTTACAGTGTATTGTTATTTACATTGCGACTGTGGTGTTTTATTTTGTAATTTAACAAAACAAAAACAAGATAATTGTTATTGGATAATATTGCTAAATTTAAAAACAGTAAAAATTGGAAATAATTATGTACGACCCAACTGGGCAACTGACATTCAATCTACTTAGTTTGATGGTAACAACATTGTCATAACAAATAGCATTCGTTGCCAGATTTACTGAAAGATTAGATTAATATTTCAGCCGTATTTTACGAGCGTGAACTATTTCCTCTCATTAATTCTGTTTTTAAGGCTGTTGTTTGTTACTGAAGTTGTTAAATTTAAACAGTATTTCTCAAACACTTAGAAGCACAGTATCTAAGTTCATTTTGACAGGAAGTTATATTTGATGACAGCCAACTCTGTAAAACGTTTTTCGTCCTCATTTACATCATGCCCTCCAGAAATATATGTATTATATCTCGGCTTGTCATACTGGTAAAATTTGGTTTGCCATATTGGTGAACTTTGGTTTGCCATATTGGTGAACTTTGGTTTTACTACTCATACAGGTGAAAATAGATCAAAAATGATAGTGAATTGTATACAGCTAAACTATTCTTTCTTTCTAAAATTTTTGTATGAACGAATACTGTACAACAGTAAAAGTTCGTGGAAAAGAGAAAAAAATAAGTCCACTCTAATCCCATTACAGGAACTCATTCGAAAGTGTCGTTAGGAAGTATTCACTTGTCGTTAGAGATATGAGTGTCGTTTGTCGATATCATATATAAAATATCATATCTTCTGTGAATATTAATCACTATTTAATCAAAAGTAATACTAAATAAAAATAATAATTTCAATTTATTTAAAATAAATAGGGTGATTCATTCAGGGCCTGTTACAATTAAGAAATGCGTTCATATTATTAACTTTACACAAAATTTATACAAAACCAAACATTTTCTTATTTTAATTGAAAAAATAATGTATCCTTTTCAATATGCGTAGTTAAAGGATATTAAATGTATGGATAAAATTATGAATAAATAATATCTTCTTAATTGCTTCTGAAGGTAATTATGCAAAGTCCCTTTAATATTTGTTTTGAATAGTTGCCTGCGGATCTGTAACGTTGTAACATGAAGATTAATAAAATTTAATTGTTTAATTGTATTAGTTATTATCTGTTATTTACCTGTAACACATACTTCTAGAGTTAATTTATCCTGAATTGCATTATATTTAAAACCTCTGTCGTGACTTAGTACATAAATATCTAATTACTATAAATATAATTAAACCGAAGCCTAATTCAGTGTATCTCAAATGTATTGTTGTAGGAAAATATCACGTGATAAACAGTAGTTAACAATCCATTATTCACTAGTAGTGATTATATGCAATACAACATAACATAAAACATAGCTGTAGGATTATTTTTACAATTGTAATGATAATTATTTTGCTCCAATCAAAATGTTCATCCTGTAAGTAATGAATAAGATGTAAATAACCTGAAGAAATTATCGGTTTGAAAATTAAATAGTGAGGAGAACTTACTATGATTTACTTAATGATTGCAAAAAACGGAAAGCCGAGAAGGAAAACGAATAATACTTTCGTATTAAGAAGAATCTAATTTACTATATTATTGAATAATATATTTTATTATATTATATAAATGTATTATTAAATAGAACCAAGTTGTGGGTTGCCTGTGCTACTCGTCTGCGAGGTAAACATTATTTGATTAAGGTGCAGTTTCATTGACGACGATCAAGGTTCCATTTCGTTTTTGTTTTAAAAAAATTTCCTAAACAGTAGTAATTTTTAATAACCTTCCGTGTACACGAGTTTGGGTCATAAATCTTCATATTGTTACTAATTTGAAAAATCTGTACAGCTCTTTTAAAAATAAGTTATTATACCAGCTTTATAGATGACTTTGTATTTTTAATCTTACTAATATATCCAGTACCATAGTTTGAGGAAGATGGGGAACAATAATAATGTTTTCTTTGTCCAGTAAGTAAATTTAAGATAATTTGAAAGAAAACGTTCATATCGGTTTAATAATCGGAATTAAGTATTTAATTTTTATGACAACTAATCTCAAATTTGTATTTGAGTTATCGTTAAAACGAAAACGATTGCCTCTAGAAAATGAAAAAAAAATATTATATGTGTAATGAAGAATACTTCATAAGGATATACCGAAAAAAACAAAAATATCATTTCAAAACCACTTTTTTAACTCACGAAACAAAAAATGGATATTTCTACTAAAAAATGAAGATTGTTTTTTTCGGCCAAATTTGAAACTTTTTATGTATTGTGTCAGAAAGTAATAATCTATTTTATTAGTACGCGTCTGAATTATTGAAATAAAGTACATTTTGGATTGATATTTAAGTAAATGTTGACACACTGTGCTCCAGTTAGAGATGTTTAGTTTTCTTTTAACATCATCGCTAATAATGTTGTAATCGTAACAGTAGTGTACGAGATTCGAATCATCAACAATTGATGACGTAAATCTTTCTTGTTCAAGCTGAGTTAACTTATAAATAATGAAATCACGATAAAGTCTTCACAGTAGAGTATTAAACCTAAACGGAGACAGAGTAACAATTGTTTACTCTTAGATTATCATAGATTACAAGGTTTGTAGTCTTCGTAAATTAGGAATCTAAAGTTGGTTTAGTTGAACCTCGGAAGTGTAAAGTTAAAGTGAGATAAACATAAGTTCTGTTGTTTGTTGCTCTTTGCAGTTATTGAATATTGACTACAAATCATATCGGTTAGGTTGTATATAATAAATACAATAAATACTTACATTTTTATTCCTTTGAAAAACAAAGAACGATTATTATTTTTCTTATGTTTTGAGACACTGTATAAATATTTTATGTATATATAAATATTATACATATAATTTGTACAACGATAATTCTCATTATTACCAACGTAACAATTTGTAAATTACGTTTACTTAAAAAACATTATTAATATTTTATTTAATTTATGCTCTTAGACTACATTATGTCGAATTAAAATAGGGGAGTTGGTAATATGAGGTGGTAACACCATGTTATAAGAATCACAACTACATCTGATCCTGATGTTCACTAGTTTGACCTGCGGCTCTGTCAATTTAGCTACGCCGATCCACTCTAATATGCTGAATTTATGTGCCACCGCTTGGTCAAATTATGTTAGTTAGGTGTGATAGATGGCTTTTCTTCAATCTCCCTTGGGGCTAAAATATTAAAATTTAGAAATAGAACATCGTGTGGAAAACTGGGGAAATACAATTTGAAGTTCATTGTGAAGTTGTAAAGGTTAGAGTGACGGCTACAGATACACCTTGTGGTTATTAACAATCAATTTATTTGAATTATCGTTTAAAGATGAGTAACTTCTCAGCCATAATCGGCATAAAAAAGAAGAAAAAAGTCTTCGCCGTTGAATAGTATAACAGTGTTAAGATTGTAAGATGGCAAGAGTTGATCAAGACTACCCATGACAGGAAAGCAGAAAGAGAGGGATCAAACTCAAGGTTGTGTTTTTAGTTAGGATCCTAGGTACTGTCAAACCCGTACTCACTCTAAGTGACCTCTTTACTCTAATCTATATCATAAGGCTTCTCACTCCATGTTGTATATTTAAAATAATTGAGCACAAGCCATTTTATTTTAAAATGATAAATAATTGTATTTTTAGTAAAAGACAAGTTATGTGCTCCATGCGGCTCACGACGAAACAATAAAAAAATATTTAATCTTATTAAATAATATATGTATATATATATATATATATATATATATATATATATATATATATATATATATATATAGTTGTAGCATCAGACAATTATCGTAATTATCGTCCAGGTCAGCACAGATTGAATTCATACAGCAAACATAATTCCCAGCCTGGTGCTAGACTGATAGATAAGCCCCAAACTTATTAAAAACCATCAGGATGTTTTATCATTCTATCATAAAACAGCCATAGACAACTACACTTGTCTAGATCTTTTTATTCTGTGGAGGAGTCTGTGCACTCTATGTCGGGCCATTGATATAATGTATGAGGTCTCTTTCTCTCCTTTTTATCCAAAATGTATCTATGCCATTGTTTTTGTCTACGGCGATAAACAAAAATCAATAAATTGTTTACTCTTGATTGTAAAAGACAACATTTATTGTATTGTTCATGAATAACTTATCAACCAAATTACTTTTGGCTTGAATCCGGGAGAGGAGAGATGAATTTGATTTGAATGTGTTACTCTTCCCTATTATAAACTAATGTTATGGTTGGAATTTGAGAATAAAAATATTACAGTATTAATTTGAATAAATATTTCATAACTAAATTTTGATAATAATTTTATTTTTTCTAAAACCATTGCTTTGTATTATTGCATTTAATTAAAAATACATAAGTAGCAATATTTTGATTAAGTTTATAGAAATATATATATTTGTTGAAATGTTGTTTTTACGGTACGATTCTTAGGTATAATCATTCAAATGAAGGGTTTCATAGCTTGAATTATACGAACCACTTATTTGTATTTTTTGTTTACCTTCGGACTGGTTACTATTGAAAACACATTATTGGTTGTCCTCAGGTCGTTAGTTGTAGGCGTTCATCAAGTAAAGACTTTCAGTTTTATCAGGTAAAGTATTAGGACAAATATAAATAAACAATAACGCATAAACTGAACGCTTAAAACAAATTTAAGTCAAACTTTTCGTTATACATAATAATTTCTAAAAATTGTCCTCATTATAAAAACAGTCTGGTCTATCCTAACATCATCGAAAATACCTATTCAGTTTTCTACAGGTTATTTAGTCAACTTTCTTTCTCATAACAATAATAAATGTGTGATCAAATTTTAAATAATTAGGTTATAAAAGGATTAAAACAATATCGTGAAATGCCTCGACTGTTTTGCATGTTATCTACTAGGGGCTCGTCACGCAAGATTTGCTTTACATGTACTTAAAGTCACAAACACAAAGAAAGTAGAGGTAGTAATTTGTACATTAGTAAATACATATTTCATTTATTTAATTTAAATTTTTCATTTGACTAATCTTATTATGATATTGTTTATAGACTTTAAAGAACCTTAAGTTATGACATAATCAGTTAAAATAACAAATACTAATTATCATATGTACCGATACTTAAATCAAAATTTAATCACATTTTTGTGTGCTTGTTAGTTAACTAAAGACTCTTGGTCTTAAAATCAAGTTTAGATATTGCAGATGGGCCAGTTAAACACTAGAGCATAATTGAGTATAATTCAACCATGAAACTTGTTGACTTTGGTATATTTAAATAATACAATTATTATTAAAAAATACTTCTATTCTACATTTGGTTTTACAGAAGCTCAGGATTAGATAAATAAGAAGGATTAAACCAAAATATGTTTGTTTATTTGCTATTATACAGAAATATATCCATTTGGATAATAATCAATATTTTAAAGATACAATTTAAAGAATATCTATTATGTAAATCTTTGAATTACAATTTTAGATTTCATTGCAAACGTGACTAGTAATATTATTATTAGTTTTAACATGCGCTATGACTTTTCATTTATAATATTTTATTTAGAAAATATATAAATACTAGTAAATAGCAGATATCTGTAACATTTTCCCAATTTTCTTATTAAAACCATAAATACATTTTAATCATATAAGTAGTTTATAAGATACAATGTGTACATAAACCTTTCTTGTTTAAACCGAATTATCTTTGAAATAATCAAATCATGATACTAACGTCACTAAAACTAAATGGAGAAACAGTAAAACTTGTTTACTCTGGGATTATCATACATTACAGAGTTTGTACTGTTCATAAATTACTTGTAATCTAAACTAGGTTTGGTTGAAACTTGAGAGCGGAGAGATACAGTGAGATAACTAGAATTTGTTTCCTACTCTTTACTGTTATGTAATACTGTACTGATAAAAAACTGTATCAGTAAGGAAATAACTAATACTGTAAATACATCCATTTCTATTTATTAAAGAAGAAATAACTAGCAATTTTTTGCTAATGTTTTTGAAAACTCTATGCAATATTTACGTATACATAAATTTATATATCTATAATGTAAGTTCATTAATATTTCAAGTAAAAATATACGACCTAGACTGGGAATCGAACCCAGGACCCCTGGCTTTACTAGCCAATGCTCTAACATAAGTGTTCTTACTTCAATAACCTCATTTTCCAATCTTTATTTTGTAACAAATATACACACACATAAATACAATATGATTTTATAAAGTTAGACTAGTGAAAACTGGAGAGTAGCTAATACGGAAAACACAAAGTAATCCATCCTAATCCTCCATTTCACTAGTCCGAACTGCAGCTATATAAACGCGTGCTCTGTAACTGCAAACCTCGAATAAACTAAATTTATTTTTAGTGATTTTGGTTTGTGTGACAGAGATCACGTGTTGAATCTGCGTTGGAGTTCAGAAAAGTATAATCTAGAACATATTGTGAAAGGGGCATTTATAATTTGAAAAGTATCTAGTTCTAAAAGCCAGAGTTACTGTGACGGACAATTGTGACGGACAATCGATATTCCTTGTTGAGCTTATCGGTAATCACTGAGCTACGAAAATAATAAAATAACTTAATCAATTGAAAAGTGTAATTGCGTCAAGATCGCAAGACCGATTGATGATCTTTGAATATCGGATTTTCCATAAGGGAAGTCTCAATAACAAAATTGTTTATTAGAATAGCATTTAAAAAAATCTATTAACACTTCTGCTCCGTTATGCAATAGAAATAGACTTCTTGTAGTGAGGTCGTTAATAATTGTTAACTTGACGTCATTACATTAGGTTTGATTTGATCTGTATTTCTAATTAAAACCGATGATACCAACCTAGAAGTGTGTTGTAATAATTGACATGATTAATTACCCTCTACAATAAATCTGACATCTGAGTTGTAGCCACCATTAATAATATCCTTGTATTTTTCATAATACATTTAGCACGTGTGAAATAATTTATTACATTGTAACTAAGAAATTCTATAATAAAAGTGATTTAATCTTATTTATAGATATAAGTTACAGTGTGAAATTTATGAAGTAATTTATTCATAATTTTAGATTGTTTTCATAAGTTATATTGATTTTTTTATCGATGAAGTAAAGCAGTAAGTTAAACAGTAAGTTCTTCAAAAAAAAAATCACGTATTTTGATGATCTTTATAGATGGAATGAAATAATAAATGTGTTGCATAACTTTTATAAAACTGTTTAAAATGGTGAGTTAAACCAACATTGAAATCTGTTTAATTGTTAGAGTCGGGATAGCGATTTTTCAGCAGTGAAATAAAATCGAAGAAAACATATTATTAAAAATTTATATCTGGAATATTAATCAAAACTACTGTTTTAAGTAAAATTTAAAAGACGTTCATTTATGGTCAGTAGGTGTTTGAAAATTCCGAGGTATCTTTCTAAATCTTCACCTTTCTCATTTTGTCTTCTGTTATACTCACACTTTCATGTTTCCTATCAATACTACTTGACCTATTTTTATTTGCTTTCAACCCAATTAAATTATGCGACGGTTATGAGATGTTTTAAATTTGAAAAAAAAATTGATTTTACGTTAGGACCATATTTTTCTGTTTTGTAAGGTAATGATCACGGTATTTTGATTTTTTAAATGGTAACAAGTTTAAAAAATGGTTCTATAAGAAAAAAAACAAAAAAAAAAATATGCCAACTTGGAAAAAAATATTTACAAAATTTTTCCCTTTAAGTTTAAACACCGCACTTTAACTTTTTTATCTAATCTAAAAACTTATGTAAATGTTATACTATACAATGTAGTTGGCAATACATTATTACTGCCTAGAGTATAAGTCATTTCTTCGTGCATGCCACGACTGAATGAATATCTTTTTTAAATTTTCTTTGAGTTCCAGATTCAATTTATAACTGAGTGTCCTGGAATACAACGAAGGTTTGGTAAACTACCCTTCTCACTAACCATGACAAGCAGTCTGGACCCATCTTTTCATGAACCTGAGCTCTATCAATTCTAACGTTAACTGAACAAAACAGGCATAACACTACTTCGGTTTTGATTATCCTTGAATTAAAAACACTTTTCCCTCATCTTAACCTATTACTATGCTTTCCTTTCACTCTATATGCTCAGTGTGGTTATAGTGCGAACAGAAAACTGGACCTTAATGCCATTTTACATACATCCTTACATACACACTACACAGGGCAGTCAATAATTGAGAGTTATCAAGAACATAGTCTTTGAAGTACAAATATCTTAAACTATGAAGTACTCATTATGGTGAAATGTGAAAATTAATAATCGAAACACATACTTCGAATCGCATATAAGGAATTTGGAAGTGAATTATATATCCCTTTTATGACTGATATGATAAAATAAAAACTAAATGAAATAATAAAACTTAATTGTGAAACAAGAAAACTACATTTTCGTTCTAAATAGTTGGCGATCGAAGCACGTGAAGACATATCAACAAATTTGATATGTTCAAAACACGTGTTTAATACAAATTCAATATCTTACAGTGAAAAAAAAAATTACTTGGAGATAGTTTCTTTCATGTTGTAGACGATTTCGATCATATGTTTCATACTTCTTGTAAACCTTGGAGTTTGTTTATGAGACATGCAATATTCCAATCTAACTTTGATTCAAACTTTACCGTTATGTACTTCTTTTATACATTATCGTTTATCCTTTACTGTAACATATTCTAAATATTGACAATAAATAACAAGAAACACTAAATCTAATTATACACTGTAGTGAATCGTTGCACGTGTGTTTATTATAAAGTTACAGTTTCACGTTAAAACTACTTTTCTGTTTCAGTTGATCTTGACTTGGTTTTAGTTTATTTATTTTTCTTTTTAACGATTTTTTAAACTCAATAAAATTACAAAAATCAAATAACCATAGTAATATATCAGATAACTTTGTGTGGAGCACATAATTATATTTCCGACCAATCCACGTCAGGGTTTTTAGAAAGTTTGAAGCGTTTCCCAGGTTGTACAAATAAAGATTCTACTAACGTAAAGAGGATATGAAGACCATCGTAATCGACCCTGGAGTAGATTCTGAATATTAAATTGCTGTTAGATTTCATCGAAGAAGAGAGTCTTGAGGTAGAAAACATTTTTCAGAGAGAAGTAAATGTTGGAAACAACGATGAAACTCTCTCAGGATATAGGTGACGTCACTGGTAGCTTCACCATTGAACAAATATTATATTTTGTGTTCAAATTTATAATTTTGTATTATATGTAAAATACCCTTATTAAACAACATTATTTGAAATATTGTTTTCAAAACCTATGACTCCTTTATTGGCTCTTTTTTCTTTAACCTGTACCAAGCAGCACCCCAGTGACCTGAGATAACTACTTTGCCGCAGTGACTAGAATTTTCAGTACTTCAAAAGATCTACCTCGTATTACCTCCCTCCTTGATAAAATTAGCCCTGGCTATATTTCTAGTTTTGATATATTTTTACCCATCTTGATCTGCCGATATCATTACAACTAAAAAAAGAAAAAATTACTGTGAAAAATTGCTAAAACACTTGACTGCATTGTTTGAAGCTTCGATTTGAATCTGCTACTATATTCATTAGGCCAGATATAGACGAACACATATACTCTGTTGCACACTATAAGAAGTATAGGGTGAAATTAGTTATCGTTAAAAATTTACGCCCGTCTTTGACTGATCTTCACATTTTATGAATTCAGGAAATATAAAAGTAATTTTCAAAACGCTATTCGTTCGTCGTCGTAGTCATTTTGTCGCCTAAACGCAAGCACGATAGCAATCAGCAAACTACGTTAGCTTGTGAACATAGGTACAGAGAACTATTGTGCTGAATTGTATTGAAATTCATAAAAATATATTTAAAAATGTAGAAATAGTTGTAATTTTTTACAGTTTATAGTTCTTATTGTGTGTTTTGCAAATTATAATACACTAAATCGGATAAAAAGTAGCAGTTTTCAATTCTGAATATAATGGTAGATATTTCACATAACTACACTTACAATAGCGAAGTTATAGTACAAAGTGTATTCACCGCATTATGGAATACTGATTTCTAATGGAAACGTGATATTGGTTTAGTTTCAACCAATGGGGTTGATGGGGTGTCACCGTCACGACCAAAACGAGTGTGGGTTCTTTTACATACGTACAACTTTGAGGCCCGCCATTACAGGACGAAAGCGAGTGAAGTCTTTGTAATATACATAACCAACGTCTTGCAAGTAGCGGTACACACAATTACTAGCGTAATAATCCTGCCAAATAAGAACGAATCCGTCAAGTGTCGCTCAAGGAATCCAATTTTGAAGTATTTTTTAGATTTATATATATATTCAAATTTAGAAGATCTTCATTCCGGTTTCAGTATTCTAGCCTTTTAATGAAATACTGCATTAAAGTATCTGAACTTAATAAATTTAAAACTGGATACTTTTTTATTTTATTTACTGCAGACGGACATCAGATAGCGGCACTACAGCTATGACTATTTGTTGAGTTTTTCTCATTATACTTAACTCATTCACACAATATTCATTTATACTGTGATATTTCATTAAAGTACCTATTACATTTAACGAAATAGATAACTTCAGCTTGTGTCCTTAGTGAGGTCATATCCTGATCAACCCTCGGTATAGTTTTGTCCCAGGATTTTAAGCGTAATAATCAGTGACAATTAATACCTACAACGAAAAATTATTACCACAGTATCGGATTAATAAACCTGAAGAAGTTATTTAAGGTCGTTCTGACCGAAGAGTTTTTACATTTATTAAATAAAATTATATTTGTGTTTTGTGTGATATTTGTATTAATTACAACGCCCTAACGTTCAAAGAGCCAATGAAACAAATATGTGAAACAAATTGCATTGATGTTTTACAGAGCACACAATGATTATTTACGATCAAAAAGAAAGAAATTGTTGTACAAAAACGTTCTTTTAGACGACTTTTTAAATATGCTTGCAAATTGTTTCTCAAAAAATTAATTATTGTGATTAAATTTTTAATAATTACGTTTTAAAAGGATTAAAATCATAGCGTGACATATGTAGATAAGTTTATCAAACTATTACTTTAATAATTCATGGGTGGTTTGCTTCACGAAATGTGATTGCAATTTACCATTCCTTGGAATGTCAGTTGTAGCAAATATTATACTGTACACATCTTTGGACATAAATTCTGACATTTCAAAAAAAAATAATAATAATGTTTGTATTTGAACCCAAACTTCCGATGAAACTGTTACATTCTAACGAAAAAGACTACTCAGTAATATTTACGCACGGAGCTTTTTGATGTCTTCTCATTTATAAGCAGTTCCATAAATATAGTTTGACTCTTAGTGGATGGATGATGTACCCACATCAATAACAGTCATTTAGGATTAACTAGTAAACATATTTATGAAATGTTTTGCATGCAAGAGGCACTATGATGACTCACGTTAAAATATTCATTACACATCAACCTCTCTCCTTGTAATGAAAATACTAAATTTATCATGCAAAGATATCAAGTTTCAGATAGTATTATAGATATAATAATTAAAAAACATTTTAAGAATCAGCCGTTTCTTTAAATAAATACAAATCTGCTGAAACAATAACCTAATATCTACGACAGAAGATATGAAATATAAAAAGAAATAAAGTTTTTCATTATTGTTCCAACGTTAAGTGAACAAGCTTAGTGTTCTTGAGAAATGAGAAACAAAATCTGCCCAGCAGTTCTTATTGTTGCAAAAGTTCGAATGAAAACAATATTCTGTGTTAAATCCAAAAATAAATATCTTTCAGGCAAATATAATTATCTTGAAATACAAAAGTAAAATATCAAAATTCTCAAAATAATTTATTAAATTAATATTGGCTCCTTTCAATGTTAGTATAAAAACGAACATCTTTTTTAATTTAGTAAATAACTAAATACCAGAAAACAATGGACCTCATTATAGATTTTTCAAATAATAACTAATTTTAAATTAATGAGATATGCAATTTACAAAGATACGATGCATCAACAATTAATTGTGTACATAAATATTACTGGCTCAAACAGAAATAATCAAATAAAAATACTGACTTCAAAGTAAAGTACGAGTGCAAACTAAATAAAGACACAGTAAAACTTGTTAAGTCTGCTAATATCATAGATTACATGTATTATACTGTTAATAAATTACTTAGAAGTGGAAAGATTAAGTTAATTTCCCTGAATTGGTATGTTGCTCTTTGCTATTATATAATACTGACTAAAACCTATATCCCTCTGGATATACATATTAAATACTTGCATTTTATTGCATTGAAAAACAAATAATGAGCATTAAAAGAAAACACTAGAGAGTATGACAATTAACAAGTACATTATATTTTTATGTTTTAATATAATTAGTCCATAAATATTGCTTTGCTTTCCCTACACATAGTACTTAAAAACAAAACACAAGCCAATATTATTCACATTGACATTAAACTTAAAAACAAAAGCTCCGAGTGCAAATTAAACATAAGTTTAGATAATCCATCCGTCACACAAAATACTAAAATTAATAACAGAGAGAAGAATTATACTTTTAAGCTTGTTTTCTTTGAAATGGTCAAAGATTACAAGACATTTATTGTTCATAAATTTCAAACCAATTAAAGCAAGAATAATTGGTTCTAGTAATACAATTTAACGCAAATTGGTACAATTATAAACCTGAACAAATTGCACTACTAATTTTAACTTTACAGTGTTTAAAATAACCTAATGGTAATATATACAAACGTTGCACTCATTTACTGAAGACTATGTAAGAAATAAATTAACTTTGCATAGTTAAACATGTGACTTATTTTTAATTTTTTTTTTAAATAACTCAACACGCAAACCTACACTTTAAGTTAAAGATGTAATAATACTTCAAACTGCTGTTGCTGAAACTTATCAGTAGATACAGTATGTAAAATAGTGGAAATGTCTAGGGAATTAAAGTGACATTATTTAAAAACAATAAACACATACAATGTCTTCATATTTATAATTTTGATTCAATTGAGGGTTAAAATATTAATATTCAATTTGGTCGCGTTTGATAAATTACTCATATCTTCAAATAAGTTTAAAAGGGATTGTACACATTACTGAAGTAGTTCACCTTTGAGTTTAATTTACATGATTAAGTATAAATCTTGCAAGCTAAAACAATATTTGGATATGCTGACTTTCGCCTATACAAATATAAGGTTGACCATATTTTCATTTTGAGAATGTGTAAAACATAATTGAGATTTTAAGTTACACCACGTATATCTTGATTTCTTACAGACATATGACAGAGTATGAAGAGGAGAATTTTGGTAGTGTAAGATGGAGTCAGGATTACCAGAGAAGTTTGTAGGCTGGCGAACATTGCAATAATAGACTGTAAATGACAAGTTAAAGGTACAAAGACTACACACAAGTTTTTAAAGTAAGAAGTGACGTCAGACCAGAGGATCCCTTCGTCATGTGTTCTCCAATACTTGATAAAACTGTACTTAGAATTGATATTAAAACTGGTTGAAGCAATAAATATACTTTTGTACAGTATATAACCCATTCAAATTACGTTTTAATAACACTAAGAACCCTCCCGATGATGAAAGAAACTCATCAAATTGTTGAAGGCGCAGCTAAGATCAAGGTTCTAGAGGTAAATGAAGCAAAATAAAAGTACCCGGTGACATATAGAGAAGGGAATCGCATGGGCCATAGTCGGGCAAATGAGCATCGTTTTGAGGATGTAAAGGAATTTAAAAAGATTTTTGGTCCATTAATACACAAGATAACGATGTGAGTGCAGACATAAGTGTGCGGGTAGTTGCTCGAAGTTGTTCCCTTTCGTCTCTAAACCCAACCAGTGTAATTAATTAAAATACTTATTTAATCAATAATACGAGCTTAATACAAATAATGTATAACCGTTAAAAATCAATAAATTAATATAATCAAATACATACGCAAAGGCTGCAAACGGTGTATACAGATTACTTTCACAGCCGTTTGTAACGAATTTATTTATCTATCATAAATCAAAAATTGCAGAAAAAAACAAATTCAAGTAAGAAGCGTAAAGCCAAATGTCATGGGTTCGATTCCCAGTCTAGGTCGTATATTTTTCAAATGAAATAATTATTGAATCAATAATAAATGGTAAAATATTTTATAAACGTTAAAATCAATAAATTAATATAAAAGAAGTTTTTCTAGAATAACTATTTTGAAACGATAACTTTTTTAAATTTTCTTGCCAAATTTTTTATTTATCACTATTTCTCATCAAAACAATGAATGTGTGGTAAGGGTTATAATAATTAATTTTAAAACTGCTATACACATTAGCGTGACATGTCTAGATGTTTTGGTGAGATAGATAGTAGGGTGACGTCACGCAAGACATGCTTTACATGTATTTAATGTTTAGAGTCAAACCAACACAAAGCAAGAGAAGATAACATTTAGTACATTACTGAATCTCATTTTTGAATTTTATTTTAAGTTCATTCGCTAATTAAATATTCATCCTCTCTAGGGACTAATAAGATAAAGTTTCTAAACGTAATTAGTAAATAAAATATATTATGTCTGTAACTATTACACATATTTACATGCGTATCAAAATTTAGAACAGAGGGTAATCATATTTTTTATTGTATTAAACCACAGACTGTGAATAAAATTAGATTAACAACCATGTGTCGTAACTGCAGACGTCAAAGTAAAATACTAAATTTAAATAAAGACATGAGATTGAACTAGAAAAATGACGTTTAATTTAAACTGTTTTTAACTAAAGTTCGGATGTGGAGAGATGAAATGGATTCAACAAGAGTTTGTTGCTTTTTGCAGAATATGATGTTAAAATCAACCCTAGTCATTGCATTACTTGTTGTAGGCCTACATTGAATTATTTTAAAATGAATAACATTAGTTTTATAAATGTGCAAACTTATCAAATTTATGCAAGTTACAGAAATGTTGTAAATTATGAAAACAAAATTGCAAAATAAAAATTTTCTTTCGTTTAAAACTGTAACGTGTTTCTATCTGGAATTCGTGTAACTTGTATTTATTTTCCATTGACTTTTTGTACATAAATGTTCTCAGAATTTTACTGTCTACAAGTTTTGTCCGAAGGTGTTACTCATTTATTAGCTATTTTACAGTTATTATTCGTTAAAAATATAAAAAAATGTATTTTGTCTACACCATTTTTATTTGTATTTCATACAGATATTTTCGGAAATTACTATAGATAGATTTTTAGTAATTTATTTTATTAAATTTTCGTATGAAAAAAATATAACACAACCAAATTTATCTTTCACTTGAGTCCCAAAAGTTACATTATCCCTTCGTTTACTCTCCGAGAAAAAAAAAATCTGAGCGAAATAAGTCCGTAAAATGAAAACGAAGCAATTTAACCTCTCGATATTAGGAAGGTTTTCTTTATTCTTGCCCACGAAATAAAATTCACAAATTATTGTTGCTCAATTTATATTGCAATTATATGTTATCAGCCCAAACGGCTGATGTCGGAATTCTTCATTTTACGTTAGTCATATGTTGAGCGATAAAAATGTACAAATATTTTTTCAAAAGTACATTTCTTGATTTGTTGCATAATAGAGGACGAAAATGGTAGTATTGTGTTGGTCTTAATTTTTAGTTACTTCAATTTTAAATTATTTTAATCACTTTATCTTCTCGTTATTGTATGTCTGAATCCTTATTTGTATTTAAAAATAGTTTTCAAAATTACAGATAAGGAAATAATTAATTTCCCAAAATCCATTTGAGCTCAAATAATTCTAGTAAAAGTTATTTTCCCTACTTAAAAAAATTCAATTGTAAAACCCTTAGCGCAATCATTAAATTATTACCTTAAATAAAAATATAATTAGATTTATATTTGCATATTTATTAATAGAGTTCAGCATTCATGCTGTCCATTATTTTAGCTGTTACGTCTAAGTAATATTAATGTTTAAGATTTGATTTAAATTAAGCGAACGAAACAAACTGACTCCGGTAAGTATAAGTAGGATACAAATATAGAAATATTTGTAAAACGGAAATTAAGACTTGACAATGTAAGAAATACAGTTTGAGTCTAATTAAATGTATAATGTTTGTCATTTTTTTTTTTATGATTCTAATGAATTGCGTTGGAATAAGAAGTATAAATGAAATACTGCAAAGAATATAAAGGATTATTTCTTTTTATTTTACCACATGTACATAGTAAACCTATAGAAAAATAAATGTGATGGTCAAAAATCAACGTCCAATTTATTCGGATATGACATTTTGAAGTGCCTAGAGTACTAATAAGTGATTTATGAAATGATATATGCTTGTCTGTCGACTATAATGTTCCCTAAATTTATTTTAATATAATTACTTAAACATGTTTTTTTTAACGATTTCTCGTTAAAAATTTGGTAAATTGTTTATTTTGTGTTTTTTAATTTTTTTCATAATTTTTCATTTTAATTTTATTTTAATTGGTCTTATTTTCTATTTTATTATTTTGTTTTTTGTTTTATTTTTAAATTGTGTTCAGACTGGTTTTTATGACAGATTAAAAGATTTTTACTGTCCATGAAACACCTGTAATCTAAACTAGGTTTGGATGAAACTCTAAATTGGAGAGATGAATGGAATGTAACCCTAACTAGGTATTGCTTTTTTCTAATATATAATTCCGAAACTTTTAATATGATACTAAAAATGATAATTACACATAATAGATACAATAAATATCAACTTATTTAAATATACCTAGATATTTTGTTTTTATTTAGTACAGTAATGAATATTTGTTAAACTTTAATCGCATGTTTTGTCTGGAACTTTTTGCATGACTAGCAATACCGACAAGTCACGCAAAACAGGTATTCCTTAGAGACTCACAGCCACCAAATAAAGGAAGAATGTATTTAAAAGTGAACTGAATATATAACTCTTTGTTTAAATTAAAATATTTAATTTACATATCTTTTAACATTCTCTTCATTTTAGTATATATCTTTTTGATATCTCTCATGTATAGGTAATATTTACTGTCTTTTTTTTGTTAAAATAATATGATTGTTTTCCATCTAGTCATATTTAGTTCCTCTTTATAGATAACTATCAACATCGTTGTATCAGTTTCATCATCGCTGCAAAAAAGGAATGAGACAATTCACTTTGTGGTCAAAAGTCGTCAAAACTTCCAACACCACCCTGCATCAAATACCTTCCATTGGCTCCATCTCAGGATTCGCTGTTTCTATGAATCATCCCATCTCTCAGCATCACTGAACACAGCAAACTTTCAACTTAGTTTATACCGGGATCACTCTATCATCACGAATGATAGCAATTAATTTATTTCACTATACTCTCATTATATTTGAGACCACTACTGTTTGTTAATAACGGTGCAAAAACGTTAAACCATTCTTGCTCGTCCATCCCCAAAACCATTTAAAAACCGAACCAAAAGTAAAAGTCACCAAACTTATCAGTTCGTTAGTTGTAAATATAAATTTGTAAACAAAAGTTCAATATCAGTTTCATATTTTATATCGGATTCAACCAGAGATAATTGAACTCTAATATTCAATCTTAATAATAAAATCTCCTTCCCTTGCTCAATTGCAAAAGTTGTCGTAAATATTTCAATAAAGCTCTAATAGACTGATTTTATCATGTAGTCATTCTTTATGAAGTATCGCATTTATCTTTCAGTATTATGTTTGTGTATTTTATTTAATAAAGATTAGTGATGGCAACATCCACGACTAAGTACAGTTGAAGATATTTGATATATTTGATAGATATTTTGAAAATTTACAATAAAAACCAAACATTCATTTTAAAAGTACAACAAAAACTCGAAAACAAGATCTCATAAAAAATATGTTAATTTAATCCAACGCGTTTCAACGACAAAGTCCCCATCCTCAGTGATACATGAGCTATAATAACAAAACTACAATTTTTTATGACAGTTTTAGTTTTTTTATTGTAGCTCAAGAATCACTGAAGTGGCGACTTTGTCGTTTAAACGCATTAAACGTAATTTTTGTGAGATCTTGTATTCGAGTTTTTGTTTTACATGATATTATCTCACAAGTCAAGCTCAATATTTATTTATTCATTTCTTATTTTGGTTATTACAAATCTGTTTTCTTATTTCTGGATTATGCAACTATAGTAAAGTCTATAAATCAAAATTTGCAGGAAATTGTGTTAACCTTCTCATTGCGCATTCCTCATAAATCTATTTATTTCTTGACTTCTTTACTTTGTGCTACTTAGATTAAAATTCACGGATAACATACGGAAAAACGTAACGACATTAACTTGATTCGAACCTGCGTCACTTTTGACGGTTCAATAGGTTAGAGCATGATTGATATTTTGTAATATTTTACCTGTATACCTAGACCCTATCTAAATTAACCTAACGTGCATAAAATAATGATGATAAGTGTTCAGCATATCTACAGTTTTTAAATTTCCGCTCCAATATTATTATTACGAAACTGTTTCAACCGGAATTCTGAGAACTCCAGCTGTTTTGGGGTATCCTTTGTCTCTTATCAATAAGTCCAAGTTTCAACCTCTTCTTCCTCAAGTGTTTCTTCCTAAATCCTTTTTCCCCCCTTTTTATTATATACGCATTTCGGCCAACAACTTAATTAATTGTGACTCATAAACAATTGTCATGTTTAGTATTAAGAAGTAAAGTGTTTTTGTTATGTGTTTTACGATTTAAAATTGTATTTAGTTTGTGCGTTTATAGCAGCTGTTCTCGCGTGTGCACACGGGAATTCTTGACGACAGAACATTACCAAGAAAGGAACGCCGCCTCTACAAGGTACTGTACATTAATTCTTAGCTAAACATGACAGCAAAATTAATCAAAAACCCTTTTATTAGTTGGTAATAATTTCAAAATGTCAATTAACCATTTCATTTCTTTTTCGTTTCTATCTACTTCCCAATCTAAATTAAATTACTAAACCATCCACTTTTACCACAGTCGTTAAACCAACCGCAATATCAAACAATAAGAAAAAATAACAAAATGTGGAGTAGTAGTTTGTGATTAGTACATTCTATTTATTTTCCACCCATATTAGCCTCAGTGAAAATGTATAAAAGTGCGTGCATATGCGAGTGCCATGAATTCATTATCTCTATTACGTCAAAGTTATTAAAGTATCTCTATTTTTATATCCTTGTATTTATTACCATTTCCAAAGATAAAGTTGTGTTGGAGGGTTATTAAATATTGATTTTAATTTATCACCACTGTACTCTCACAAAATGAAGGCTTCAGTAAACATAGGTAGCGAGTGCAATAAACTTTATTACGCTTTCTGACTGATATGAAATTAAGATAAAACTTAATTCACATGATGTGTTTAGTTTTGAGTTGTTTTAATCACTTTACCCCCACCTCTCACTAATTGTAACTTTTCCACATTGTCCAAAAATATTAAAGCCTCTATTATACATTTATAATGAGTAGATGACATAGATTATTGTAAATTTTATCTCAGTACAAAATTTTGTCTCAGTAAGTTTTCTTTCTGTAATTTTATCCCTTTTGATTTTTTTTCTGATTACCTCGACATCTTTTATAATAACTCAATTTTATATATACAATATAATATACAATTTTAATTTTAAAATAAAGTTTTTTGATACTACATAATTTAGAACGTCTTTAAGCTCAAAAAGTTTAAGTTTAAAAGCACAGTAAAATATGTTTTGATTTGTAATTCCGAATCCGAATTTTGTGGTTCGTAAATACTGTAATAATTCCTTTTTTTTATAATGAAAGTACTTTTTTTAACTATATTACACATTAAACATTGTCGTATGAAACAAAAGTTGATGACAATTTTTACTTTCCGCCTCTCCCAGTTGTAACAGATGTAGAATTTTATTGTAGCTTTCATTTAACTTCCGCTTTAATAAATAACTTTAGTAACTAAATTCTTATGAGTTATTGTTCTAACTTACAAACTTCACGGCTTTTTATCTTTAATAGAAATAAATGAGATGATGATACCTTTATTGTTTATTAAAATTAACCAAGTGTAAAATATTATTATGAATCACAATTACGGAGCCTTCTACATATACATTTTTCGTTCATACGAATTACATTTATAAACGCTTTTGTAATAAAATTGTTGTATACAAAATTCTGTTGGAATTCAGGTTTTTCCTGAGAAATATGAGAGTAAACCACAATTGCTTCTGATTGTCCTTTTTTGAAATATTAGCCGCATCAGTAAATTTTGAATTTGAAGTTATAAATGTATAGCCTACCATTGAGTTTATTCTTAAAAATTACATAAAGGGTTCTGCATTACCGTTCGGCAGAAACAAAAACAACAGATTTCAAACTGTAACAAGCCATATTTATGTGGTATCTCACAGAGGATATGCCAGAACTAATCAATAACGTAATTCATGCCTGCTCTGTGTTAATTACTATATTTCATTAACTGCAACTTATCGAACGTAAAGCTGATACCAATTAACATTTATTTTAATTTATTTTCTAACCTATGATGAACAAATTAACCCATTTCAGTTACCTTTAGAGTAGGTTCATACTCGATTTTTATCGAATCATTCATAACATGTCCCATATTTTTTACCGCAATGCATTCACGGAATATTTCATAGAAGTAACCTTCAAAGTAGGAAATTAACCCTAGAATGGTAAGGCGAATTTTTGTTTCAAATATGGTAAGGTGGGGTGTGATACACCCCAATAACAAAAACACATTTTAATGTTAAAACTAAATTTTTAATGCCTATTAGTTACATATCTACTTATTCCTAATATATCCTAAATACAAAAGTAATATAAATTAATAATTAAAAATTAATTATTTAATTAATAATTAAAATAAGTAATATAAAATGGATTTTTTTTAAATTTCACTCAGAAAATCGCTAATATACATAAAAAAATAATTAATTAATTAAAGTACAGTCAATACAGGTGTCCACAGAATGTTCTTTGCATACTAGTTTTTTGCAAGTGTTGCACCTCACTTTTGTCTTCCTGTCTTTTTTGCGATCACACAGATAGCATCGTTTTTGTTTGTCATCTAGTGGTCCTTCTACTACGGTTTCGTCATCAACTTCTTCTGCGTTGTCTTGTTTGTAACGCAAAATTTCATTCATCTGTAACTTTAAACTCCTTGGAAGATTACTCTGCTGGCTTCTGGTAATTATGTGATCTCGAGTCACACTTAGGTCTTTCAAAAAGAATCGCCTGTTGTGTTTTGCATTTACTTTCCATTGCTGATTAGCCAAAACAAATAAAACGTAGGCATTTACACCACCTTGATCAAGCATAGCATAAAACACTTGCATTGGCCAACGAAGATTTTTTCTGGAAGTTGAAAACGTTGCACAAAGCTTATCAAAAGTGTCCGTCCCACCTTTGTTTTTGTTATACACGATAATTACTTCAGGTTTCCCTGTCTCTTCATCGATGGTATCATCATGGTGCATAGACGATACCAAAACAACATTTTTATTTTTTTTAGGACTAAATGACACTAGTGTCTTCGTTTTGTCAAAACCAAAAACTGTACTGTTGATGGGCCTTTCTTGAAAGAAACATTGTGGGATCTGTGGTTTGTTTTTCCTGAGCGCCCCAACCATTGTTAACTTGTTTGTTTCGAGCATTCGATCAACTATTGGAATAGTGGTAAACCAGTTGTCGCATGTTATATTGCGCTTCGACCCTGAAATGCTTTCACTTAGTTTCCGAACATAGTATTCTGTAGGAAGTCGATCAGTAACTTGCCCAACGTAAGGAATCGCATCACACATATAGTACGTCTTTGAATCGTTCATCATGACAATTTTAATGCCATATTTCCCTGGCTTCTTTGGCATGTACATAAGAAATGGACATCTTACTCGACACGATACAAGTTGCTTATCAATCGTCACATGAGCTGTTGGAGAGTACAACTTTTTACAGTTGGCAATGAAAGAGTTCCAAAGAGATCTTATATGTGTAAACTTGTCATTATCTCTATTCTGCCTTGTTCTCTTGTCATCGAAACGCAAGCAGTCAGTTAGGAAATAAAAACGTTTCATTGACATGGTTGCTCTAAAAAGACAATTACCATAAGTTGGTGACCACAAATCTTCTACATTCAGATCTGAAACACGTAACACGCCTCCAAGATAATACAGGCCAATCAAAGCTTTAATTTCTGGTACATTTGTTCTGTTTACACTATAGTTATTTACAGAATAGTGGGCAGATTTTCTTTCGATTTCCTGGTTAGTATGCAATACAATTAAATCCAACATTTCTTGATTGAACAGTAAATTCCAGATTTCAAGGGGAGATTTTACATGTTCCGCCCCATTCTTAGGGCCTACCTCTTTTTGTAGGAACTGTGCAGCTCCATATGTACCCATTCTTTCCACGCACACATGGTCCTAGCTGAATGTCATCCTCAAGTGGTATGATGTCCTGTTGTTCCATGGCTTGCTCATCACCATCCTCGTCACCTGATTGCTCGTCATTTTCTTCAATATCTTCCTCCATAACATCTGGTACGATACCGTTTTGATTACCTTCTTCTTCATCACTACCATTCCAGATTAGCTCAACAATCTGATTGTCTGTAAGATGTTCATCCATTCTATCTGAAATAGAAAAAAACATGTAGAAGAAGTTTTCAAACACTTTTTATGAAGTTAATTTTATTAATATAAGATTAGATTATGAAAATTAGGTTAGGTTAAGTCAAAGCTATATCATTTTAATTAAAAACTAATAATACATTTATATAAAATATAAGAAGTTGATTTTCAGATATCAAGATTTTATGGTAAGGTGGGGTGTGCTACACCCCACAAAATACAGAGATTAAGCAAGCAAAGTATAATTACCTTCAGAGAGCTGATTGAGCGCTGCACGGCTGTCCAAGTGAAGAACAAGAACCAAACTGAATTTACACGGGTCCAAACCTCCCCCCACTATTCCCCTTCCAGATTGCTACACAAAAACAAAAGCGGTGGGGTGTAGCACACCCCACCTTACCATTCTAGGGTTAAGTATATATAATTGGTTTTTCATGAACTCTTTTTCTTTAAAAACTTTTAAATTACCGAACCTATTGCATAACAAAGTTCATATTGCAGAACCTATAAATACCCTTTTAGTGATGTAAAAGAGTTAAATTTGTCTCTTATAATTAATATAGAGAGAGCTATATGATGACGTTTCTAGATTTATTTTCCAGAGTAGCTTGAGTACAAATAAGTGTATATTTGAATGTTGTGAATCTATCTACTGTTGTGGCTGTTGTGATATCTATCTACAGCCCAAATTAGTGAACCTATTTTATTAAAATGTGGTATTTTGTTATATTTTAGCAGTAGATGTTTATTTCATGCACAAGGATAAAAAACGTAGTAGATGGAGTTAGGAGAAAATCTGCTAACGAAATATATCAAGAAAGATAGAGACCTTCACAAGAAAAGATCCCAATACAACATGGTAGAGTTCTGAGGAAGTGGTTTGCTGTGGATACCCTTTGGGAAGTGGGATCGCCAACAACAACTGAACATTGTTTGTATGTTAGTAAGTGCTCGTAACTGTTTGAGAGCATTTTCATAAAGAATGTTTTCTACACTCTGTTTTCCGAAACGATGACTCTTTAATTTTAAAACAATTTAGTACATTAAAATAATTGTGGTAATTTTCAAGTAAAAAACAATGAGATTTTTTTTAACGATAACTTTTTCACCTGTAATAATTTTCATCAATGTTTTTTATAGCTGATTATAATCATTAATTGTAAGAAGTTTAAAATTTTTTACAAAAATACTATTTGCTTTTAAAAGTAGAAAACGTCGACACTTATTGCAAGGTGTCGAATATTGACGTCTCTACGAAATAGACTGAAATTTTTCTCATAACCTACGTGAATGTAGTCCACGTCAAGATTTCATGCAGTATTTTTTAACGATTAATGGGGGAAGAAAAATAGTATATTTAAACATCCATGGTTCGTTTTCACTTTTCGGTTTACAACTAACAAAACTGAAATTTTTTTGTGACTATTAGATTTCGTTTATTTGTAAATGCAGTTGGGGATAGTAGATAGAAAATTATGCCAATATTTCCGTGCTATTTATTTATAGTGGGGGTAAGTAAATAATATTATATTATATTATATTATATTATATTATATTATATTATATTATATTATATTATATTATATTATATTATATTATATTATATTATATTATATTATATTATATTATATTATATTATATTATATTATATTATATTATATTATATTATATTATATTATATTATATTATATTATATTATATTATATTATATTATATTATATTATATTATATTATATTATATTATATTATATTAGCTGTTTCTTAAGTAAATCTTAGACATTCTAAAATGTTTATAAATAATTCTGGTGTGTGTAATGAAGGTTAGTACAGCAGACTTCCTTTGTAATCTCCAGAAACAAGTTTGTTCCACTAAAATCGATCCAAAAATAGGAAAGTTGTTATCAATTTAAATTACGAAGTTATTTTACAACCACCTGGTACACTATCACAGGAAATTTATCATATTTAGCCTAAATAGTTTAGAAATGATGAGAGTTAATTTTATTAAAAGCCAGTACTATGAACTACACTTAAACTAACTATACATACGTTACACATGGTAAATATCCGGAATTCACTTAAACTGCCCCGAAACAATAATATAATGAAAAACATCAGCTGGAGGTATAAACAGCTGAGCATGTCATTACACAAGAGCAATTTGTTTTCTATTTAATCCCCCATCCAGATTACTTGCAGTCGACATTTAAAGCTTTTACCTGCTTGTCTAAAAATATCCATTTATCACAGTTGTTATCTCCATCTTTCTTTGTCTGGTGTCTTAACAAATACTTTGGAACCTTTTTATAATATTCCTCGGTAAGTTTTGAATATACATTTTACAAATTTTATTACAATGAAACTTACTTTTGACAGTTGTGTGACCATCCTTTTACCGCTTTAAGCCACTAGGTTCTGAAAGAGAAAATATTAAAACTCTTTTTTTTTTTTAACCTAGAAATGGTAAAATGAAACATCTCTTTTTAAAATTAAGGTTTGTCACTACTTATGCTTTCAATCTATGGAGGTTTTTTGCAAAACGCAAATGTCAATGTTTACGTTAAGAAAATTGATATTTGATTGTAGTTGTCACGCAGATGTTTAGAATGGCCTTCTTATATGACTTTTTGAAGAATAAATTGTGATAAGAAATGTTCGATGCAATTCATACATAGCTGTATTGCAAATAAAATAAACCTAAGTAAATGTAAAATATTGTAAACTTTTAAACATTATCTATTCATGTAGTTCTCGAGTTATAATTATTTATGAAGTAGTAGAATTTTTTAAAACTTTTAGATCAATATTAAGAGGAAAACTGTGTTCTACGTATACTCGACCGTTTCAGAGACGACACATATGGATCAATAAATGAATTATTGTGTATTGTAAGGGATTATCATTGTCATTTTAAATGATTCTTTGGATGTATTTGTTTAATAAAAACTATACGCAATGTTTGTAAACCAATAGTTGAGATTACAAGTTCCTACTCGCCATGTCGCCTCAGAAAAGGTTACCTTTCCCATAACACGAAATTGAGGTAATGTTAAAATAATCTCCACATTTATAAAATGAATAAATGTGTGTTAGGTCACACTCTAAAATTAACTTTCCGATATCCAGGTAGGTTTTCTAACCAGATTATAATAATATGTTAATATTTGAATAAAATTGGGAAAATGTTAAAAATTTAAAATGTTAAAATATAGAAATCATCATTAAAAGTTCTTCAGAGATTTCAAAATTATGAATATCTTTAATTCGAATGCCTCCAAAGTCAAGACTTGTGAGAATATAGTTAAAAATAAAGCGAACGAATCAGGGGTTCTAATTTACTGTGATCATTTTATACGCTCACGAATAATATTTAACATTGTTATTTTTGCTTAACTGCTATTTACGACTGACGCACGTGGACTGCTAAATATTTATGACGTTATTTAAAAATGTTTTTTTTTATAATTTTGTTGTAAATTGGTTTAGAAAAGTAAAGGAAAATATGAAGCCGTGGACATAGGTAGTAATGAGAAAGAACACCAGCAGGTGGTAAAACCAGCTGAGCATATCATTATACAAGAACAATTTGTTTTCCATTTAATCCCACATCTAGATTACTTGTCGTCGACATTTAAAGCTTTTTCTTCGTCTTGTCTAAAAGTATCCATTTAACAACAGTTATGTTCGTCTTTTTTCAACCGGTTTCCATAAAATAAAACTTTTAAAATATTTTAATATTTTTGTTCAAACTAATTGCCGAACTTTATAATTTTTAAACAAAGACGTAAAATATGGTGAAAGGAAATATTATTAATTGAAAATATATATTTTACTCTCTTACTCCTATAGTATACACGGGGTATGAAGTGTGGAGAAAATTTGATAATAAGATTTTCATTTGAAAATATTAATTTCAATTGGCACCTTTTTTTTCTTTTTTGTGTCTGTTTATTTCCGTCTACAATAATTTGTTATGAGCCAAAAATTAAGAAACTAAAATGACATTACTGTAAAATAATATTTTCAATGTAAAAATGACTGGCCAATAAAATTACATAATAATTAAGAAAATAATAATAATTTTAAATAGTTTTTTTTCCATCTATAGTTAGTTATTAACCTGTACCCTAACGAGATAAATGATAAATATACAATGTAGTCGTAAAAATTTAGTATTTACGATTTAATAGTTGTTGAGCTTCATGTTTATCCTGTGGTTCAAGAATAATTTATTGTTTTGTTTCTCAAATAGAATTTTATGAAACCAACGTCACGTCAAATGTAGTTGCAAAGATTGTACTCTAATTTATATAAAACCTCCATAATCAACATAAATCTATGGTTTCATATGTAGTTTTAAATACCTATCGAATATGATTTTATATAGAAATATAGTGGCGCTCCAGTGTTTTAAAATCATTATTGTATATCAAATTACGTTTCTCTCGATAGTGTTTATTTAAAAAAATACTGACGCTCCCACCAGCCCCCAACGATAAACTGCAACAAGAAATTTAGGAGATGGGTCGTAAATATCATTATAAATCATAAACGTGCTTTTTGTTTTCACTGTTTCAAATTTTAGAACGTGAATGAGTATTTGAGAACACATATAATATGAATTGAAAGAACTCTCGATACTTCTTATCTCACATTTCTAATTTTAGTTCCAAACTTTATCATGGGGACATCTACGTTCATAGAGGAAATGCTCTACTAATTAATGTTATAAAATAAATTCCCTTTGATATTTGTATAAATTCCAATTTTTAAATACAATACACAATGAACTCAGCCGTAACAAAACAAAAGTTGAAGATAATTTCGACTTTCTGCTTCTGCCTGATGTAACTGATTCACTTAACTTTTACTAATAAGGTAACCTTTGTAATCGAATCATTGTTCCTTACTGATTTATTTTATCAAACTCTACTGCTTTTTATCAATTATAGAAATAAATGAGATATTAAATATGTCTTTTACTTAACAAAATTAACTAACATAAAATACGATTATGAAGCATAATTTTAGAGCTCTTTCTAAATATAATTATCGTACGTACTAATTGCAATTGGAAACGTTATTTTAATTGAATGCATCAGTTTATGTCAATTTTGATGCAAATCGGGTTTTCCTAGAATACGCGAGACGCTACACACTAATTATTCTTTATGTTTTCTATTATTTATTACTGCGAAATATAGCTTCATCGAGGTATCTCTAATAATTACAAGTTTCAATTGTTATTTATTGCTTGTTAAATTTGTGATTTTTTTCACCTCAATGTAATTTTCCTCTTTTTGGAGTATTTTTTATCTTTAAATGTCTGTGTATGTGAATAGGTATTAACTCTAATGTTTTCCATCTGTACAACACATTTAAAAAAAAAGGTTTTAACTTTAATATCAAGGTAAATAGACAGGTACGATTTAATATCTATAAACATCTGATTAAATGTTTGGAAATTTGACTCTTTCAAAATGTACGGTTTTTCTTTACATTTGTGACTTTGTGATATAGTTTTTGTTAGAGCGTACCTACAATTGTGTTTTTTATATTTGTTTACAGATTTTATTTAATAAAGACTAGTGATTATTTTGCAAAATATACACCACATATTGGAAAAGTACAGTTGACGCTGTATTTGATAATTATTTTACTATATTAAAATGTAAAACCAAACATTTATTTCATACTTTAGTTATCACAACCCAATTATTTCTATTTTTTAAAGAAGACACTATTTCAACTTCTTAATTATAAATCAAAATTTACCATAAATTGTGCATTGCTTACTGATAAGGAACCCTCAAACGTGTAGATAACAAACGAAAAAAACGTAAAGTCATAGGGAGATTGTTGGTGTTATATTTTACGTGTGTGACCTACCCCGTTACGTTTAGAGTAACAAACAATATGAAATGATTTTAAGGAAAAAAAGGTGAAAATATATCGAAGTAGTTTGTATTTCTTATCGATACATATATGTGTAAATGCGCGGGCGATGTGTGTGTGCCTGCGTGCGTTGCGTGTTTCAGCACACCCTCACTCACCAAACAATCTATTAAGTTTTAATCTCGTTTCACTAAAATTGTATGTACAGTACCGCTTTTGACTCATCTACTTATTTAGTTAAGCAAATGTAACAATTATTTGACGAAACAAATATGCTTGTCTGTTTAAGTGACTTATACGGACCAACAGTTCGTTGATTTTTAATTTATGTTAACTTTATTACTTTTGAATTAACCTATAATTTAGCTCAGATTTACTGTGATTTTCTGAAAACTGATGCCGTTAACTCTATCATAGGGTCGTGCCGTACGTAAGAGTTTAGTTTCCAAATTCCAATCAGTAGTTAAAATGTATGTTCATTCTTTTTCTTATATATAACTTTCAATAAGGACAAACGCAGAAATCGTATATTGAAACCTGAAAATTGACATATACATGATTTGATTTACAATAATGATTTTTTGGTATCTCTATTATGACGTTTGGTTTTTATTTAAAATTATCTTTATTTTTATATCCTAGTATTTATTACCACTTCAAACGTTAAAGAATTGAAGTAGGGATAATAAATATTGATTTCAGTTTATCACTACTGTACTCTCATAAAACTAAAGCTTCACTCATAAAGGTAGCGAGTGCAATAAACTCTATTACGCTTTCTGCCTGATATCATAAAGTTATGACAAAACCTAATTCATATGAAATGTTTAATTTCGGTTTATTTTAATCTCTTCATCGTCACTTCCCAACTCTCACAGATCCGTAGCTTTCCACATTGTCCAAGAATATAAAGATTGTAGATCATTATATCACGTTACACATTTTAACAGACAAAGACAAAGTTTTGAAAATTGGGAATACCATTTTAAATGTCGCCAAAATAAATTAGGCATAATTGGATTCTTCATTGTGTAACCTAGTACTTATCGGTTTTAATTCAAAACCATTTTACTCTTTAGCGTATATTAGTGAAAAAATAAAAATTGTTGATGTGTAAAAGCTTAATAAAAAGTAATACGTAATTTAGTAAGTAAATGAATGATATACTTTAGATATCTTATTGTCTTATTTCATATCGCTTTTAGTAAAGTAAATTTATTTATTTAAATTTAATTTGAATGTTTGTTTGAAATGTAGTTAAAATTGTATTTATTCTCTACTCTCATAGCATGTTTAACATTATGTTAATCATTTTTCAGGTGAACACTACATGAAAGTTGGTTTTGTTTTGTTCAAAACTAATTTAAGAGACGAATAAATTGTTTCCCTTGATTTAAAATAGTTGTACGAATTATTCCACGTTTTTTAACATTCTTCTATTATTACTATTTACATTTGCTTCCGCCCTTTTAATTTTAACCATCTCTAAAGGGCTATTCTGATAATTGCAATAAAATGTGTTTTTATCAACAAATCCCAGAGGTAATAAAGTTAAATACTGCGATTTTACCACTTCCTAAATATATTCAGATTAATTTCACATATTTTCCTCTAGTAAATATTGTTGAAACTTTTAAAATAGTTCTATCTCGGAAATTTTTTTTATAACAATGACCACTTTGTATTTTTTTAATTATGTAAAATCATTGTGCAGGTGATATTTTTTGGTTTCTCGTATGTAAATACAATTTTACCAGTTTCATTGCCTTACGGTAGTGATGTACTTTTTGAGCATCGACTTGTTTTATGGGAATTGTCTTGACGTAAACGGAGCAGTTTCCATTGTTTTTATTTCATTGACTCCTAGAGATGTCCGAAATTGAGCTCTACAAACAATAACTTTACTGGACTATTTAGGAACGATAAGCATTCAAATTATTTCCAGCAGGAAATAACCTCAGATTTCATATTCGCTAAATTACCGAATTCCCAAATTCAATTCTGAGGGAGGGGGGATCTCGAGGCCAAAGTAGCTTCTACTGGAACCAAAAAATAACTAATCTAGAATACGTATTTATAATCTGATTGAAATGTATCCTAAAGTTGCATTGAGCTTATTTAAATTATATTTTAATAATATACTTTTTACGCTGAGGAAGTTTAAGTCGACACACACACACACACATATATACATATATATATATATATATATATATATATATATATATATATATATATATATATATATATATGTATATAGTATATAGTAAATAACGTATAAGATAAATGAATCCTTGCATTCAAATACTCTATGTAAGTTTAAAGAAATCTAAACATGGTTGAATGACGTGATAGAAAAGATGAAAAAAATTGTTGCAACACAAGACAAAACGAAGAAAGGTGTAGATTCATCAAGATACCTCGAAATTTCCTCACTCATACCAATGACTACATAAATACTATTTATGTAGTCATTGCTCATACTGACCACCGATGAAGAGATGCTTCAAAATGTTATTTAAAAATAGTTTTCGTTTTAACTAAAAATTTCCAAACGTAAAATGTTTTATATTATATTTCATACGATATTATTAATTTTTTGAAAAATCTAGACCCTGTCCCTATCAATGTTCATGCTGGTTTCAATAACCACTTTCAACAACATTATTAGTGTAACAGTTATGCAGCACAACTTTGTTTTATTTCATCTACAAAGATCATTAAAATCCGTGTTAATTTAAAGTACATGACACATGCCAAAATTAAAATAACATATAAAAGAAAAACTTAAATTATGAATAATTTACTTTCATACACTATACGTTACATGTATAAATAATAATTTTTAGTTTTATTTTATACCCTTTTTCATTTACATCGTGACATATTATTTCACACATGCCAAATATATTTAGAACGATATAACGATGTTATTAATAGTGGCTACAACCCAGATGTCAGATTTATTGTGGACAGTGATTAATCATTTCAACTCTCACAAAACACTTCTAGAATCGTGTCATCGGTTTTAATTACAAGTACAAATCAAATTAAACACAATGACGTTACGTCAAACAATATTGACGTCTAAATACTGTTTGAATTATTTCAAAAGTATTGCATAAGGGAGCATATGTGTAAACATAGTTTTTCGGTATCAGTAATTTTATATTAAATAAGTTTTAACTATTGACATTTCTCTAATTTAAATTCGTCATAAAACACTAACAATCGGTCTTACCATTATTAGAAAGGAAGCAATCTCCTTTCACTTACTAGGAGATTTTCAAATTTTTGGTTAAACTCCAGTGAATAATATTCGAAATGTTTATAAAGTAACAATGAAAGCTATCGATGAACTTTCAGGTATGAAACTATTTGACTGATTTAGCTGCTGTATAAATACAGTGTACAATTTCTTTTGTCCAAAGCGAGAAAGCGATGATCAGCTATTGTAAATGATATTAAAATAGAGATAGTTTCTCGTCGGAGATATTTGATGACCTCTGCAGTTTGTCGTGGAAACTTTACAAATTATTTGCCAATTTATCTAAGAGAATTATATATTTTTTCATATATAGATTCAAAATAATTTACTAAAAAATAGAATTTGTTCACCGGTTGTCTTAAAATTGATAAACCTATCATTATTTGTCATGACAGGTAGTACTGTTTACAGTTGTTTTTAATATTTAAATAAAATATATTTTTGCTTATTCTTCATATAAGGTATTCCTTTCCAATCTTGTAACAAAATAAATGTCGTTTAGCATAAACTCACACATTCTTGCATAGCATAGACATTTTACACAAGAGTTAAATGCTGAAACTTTTTATTTTTAGTTTCACGGTGATTGTTATTCTGTGGTATTGTTTGTCTGATGACGGAATGTTTGGCGCAGCGCCTAATATAAAGCAAACAAATGAATGAATATAGCTGCAAAGTAAATAGATACAAACCTAAATACACAATACAAGACATTTTCCTAATATCGGAGTGTCGAGTCAAAATTTAACATTCCTAATCTTACTTCTAAGAGAAAGGAATTTATCTTTATGTGACAATAAATTTCGTGGTATGTCTCTTAAAAATGTTTTAATTGATTCGAGATCTTTTTGTGGTAGTAATTTCCTTAAAAAGATAAAATTTAATACAAAATAAAATAATAATAAAAAACACACACAAAAATAAAATAATAAATATATAAAAACAACAAATAAAAACTTCTTTTTTTTTATTACACACGCTAATATATAAGTATTTTTTGCTCCATCACGCTTAGTGCCACGATTATATTTTTTCAGTTCTTTATGTAATTAAAAGATTTACTTTTTATCCCCTATCATTTTTTTCCCTCCATCTCCTTACTGCCACAATTAAGGTTTTAATTTTCAGTTCTTTAAGTAATAAAAGCAATAAACTTTGTTTCTTTTGTTAAATTATATCTACATTTTTAAAACAGTTTAAAGTCAAATAGTCTAAATTTCAAACTAAAAGTGTTTTAGCTAATTCCAGTATGATAACAGGTTTATCCAATACAGCTGATCATGGTTCAAAGTTGTTCACTTGCAGTTTTTAATCAGACCCATCATAGATCATCTGTCCAGATAACCCACATCTATAGTTCTTATTTTAGACATTTGTTGACATTTTCGAGATAGTATTACTGACTTCCATTTAATTTTATATTCTTTATAATCTTATGTAAAACTATAAAGTTTAGTCGCTTTTTACGAATTGCTGATATATATATATATATATATATATATATATATATATATATATATATATATATATATAATATTAGTTACCTCTTTTAGTAGTCAGAGCATTTTTTTTTTTTTTTTTTTGTGGATACACTACAGCGCTGTTTCGCCTTTCACAGTAGGCTTCGTCAGGTGTAGGCTTAACATTTAAATAAAATACATAACGACACTGAACACACACGATAACACGACACAAAAAACAATATAAAATCTATCAGAATTTAACTCTTCATCAAATGTCATACGAACTTTATACTGGCGTGGCCGCGGCATAGTTTCTGTGTTTCTGAACGGAGACTGATATTTGATATTCCATTTGATATTTCCCTTTAATACCATTTTTTTTAATAGGATAAGAGTATTTACATTTTGCTTCAATATGTGAGATACATTTTCTTCATAGTTTATAGGTAAGATGATAGTGTGCCTATTTTGTGTATTGTTTTCAGATTTACCAACTTTGGCAATTGCACTTTGTTCACACAACAAACGTCGAATTTATGTGAATTTTCCCATGTGATTAGACTAACTTTGAGTATATGTTCAATAATGTATCTAATTTATAAAACATAATTTATTAAAAAAATATATCCGGAAACTTAAATAGGGTGGGTTCTCTAATTTAATTGAGGGTTTACGATACCTGTCCCTACCTTATTATGTAATTTGTTTGATTTAGAATTGTTCTCCCTATATATATTGTTTATATGAGTTTTTCTTTCTTTTGTTGTAATTTTTATTGGTAATTATTGTAGGGTGGATATGGTAAAAAATATTTTCATTCCTTAGGGATAAAATCGTAGTTCTGAGATACTCACTATAGCTGCCACATTGGTGTTAGCCATTTTTTAATTTGGATTGGGTACACTCTGCGAATTCCATTCTTTTACCATATTATATTATAATTTTAATGATTTTTAACAGTTTATTACCTTTTCATTTTTCTCTTATAATTCGGTGCGTCTGTAAGGATTGTAGTAATTGAGCCTGCAATGGAGGTGTGTTTGCCGCTTACCTTTGTTATAATCTGACTTCGGCCTTAGCAACTGTCAATGAGTAACTAATTTCAATTTATCACCCTTTAGATCACACCAATCAACAAGTGTTCCAAACTCAGACACTCTTTATGCTAACGGTTCTTCCAAAACAGTGGACAAACCGAGGCCAACGCTCCTTACAACGCTTTCGTACGCTTACAAATAATGTACAGTCACGTATTGTTTCGCTGAAGGAAGCACAGTATTATGTTCTCGCTCGCTTAAATATTACAACAATAGTCACAAGGCATCCAAGTTATAATAACGAAGAACAAATACGGTAAGTTCGTACATACCGTTATTCTTATAAAATATTGGCAAAACGCTTAACTAAATCGCTGCGTAACTGTTAAAGTTATGCATTTTATGGAGGAAATCTGAATGAAATCGAAGAATAAAACGGTTATTGAATTATGTTTTAATATGAACAAGTTATAATTGTTTTCCAATATAATTTAATTTAATTTAATTATATAATATATTTTGCAAAATAAACAATGCTTGTACTTTTATATAAATTTGAAAATTTTTAATGCACCGAGATGTCCCAATTATGATTAAGGAAGTTCTTTGAACATAGAAACGTATATCCATTCTGCTTATTGTTGTTCAATAGCTGTACTTTGTCCAGAGGAATTAACCTGTTTTAATAATTTATGTACACCCTGTATAAGATCAAGGATATTCCCATTTAGAAATTTGTGAAGTTTCGGGGTAACTTTTATTTCGACAACTTCTAACTAAATCAATATTCTAAATACAATATTGGAGAACCTAAAGATTTACGCGTACTATGCGACACCAAAACCTGACAGGATTATGATCTCAAATGTAAAATAAACACTGTACTGCTGATTTCAAACACTTCTAGGTTTCATGCTGTAGGCCTAAATATCACATTAAACACACTGTTTATTCAATAACTAAGCATGTCTGAGATAATAAAAGAAGAGATGAGTGATGAAATTCCACAACTTTTCTCCAATCTTAGCACACGTCACTTTTGGAATTATTAATCTCTCTGGAGCTTGATATTAATGACACGGCTGTTTTAAGATAACAGTAGTAATCTCTCTGATGAGATGCGACTGCCAGGTTAATTTACTTCAAAGCCAGGATTTCGTGTGTATGTTTTCCCACTCGGATTTTTTAGATTTCACGTTTTCACGAAATAGTTTTGTTTTATATTGACATTCTTAAAGGGTCTTCATAATTACATATACTGTACTCCTCCATACTTTGTTTTCACATCTCGACAGAAAACCCTGCACTTGGATGAAAATTTTTAATTGGCGATAGAAATTTTTGAAAGTTGTTTCAAGTCGATAACTTACAGAGGACCTGTATGAAATTATAATCGCTCATTATGTACAAATGTTTAACTTTATATATTATGTTCAAGTCGCAGGTTGGGAATAGAGTGGATAGACATCTAAACTGAGCAGAAATTTTAAACGAACTTGTATTATTAAATCAGCTTGTATACACATAATTGGTTTTAATTAAATCGCTATAAATTAAACACTCTCCTTTTTCATTTACCTCCTGTAATTTTCGTCCATAACTGCAATAGCTTCCATTTTGAAATCGGTTACTTATTCCAAGCTTATACAAGTTTTGTTGAAATCCTTACAAAAATCCTGTTTAAGGAAAATTATTATCTATAGACAAAGGTTTCATAAATAACAACAAACAACAGAAGTAATTTGTCTCTGTCTTTTATAAAGACATATTATATGATCTGTTTTATTACATAGTAGATGTGGTACAAAGCGTTTTGTTTCCCATTTGTTAATTGTCTGAGCATAAAAAAAAACTATTTATTTTCTTTACAGAAATTCATAACATTTATTAGCAAGTTTAAGCTAAATCAATTTGAAAGTTAAATGTAATGTTTTGTAGAGTGAATTCTTATAATGTAACTCATAAAACTTAAATTTATATTGAAGTGTCAAAGATTTTTTTATTAGTTTACGTAATATTTTTCAATGAAATTGTATCATTTGTAATAATTTTAACTTAAGTGTATAAAAATATATTTGATTGTTCTACAACACAAAAATATAAACAAAAGAATCTTATTCGAAATTACATATTAAATTATAAAATGTTTAAGTATTCCAAATAATAGTAGAAGTTAAATGTAAAGAATGAAATAATTAAATATATCATCTCATCAAACATAGCATTTCGTAGATGATTTCTTACTTCTCACATATTTATATAAAAATGAGATAAGTTAGAGGAATCTGTATTGACATGTTTTACAGTCTATAGAATTTGAAATTCTTATTGTTTGATTAGTAGGTAACACTCTCATTTACTATTCCAGAGATCAATCACCATTTATACCAAGACCTAGCATTGAGAAGCAAAGAGGGGAGATAAGGTTAATACCAATGATTATTTCTGATTTGATTTTTGTAGAGAATTACTGCGACAGCAACTCGATGTGCTGACTGTACTGAAAATCTGTCTACGAGACATAAACTTTTCACAAGCATACAGGATTACTATTATTTTCTTGGGGCCCCGTGAATATAAATATATAATTCTTAGAACAGTAATTAGGATACCAGTCTGTTGTCGGAAGTCAATACTGTATCCTTCATTTTCTAGTTTTTAATGAAACATATTTCACACATTTTTAATACATACAACTAAGATATAAGTTATTTACTGAAAGACCAGAGAATAAAGTGTAGATAATTTAATGTTCTAACGACTTTTATCAAACTTTGACCAATTGACAACATTTAACGTTTGACATTTTATTAAAAATAACTGGTAATAAATGAATAATGGACCATCGGATGTCACATACTCCTAAATTTGGTGAATAGTAAATGGTGTATGGCTATTATTCAAAGTGTTAGATGGTATTAAAAATAGTTGACTTGTTTTGACTACTTGAAAATATTAAAATAAACTCTAATTAATTAAAACATTTAAGAATTAACTATTTTATAAATTACCTTCACATTACAAAAAATAACTCTCAATTGTTATCTTCATGGTTGCCTATGTTGGACAGAAAAATATAATTGTGACCCTCCCTAATTTGTCAGCCACTTTGTCAGAAAGATTAGCGTTCCCAATAATCCAGTTAATCCGTTATATAATTGAACAGAAGAGGATGTCATTAAAATCTAACAATAAATATCTAATCTTGGTTTATGTTGTAAATATATCTAGTTTAAAATAAATGATAATAAAGTTATTACACTGTCCTGTTTTATTATCTTTCAATTCTTGTCGTCAACAAAGGCGGTAAAACGGAACAAGCTAATACCTTTATTATCCTTTATAATAATTAATATGTGAAATTCAGGAGAAAGCACACAACCTCTCGAAATATGTGTAATGTAAGGAATACGGATTAAAAGGAAACGTGGGACTTTAATTTCGCCAGTGGGAATTTCAACAGTTGTTCTTACCCATTGTATCCAAGTCACAATTTGTATAATACAAATAGTATGTCAGGACTTAGTTCGTCTTCTAACTTGGTTTTTATTAATAAATGGAAGGTAACTATGTCTCATTGTCAGATATCATTTGTAAAGTTCCAACGATCTAAAACGAGTGAAATCGCTGATGATAAAACATAGTTTCCGAAATGCGTAAATAAGAAAATAAGGAAGTAAACTATGGGTGTAAGTAGTGAAATAATATTCTTCTTCTTTAATAAATATATGCTGCCAAATATTGGTAACACAGTTCGATATAGTTTCATCATACATTATGTGGATTTGACGGGGAATAGTGAAAAAGCGTTTATATACATTTGTTTATAATTTATATGTGATTAAAATTTGATAAAAATTGTTAAAATCTATTTTTGGGGGAATGCTTTGTTTCCATCGAATGTAGTTGTCCTTAATTATTATTTGAGTGCTATTTCAATTTTTTTTCTAAGATATCAATTAGAGACAAACATTTTGAACAAATGTACACATTTTAAACGTAACATTTTTTGAAAAATCAGCAAGGATGGATTATACATTTTGTATAAATCAGTAGATGGGTTTAAAATTACCAAGACTAATATATCGGTCAAAATAATACATGTTTTAAATCTTTACTTTTTTATTTTTCCCCACCGAGAAAGTCAAATGAATTACCAAATAAGACCGATCGAAAATATTTAGAAAAATAATAAATAGCTAGAAAAAAATGAACAGCCAAGAAATAGAGAAAACCTTAAGTGTGTGCAATCAAAAGCATGTGATTAAAAACCTGCTTTTATAGGTTTTATTTTAGAGAAATTAATTATTAAATATTAGTTTTAGATTTAATATATAAATATGAATTGTTTATTAGATTGCCACTTCGAAATTTGTTGTTAATTAGTTGCTTATTTTAAGGCAATTTCACAGATTTACTTGTTAGTTTATAATAGGGAAGGCGGATAAATAAGTTTGGTTAGTAAGTTTATATATATACATGGAACACGTAGACTATATTAGTTAATTTTTTGTTTTTCTAAGAGTAGTGTACCAACGGAGCAGGTAACCCTATTGCTCTTTCATGGTTATTATATATTTATTTCGGTAATTATTGGAACAAAATAAAGAAATTCAGATGACGTAAATTTTTCTCTATAGAACTATTTGCAGTATATAAGATTGAGATGTTCATTTGAAGTTATGTTTTGTTTTAATGTAAATTACTTGGATGAATATTGAATTATTTTGTTCATTAAGTCACTCATTCAACAAGGTCGTCCTTTCAGATTTTTTCTTTTTCCAAAATCTAAGATAATTATTTTTATAACATTATAAATTTTTAAGTTTTATACAAAAGAAACTGTTACCAATGAGAATAATTAATGAATGTAAATATTGCTCGTCAATTTTCTATTTGGATTTCACTTCAAATTAATACTCTTTCGATTTTGTTTTGTATTGTTAATATGTCACCTGTTCTCAAGTGTAACTTTTATAGTTTCCAGTCCTAGTGTTTCTAACCTTCTTGTTTTATTTAGTTATAAAATATAAGTTAGAGGCTCCTTTAGTGAAGCACTTTGTTTTATATTTTATTTATACTCTAATTATGTCTTATATTTTACATTTTACTGTAATTAATACAGGTTTGACTAACAATGTTCAATCCAAAGTATTATATTTTACATAAAATATTTCAAAAAACTAAACTCTAACTCATAAATAGTAATATAACAATTAGTTTCAATAAATGCATTTGATGTAACAACAGTTTTATAAATTGATTTCAATGAAATTTAATCAGACAAATAATATGTTCTCATCACAGTGACAAATGTATTTATGCGGTTGACAGAAGAGGAGTTATTATATTTTCCAAAGCTGAGTCACATATAAGTATGTATCTACAATATGTATCTTATATATCAATATATTTACAGGAACTGCAACAACACGGCCTTGAGGTAAACGATTTCATAGGAAGTTTTCAAAAGTTGCCCTTAAATTTTAAGCTTCTGGTCCCAAGTGATTTATAATTATTTTAATGTTTCATTTGTTTACTCATAATTGCAGTAAATTATATTGAATTTTAATTAATTTAAATCAAAATATTTACACTCTAATTATAAATTTATGTAAAGTTTCTTGACTTCTGTCATAAAACAATTGAGGTTTAGTTGTACAATTTTAAACAGTATATATTAACACAATAGCAATTGTATTGCTTCAAGGCTGTTTTTGTATGTCTTAAATATTGAAAAAAGTTCAGAAAACTTGAGAAAATTCGTAAAACTAATATCAATATTAATAAATAAACAATGCACACAAATTCCTATAAAGCATAACTACTAAGATAGACTTGACAATCTTATAGAGAACGGTTCCCAAATTAATTAAAGGAAATAAAATAAATGGTTACATAAGTGTTAACAGATTAAAAAGATATAAATTTTAGAATATAACAACATGGTTTAAAACTTAATAAAGAGATCACAGAATAAGTAAAATTGCAGATAGTTTTGTTATTGTATAAACGCAAATAAATACGATTTTCGTTACAATTAAATAATTTAGTAGCCTACACCAGCTCTACGCAAGTTGTGTTTATCAAGGGAACTTATTGTTATTACTTAAACATAAATTGAAATTAACTTAATATTAAAAAATGAATAAATCCTTAATTTTGAGTCGTGTCCTAAGGATTAAGAAAGGTTAAATTTTCATCAAATTAAAATAACTCTTCTTTTTAATTCTTCAAACTTACGTCTTATTGAAAAGATGTTAAAGTGGCAATGAAAATGGACTTTTATAATTTGAGTATATGATTGCTTTACAAGTTATGGTGTTTATTTTCGTAAAAATTTCAGTTGAATTCCTAAAAACTGGGATCGATTTTGATAATTTTTTGTATATGTTCATAGTTTGGTTGAATTTCGAGAGTTTACACTTGTTTTCTAGATGATTAAATTGAGAGGAGGTAGCTGATGCATGTAATAAACAAAAAAACTTCCAATTTTATCATCATAAACTCTACGGCTTAATTACAATTTTATTAAATTTAGACCAGGAATAAAACAAAACACTGTGGATATTTTTTCTCAAAATTTCCAGTAGAGTAGTTACTGGTTAAAAATAAATCAAGATTACAAACTTGTGTTTTATAAATATCTGCTTATACATTTCAAATTGATAAGGGACAGGTCGATATTAAATTATCTCGTATTATTAGACAGTTTTCATCAGAAAGAAGGAACTTTTTTTAATCTCAAACATAAGAAGAATTGAGAAGTAATTAAATAGATGATGAAGAAATTTATATATTTGGTACATTTATTTAAGGTAACAATATGTTTGTGATAATTAATCTGTCATTGTCCAATACTCTGAAGAACTTGTTCAAACTCATAATAATATTTTTCCAGCTGATATACGACCATTTAATATACGACCAGATAGGCTCTAATGCAATAATACCCGTAGAAATTATGACACATAAAACCCACAATTAATTAATACATTGTTAATCTCGTACAATTTCACCTCGACTTTTTTCCAATACGAAAGTAACAACACTGGCGTGACCATATAACACACTGTATTACAATATTTGTATTTTTACCTTGAAGTAGTAATAAATCTTTACACAATGTATTTATTCTGTATTATGTAATTAATACGAGTGTTACACTCCAGATAGCAGTGCACGCAACGATAAACTGATCGTGTTTATATAAACGTTACTAAATATAGAAGAAAGAAAAGAGGGGAAAATTAATGGAATGCAGATTAAGATAAGTATAACGCCATTTTTAACAACACCATACAAATTTTACAATCAACTGAATTTTTAAAGTGGATTTTACCGAGTTGACTATATAATGACGTGTTTTGTTGTCATTTCGTCGCTTTGAACTGAAGTAATCTTGGATTTTAAAATGTTTTTAATTTAAACGGTTTAAAAACACAGTAAAATGTTTCTCACATGTAACTATAGATAAAATCGAACAAAATGTATTCATCGTAATTCTTATATAAATTACGCTTCAGTGTTTATTGCTCAAATATTGAAATGAACCACCGGTGCATATAAGGCCGAAAACTCAAATTCAGTATGTAATACAGTATGACAATTATTTTTTGAAGAAATATGAAGGTTATTTATAAAATAAATGTGTACAATAGCAAGCAAAAGAAAAAATACTTTAGTAATAAGGAAAATACCAATATAAATCCGATGGCTTTAAAATGACCCGCTTCCAGGAGTTCGGGGTGGGTTAAATCCATTCTACATGATATTAATAATATGTCCTTAGTTCTTAATAAACATATACCTTTTGTCCTAAACTAGGTATTGAATATTCCACAACCACCACTGTCGTAATTCACCCCTTCCCCTGATATATATATTACAATAATCAGTATCACCCGGAACTTTAGTAGTAATCTCCTCCCCCTAGTGTTATAATCAGTCCCTTATCCACTTTATAAAATAGCTTACTCCCCCTACTGTGGTAATAATCCAATTATTCTACAGCAGTGTATCCCCTCCTTTAGTAATAGCATCCTCTCATTACTGTACTAATATACCTTATCCTTTACAGTAGTAATCATACCTCCCGTCATGTCATTAATATTCTTCTCAGTAGTAATAGTAATTACATCATTTTCCTTACTTGTAGTACTCAGCCCCCCTTTTACTTGTACTACCCCTCCATTACTCTAGTACTAATTTCTGCATAAATAGTAATCAGCTCCTTATTGTGATGTTATCCTCCTTAGCTGATATATTCTCCCTTAACAATATCTGCAGTATTTCCCCCTTACAACTGTTGTAGGTACTCTTCTCCAACCAGCACCATTTGGTAATCCTCCCCATATTGTATTACCACCCCTCTATTATTATATAAGCCGTTTCTGGTATAAGATTCTATTATTATTTCTCTTATTTGTGTAGTAATCAATCCCCTTACTGAAATATTACCCCTATATCAATAATCACAACTTACTGGAATAATTAGTGAATCGCAAACATACTATGTATTTAGTATATAGACACACACAATTCACTAATCACCATCTCTGAATATCTCCCCCGAGTTGTATACATTGATTGTTTTAGGTTCAATTCTTGTTAATGTTGGTTTATTTATTTTAAAATTATATTCTTACTAAACCAAAAACAAAATCGTAGGAACTATATTTATTTAAAACCTTCCCCTACTTACGTGTACCACTACGCCTGAATTAATAAACAAATTACGAGTGCGTCAATTGATAAAAGAATAAATAAATTTATAACAAAACTATATAAAAAGAAATTATTGGTAATCTAAATGTAGAAAATAAATATTTGAAGGGCAACTTTTGAAAGCTAGTTTATAAGTCCGCGCAAGGCTTTAAATCCAAGTTTGGACTCTAGCAGCCCTGCGCTGTTCCTGTCAAGATACTTCGCGACCATTTTGTCTCCATCGTTTCCTCGCTCTATAACCTCCTTGGGCAGAGTATTGGTAGTATGATGGCGAATCTCCTAGTGCTGTCATTCCTGTATCTACAGAACCTGCCTGTAGAGGTAGATGCATTGTGCCTAAAACAGGTAATGTTATATCACAAGACAATATATACACTGCTTACAAATATAAATAACTCTTCCCTATTCATAAAAAAAACATGTTATTTATTTAAAAAATTTATTTTTTTTTTAAATATTCAACTCTTTAGCTAAATTTATAGACAAAAAGTAACGAATATTTGAATTTCAAATACTGTATACAAAGAAATGTGTGGTGCGATAGTAAACTGCCTCTTCGGATATGTGTTTTTTTCAAATATATTGATTAAACCTAATCTTTCTGCTCAATTATGGTTGCTAGTTTGAAAACTATTCGCAGATGCCACTTTAGTGAGTACGGGATTAGCAAAGTTTTGGAAACGTAGCTGGATTTATCATAGTTTAACACCATGTCTTGGATTCAACCCCTCTGTGACGTCAAGACTCTTTTCACCAATTCGTATTTTAGTCTTGATTATTCGTGAAGATTTTTTAGTTTGCGCTCTTTTCTACGTTTATTTATAAGGCGATAATGGCCGAGAGGTTTTTTGTATTTAACCAAGAAAGGGAAAATAAATCGTTTAGAAATTTTACAAGGCAGACAAGGTGAATACTGTTGAGGACAAAGATATAATGTAGTTTTCCATTTTATTAATTGTAAGGGAAAATCTGCTAAAATGATTTTTATATTCGTTAAGGTTTAAAATGAAGGCATCAATATGAGTGAATGAATTTTAGAATATTTCTATAAGGAGGTATAGTCGAAGGATAGTTTATTATAGTTGATTACCTGATTATAATGGAGTTCTGTATTTATTTAAATATATGTTGATTTTTGTCTTATTGGAGAATGATTTACTGTATCTTGTAAACTCAAAGGTAGAAACAAGAGCCGTATCAAAATTGATTAGGAAAAAAATATTTAAAGTTATGTTTCGAAATGTTGTTATTTTTTTATTGGTCTTCTATTTTTTGAGAAAAAGTACCCTATATGTATATATATCAGTCATAAAAGGTGCGACTGATCTTTGTTTGTAAATATTCTAAGCCCATTTCATCTATACAGATATATCATAAGGATTTTCACATAGAAATCAATAATTAGACTACGTTTCGAGAGATAAATCAAATCAATTTACCGAGAGATATACCTAAAACATGAAACACACGGTGTTTTATAATCCTTGTTTTATGTATTTCTGTGATTTTAAACTTAGTAATTTTGACTGCTTATGCCTCGTAGTAGATAATAGTTATAATTATAATTTCCAACATAACACTAGTGTAGTACATACTGTAAATCTTGGTGTTTTCACGTTTATTATCTAAGGGAGTTGATTAATATGCTAAAAACATTCGTGTACTAGTTTTTATATACAATAGAGTTGGCGAGTGTCCGCTTAAACTATATCAATAAAATATATATTGTTTCCCAAATGTCCCGGACTGGTTCAATAATTTGAAAACCAAAAAAGGTAGAAAAGAGATATTTTGTGTGGCTTCTGGTGATAAAAAAACTACTTTTTGTCAAATGAGACATTTTTACCTGTCCCCCAAAAATGGGGGTTTTGGAGGGCAACTCTATAATCCTAAATGAAAACCACATGGGAGTGACCTCTCATGTACAAGTCTTATTCGCATACTAGAGGGCCCTCTATCCTAATATATCGCTCTTTAAAATGGCTGCCCTTCAAACATTTGAATCGGGTATTTTACTCAATTTCACTCAAAGCTAGATCAAAATCTATAACAAACATATATGGTATCAAAATCTATAACAAACATTTTTGACCTTTGGTTGTAATCATATTTGGGAGTTATAAGCTTTAGCGTGCTCTAAACCATAATGGGTTGATATTTAATGCAATCAATCATTTAAAGTTCTTTAGACACTCTGTACTGGGAATCAGTACTTTTTTTTCCATAATTCAATAATAGTAATTATAATTACAACATTACATTTTTAATACATTTTGATCCACATTAATTCCATTTTCCCTTCTAATTAATTGTGAGTGAAATAAATAAAGTGAAACAGCCGTTTCAAATATTTGAACTACTTTAGATAGGCCGCTATTTTAGATAGGATAAAGACATCAACCAATAGTTTGCTCAGTTGTGTTTTACTAAATAAACCCTTTAACATGAGATGTCACTCGATGGGCATTTCCATTTAAAATTATTGAGTTGGACCCCAAAACCCCAATTTTTGGGGGACAGGTAGAAACATGTCATTTCCCAAAGAGTATTTCAAGTTATTGAACAGGTCCGGGACTTTTGGGACATTTTGTATTTACATTAGACTACTAATAATATGATATAATTACATTAAATAATAATTTGAAATTCAAAACGCGTTTTAAGACAAAACACATAAAAGCAACTTTTCAAAACATAATACTTATTTTTGTCTATGTGTTATATGTTGAAGTGTATGTTTTATTTGTGTTAAATAAAATGACTAATATGTTAATCTGCAAAGCCTGAATGTCTTTGTGTAGACGAAACAGAACAAGCATATTTTCAAACAGAAGTGTGTGATATATATTAAAACCTAACAGTACAAAATAAAGGAACAAATGAAAATAACGGAACCACTACAGTATATTACATTTTGTAGTAAAATCTGTGATCAGTCTTGTAAATAATATTTGTGGTTTTTATTTTACTCCACACTTACATAAATACTAAATATATATAAATAATATAATTTAGGGTATCATCTTAGGGACTTATTTGATCTAGTATTTTTAAAATCTATAAAAAAAGCTATTCACAGAACATGACGAAAATTAGCTCTCTTATTCAGAATGATCTAAGTAATAACACATTAATTAATTTTAACACAGAGTTCCATCATCCGATTAATCGTTATTAGAATCTTGTATATAAACATCGGATGTTTGATTAACGTTGCTTCTGCATTCATAATAAATGTTATAATTACAAACACACATATGGATTCTTTTCTAAAAGTCTACAAATTACCAAATGAGAAACCGGTGCTTTAAAAAGAACTGTAGAAATAGTTATTTGTGCAACTAGTGAGCAAAGTGGCACTTTTTTAAAACGAGAGAAAAATATTGACGCACGAGGCTTGCGTCAATTTTACCGAGTTTAAAAAAGACACTTTGCTCACGAATTGCACATTATACTTTGTCTACAGTTGTTATTTTGGCAATAAAAACAGTTCATACTGGCGGTCGTACTTTTTTCTTGATTTGACAGGAAGGAGATTTAGTACAACGTTGTTAGCTTTTTCCGATAATTTAGGCGGGGTATTTGACAGGTTTTCATCCTCTGAACTGTCCATATTTTAAAACTAACTACACAAAATATAGCGGTAGTGCTAAACAACACATCAACACTAAGTAGAAGTTCCACGTCAAAACTGAGGTTATTTATGAATATTACAAATAACTTAGTTGTATTGTTGAGGAAACGAGATTGCCAACTTCAAAACTCGGCAAACGAAAAATACTCTCCGTGTACATACACTGTCAATCATCTTCATGAATAATTACTTCCTTTTTCAACTTTAAAACGTTGTTTTGTTGTTTATTTATGTTATTTTACATGTAAGAATTATTCTAACCTACATACGGGACATTTCCTGTATATTATAAATCAATTCAAATAAACTTAACCTAAATTTCGTTTTGTTCGGTAGCCATTCGGAGTGAGCAAAGTAGTGTGCAAAGTAGTGGGCAAAGTGAAACTGTTGAGAAATCAGCTGTTTTGCAAAATAATTTAAAGGAACAAAATGCCACCTTTGTCAACAACTTTAAACAAAAATACTTATCACTATAAGATACTTGTTTTTTTATTATTATTATTATTATTATTATTTTTTTTTTTTTGGTTTGCGATTAAAAATGGTAAGCAATTTAATTCAATTATTTACACCACATATAGATGCATTTTTGCGAGTTAGTATTCTAAATATTGAACATATTTTGTAATGATACTTATATTTTTAAAACTTCAAATACGTTTGTTTTTGGACCTTCTGTTTGTACTATCACTAAACAGATTTCAAACACTTCGAAAACCGATATCCTATTTTAGATGGAATATAACGTATTTAATACCGTTTTCTTAACACTTGTACATTTAAGTGAGATATAAACAGAATACAATTGTTTCAGAGAGTAACAGATAAAAGTCTTACCATTACGGACTATCCTATAATGGGCTTCCGGTGAGCCAGAACAGCTGTTATATCGACTTGTCACTGCTTCCCTCCGTGTCAGTCCATCCGGTGTGAGATGTACGAATGGACAACATGAAAAGAACTGTTTGAAACCCCGGCGGAACCTGAAAAACAATTGCTTTTATCACTGTCAGCAATGGTCAACATGTTCCTATGTACTATGTTAGCTTTTATTATTGTTTGATAGTATTCCAAAATAAATTTAAAATAGCTGCCATTTTGAAACTGATACATATAACAGAACAAATAATGCACAAACTTTCGCAATCTTACACAAGGAAATAAATATAAAATTGTTTTTATTCACCTTATGTTATTTTAAAATTCAATTATATATATATATATATATATATATATATATATATATATATATACTACTTATACGTCAAAAGAAGTAATTTCCTTCATTATCATTTCCCCTCCTGTGTTATGCAATGGGAATAAGTTGGTATAAATAAGCTCCCCCCCCCCACCATTTAAATAATTTGAATGTCCATGTTTAAAATGATCCTAATTTTTCTTCGCTTTTTTATAAATTTAACCTAATCTCAAATCCTATTCCATTAAAATCCTATTTTCAATTACACATAAGGTCTATATTCGGGTTTTGCATAATTTCAATTTTCTTTAACTTTTAATTTGACAACGACTTAATAAGTAAAAAAAAAATAAGTAAAGAAATAGATAAACTTAGTTTGCAAGATTTATTAAATACAACGAACAATACTTTTTATTTGGGTTACTATGATTATCATGGAAAAACAGTTAACACTCATTTGTTTAGGTGTTGAGAAATTTGTGTTGGTTAACTTAAATTAAGAGTAAAAACACCTCAAAACATGACCTTCATTTAAATTGATTAAAATATATTCACCCGTTTGGTCTATCATTCTATGCACAGGTTACAGATTACAAAATCAACTTTTTGACGTCAGAGGTTTTAAAACGATAATGTCCAAGAAAACTTCACCATATATTTTAATTTTACTCCCATATAAAATAACTTTTACCTGTGATTCATCCAGCAGTATATAATAGGATTATACATAGAGTTTGACATAGCCAACCAGTATATAGCTAAATATACATCCTGTATATAAGGGGACTTGGTTATTTCTGGCATGTGTGAGGTGATGATAAAATAAATATGAAATGGAAGCCAGCAGACTGCAAAGATTAGCACCACCACAATCATCATTTTAACCACCTGAAACAATTCAAAGCAAATTATTAGTTTTTTATATTTCATTTTTATTTTATAAATTTTTAAACGTTGATTTATTTAAACACTTGGAAAATAAATAGTTTGGTAAATGTTTTACTGAAAATAATTTATTGCAAGTTGTTATAAAACGCATTTTTATTATTATATATTACTTATATTTTGGCATAATTATTTCGGTTTGACAACCAAAATTTCATTAAAATCAGAAGGGGTGATTTAAATAAAATAGATTTATTGAAAAACTACACAAATGAACGATATTAAACTAAACCAATACATGTTTAAAATCATTTAATTTAGTTTGGATTAAACTTATAAACAATAAAAAAACCGTTTTCCTAGACGAAACAAATTGTACTATACAATATTGATGCCATTATGTTTCATAGATCGTGGTGATGGATGAATAACACTGGGTTAGTGATGCCAAAATAATAACCATTAGTCAAACGGAAATGGGAGCATTGTGTATAATAACAAGCATAACCTGTAGCCTAGTTTTTATTTTGCATAGAACGTGCTACCAATGTAATACAGGACGCATAACTAATATTCTGTTCATTGTATTACATTGTCAATGGAGCACACTCAATCTATAAGTTATTGTTGTCTATTGTGTGTTTTCGGCTGATATTAACAAAGAAATAAATATTTAAAACTTTAAACACTATTTATCATAGCAATGACTATTATTATTTTGACGTTTAGGTACTCACGGAATGGACTAACAAAGAAATCTGTGAATAATTTAATAACTACTTACGAGTTGTTTTTGTGAATATTTTTTATTCGGTATACGTTTATTAAGTTTACTACAATATCAAGCATCATAATCAATAAAAGCGTTGTCAATATTTTTTACTGTATGTGGATGACCGTAAATGATGTATGTTATTGTAAGATTGATTTTAAATTTCTTGTTTTAATATTTAAAATATCATCTAACATAAGTTATTAGATAAGTCGTACTAATTTAATTTTATAATACAAATAAAGCGTCATTTAGATTGTTACAAAAATTTTGATTCGAAACTGACTATGTTAACAAACGTCATAACAAGCACTATTTCCGAGAGTTTGAAAGAAATTCTTCAGTAGGTAATTGTTTTGATTTTTATACATGTAGGTGATTTTTTTAAATAGACACTTTTTAAAAATTAATGTTATTTAATAAACTCACTTTATATACTAGTCAACATCATGCTCATTTCGTTTAATTTTAAATTTAACACTGAACAAATATTTCTTTTACGTAGGAGTTATTGAAAAAGAGAATTTTTTTAAATAAAACCATTTTAGAACATATATTTTTGTGTGGTTTAAAGGTATTTGATAATAAGGGATTGTTTTTACTATTAATATCGTAGTTTACTAGAACATTTGCAATAATATGTGTCTATGAAAACTAAAACAAGTGTTTCGATAGTATAAATCAACTATTGTTGTCAAAGGTAATACTAAAACAAAAGGTAAAAAAATACCAACACAGCCTAGTAGCTAAGGATAATGTTGGTGTTTAATAAAAAAAAAAATCTCGTTTATGTTCTACTTTTACACTTGATAACGAGAGTTGATTTATGTCTTCGAAACGTCGTGTGTTAGTTTTCATATATACAAATGTTGGCAAATGTCTGATTAATTCATATTAAATTTTTAATTCCTAATTTCGCTCACCTCTAAATAGGAAAAATGTTTGTTTCTCACTTTTAAATGTCACCAAGTATTAAAGCAAACATATTTCACAGCGAGATGAAAATTATTTATAAATAGGTTAATGAAATAAAACCTGTTATATGTACGTCTACTGATCCTCTTTTTGTGTTAAACACTATTGCGATTTCAAATGATATCTGTGAAAATTATTATTGTGATATTCCATATATAATTTATTAATATTTAGTGTTATGTTCAGAATAGTTTACAATTTTACTTTAGATGTTCTTACTCTAATACAGAAATAAAAAAACAGATCATTCATCATTATTTCGTAGTTCATTTTTAATTAATTTGCTTTCAACTCGAGTTGGATGATTAAATGATGGTTTTGACTTAGTAATATAATATAAAGAAATATCAAAGTTCTTATTCCTTCGGCTTCTTTCTAACCGTCTTTTAATTATTGGCTTTCTAAAATCTGAAACAGATTTACGTATCGAATCAACTAATTTTGAATTCATACATTTATATTCCGTCTCATAGCAGCGTAATACTTTCTGCTTATTGTGTTTGTTTAATAATGGAATAAATGCCTGTTACTGATTATATGATGGTGAACCAAAAACAGACGCACACAGTTGGTGCTTGTTTTGTTGTTCTTTTTTAAAATACATATTATATTTAAACATTGTTACAGCATAACTGTTGTTCAAAATTCGATTGAAAATATTAAGTTTAAATTAAAGTATTATTTTTAAATAAAATATATAATAATCGTATAATAAGTCAAATGTACGAATCCGTTTGGTAATTAGTAAAAGTGTCATGTCATTTAATTTAAATTTGTGAATCCAATAAGTTACAAACGAGGTGACACTTATAATAGATTAAAAATGAGGGTGCTTTAGCGGATTTAATGTTTTCCATTTTTAATATTAAATCCTCCAGTAGTCGTCCATTAGTCACTAGACGTCCATTTGTTTAAACGAAAGTCGAATTTTTGATAAGATTTAAGGACCTAACTAGGACTGAACATTTGTCTTCCACGATCTCTAAAAGGATTATTCATTTTGGACTACACTTTTATCTCTCCTTTTTTTCTCGCTCACCATCTCTATCTTTAGAACTCGATTCTGGATAATATTAAAAACACTAAGGATCACGTTTGTTTTACAGTCAATGGCTCTTTAAAGTATAAAAAATAAAACTATAAAATGTACATACTTGTTTTGTGTTAATACGTAGCAGATCAATTAATAACAGTCGTCAATAAAATAATAATATTTGTGGCATATAATTAAATTAGCCTTTCTATATAAAAGTCAAAACCCACTGACTGATCACGAAATCTCTGAATCCAAAAAGCCTAGAGCTATGAATTTTTAACATGGTTTGAAGTAGGTCCGTAGACGTGTACTAAGAAAGGGTAATGAAAATGTTCAACTCCAAAGGTATTTTTTACACCTAAATCATAATATCTCTTGTTCCAAGAAGCCTAGAAATATGAATTTTTTTACAAGGTTTGGGGTAGATCTATAGACGCGTACTAAAAAAGGGTTTTGAAAATGTTCCAATCAAATGGTGTTTTCTACCCCTAAAGCTTATCTCTGAATCCAAGAAGTCTAGAGCTATGAATTTCTTAACATGGTTTGGGCTAGGTCTGTAGACGCGTACCAAGATAGGTTTTGAAAATGTTCCAATCTAAGGGTGTTATCTACCCCTAAAGATTATCTCTGAATCCAAGAAGCCTAGAGCTATAAATTTTTTACCATGGTTTGGGGTAGGTCTTTAGACTCGTAATAAGAAAGGGTTTTGAAATGTTCCACTCCAAAGGTGTTTTTTAAACCCTAAAGCATATCTCTGGTTATATGAAGCCTAGAGCTATACATTTTTTAACATGGTTTGGGGGAGGTCTGTAGAAGCTTACTAAAAAAAGGTTTTGAAAATTTTTGACTCCAAGGGTGATTTTATCCCCTAACACAAGTATTATAATACTTTCTTTATACCCTAGCCTGTCGACAGAAAGTCAGATGCAATTTTATAAGTCGAAATGATAAGTTGGTCATCATTAAACGAGAACTACTCAAATATCTTCTATTATACTCTTCTTGAGCCCAGGTATTAAAAACTTACATGGCCACCCTCTTGGATATGCGATAGGTAGACTCAGGTTCTGTGAACCTCTTGTTAGGAATTACGATTATTGTTATCATTGTTGCTAGGAATTACCATTATTGTTAATAATTTGTTAATAATTATTGGAATAAAGTTCCAAACCAGTATACATAGAGTAGGGTATTGATGGAAAAGAACTCAAATGTGTTGCAACAGCTGACTGATGGAGAAAGTTGGGAAGGCAATGATCATCCTAGTGTTCATAATTACAAAATCAATGATGAGCTAATACCACCATTCATAATTTAAGAAAGCAGCAGGGTAGTTTCACCCTGTCAGCTGGACTTATTGGAAGAGAACTATCTGGGAGACTCGAAAAATGAGAACTTGTCTGTATTTTCAATATGGTCAGCTAACAAATTGTGTAATTCCTATTGAATATTTACCTAATATAATGAAATAATTTTTGGACTTTTCTCAACAATATTTATACACTTTTGATTTTTCGTTGTTTTGAGAACAAACGATATTATATTTTAAATATTTACAATAACAGAATTATGTTATTTTAGGGAACAGATAATTAAACAAATTATTGAAGCCTTGTTTCACATATATTTTGAAATGCTGAACCGCTGATTTCTATTTTCATTCAACCAACCATTTAAAACAGATGGTCTAAAGATTATCTACTTTGAACCTGAAATTAGGATTAGAGGAAAACCCAAACCTAACTCCCCAGCAATGATGTGATTTTGAAATAATCCTAGACTAACTTTGATCTTCATTCGTTAAAATCCAAGGCATTCAATAGCGCCTTAATTTTTTTTGTAGATTTATATATTTTCCTTTTTATCTTAGCCTCAGAGTTTCTTAGACAGAATCTATTAAGTCTGTCAGTTCTACGGTAGAGTACATTCCCATTAGATCTTTCTTGGCAATCATCTCTTGTTTTACGCTTTGTTATAGAACTCTCTGTACATAATCTACCCACACCTTGCAGTCAGGTATTAATACTGTATGATTTTGAAAATTAATAGTCCTAGACTACAAGGAGATATTTGATCTATTCATGTATATCAAAATCTAGGTTCATATACTCCCAAAACTTTGTATATTAATTTCATATTCAAAATCACTGGAAAAATCAAAATTTTGTCAATATTTATTAAGATTTATTCACTTATATTTTTGCTTTCAGTAATTTGAGTTAAATAAATAATACGATTACTAACTTTGTGTTTGTTGATGAAAAGTGGAATATATTTCTAATTTCGTTACATTAAAAAGATTTGTCCTATTAAATAATTTCCACTCTCCCTTTACAAGCGGACTGATACCCACAATTAACTATTTCGATAATCTATTTATCTAATATAACCCCCCCCCCCCCTAGAAAATTGTGAGACTAGTTATCACCGTGCCGTAGTCCTACAGTAATAAAAGTACTGTTTCAATGAGCCAACATAACATATAGTGAGTGACAGCTTGTTAAATACGTCTTTACAACGAGGTCAAGAGACAAAGCTGAACACTTAGACTCGGCGAGCAAACACAAGAGACTTTAAAGCTTTAGTCCTTATATAAAATACCTCTGTATTATTGCTCTAAAAATAAATAAGAACTATCTGCTAGCGTGCAGATATTTCTCCAGTATTAAAACGTCTATAGAAGATGAAACTGTTCCTATTAATAGTAGAGGGTTTCAATCGTTATTTCATTTCAGATGAAATGTGTTTTTAGTGCTTGACCTCATTTATTGACGAGCTTTATTTAGAACAAAATAACGGAGTACTTTAGATAGTTTGCAGTTTTATTTTAAGACGTTTCACAATTGAATTTCAACATTCGGCATGAAATCTCTAATGCAAACTAATATTTGCCGTAAACAAATAGCGATTTTTTCAGATAATTAAATTAATGTTTGAACATAAAAAAATACCTGTAATAAAAACTTTTATTTTTAAATAGGTATTTGTTTAAGGTATCTAACAATGTATCGTTTAATTTTATTGTACAAATATATATATATATATATATATATATATATATATATATATAAATCCATTTTGAGAACTTCTGATTTATTTATTCCTGAGAGGAGTGAATATTTTATGTTGCCTGTCTAACTTTCACTGTCTATTTGTTCCCTTGTCCATTATTTGTGAAGGGATATCAGAACAGAATAATCTAAGCAACATATCTGAACGATTGATAGCAGTAGAAGTCTATTCAGTCCCGGATTAACTACTAAAATCTTACCTACATACATTCAACTTTTATGTAGTAGTTTCTTTCACTGGACAGCCAAATGTGTGACTCGACTCTCACTGGACTCTATTTCCATCTCTGCTTAAAGTCAGATGCATTGTCTGTTCCCTCAGCCTTTTCTCATGGACTTAAGTTCTGGCTACCTCAGATTCCTTTACTTTTTACCTCAAATACTTTTATGTTTCTCTTTTTAAACATTTTATATCTTGTAAAGTGTCAAGTGCGGTCGGTGTGAAGTGATTGCAAGAAGAAGTACTGGCCAGTTACTACACATCAGAAGTGGAACAGTTCGTTTGCACAATATAACGACAACCTCAAGGAAGGTAAACTCAATTACTCTGGTCCTCCGGTACTCAAAACTAGTAAGTAATAAATTCATACATTAACAATCATTAAATACCGAACATTTTTACTGTATGAGAGGATAGATTCAACTAAGGCTCTTCCTTGTTTTTAAAGTCCTCGATGATGTTATTTCTTCTTCTTAATGATACGCATAAAGACCTCTACAATTTTTAATTCCTCTTCTGTTTCCTTTATAAGCGGAAAAAACATTTCATATGATCGCCTGCTTGCCTACTTTCAAATTGGTATCGTTTAGATCCAATACCCACCTCCAACAGCTGAGGATCGTGTGGTTTGCATCATTTTTTCGTACCCACATTATATACTGTTTATTGTAAACCAATAAAAACATGATCTAACGCGTTCCTCTTCAATTTACACACCAGCAACGTAAATGTGTCTTTTCAGTTCACCTCAAACATACAAAACGAAATAAACACTCAATTCAATTTTTGGCCGTGTACTTTCATCAAAGTTAGTCTTGACTTCATGTCTAAAATTTTCATGTTTATATGAGTTTGACAATTTATATACATACGTATTTATATATCTTAAAGTGTTGAGTTTTAGTAAATGTGATGTGTGAAGAATATATACTCTACATAAAGTAAGTGCAACGGGGCGAGTGATACCGGAAATTTTTTAGTCAAACGTTGGAAGAACTAGCAAATCTACAAAAACAAGAAGAATAAAACAAACTCATTTTTTTAAAATTAGGTTAAGTTCTTCCCTCTTTTTCGATTTTAAATATGGAGAAATTATCTCTTTAATCATCGCCATCACTCTAAAAATGAAAGCGCCTGACCCCTATCACATAACATTATCTATATTACGTGCATGCAAGATATATAAAATAAACATCCCTATTGTGGAAAATAAACAACTACAGCAACAATAAAACTTGATAACAATGGTAAATTTACTAAAAATAACAAATATGACAATTTACAGGACTGTAAAGTCCAATGTAAGGATTCAATAAATATTTATTTTATGTCGTATTAAAAATATTCAGTAGACAAAGGAATGACCTAACCTTTTAAGGATCTAAGCATATAATTGTTGAAATTATTGTGCCTAATATCGACGAATCGGAACGAAAACACATTTGGTAGTTGTTTTGTGTTAATATTGTCGGATAATAGTTGTTTTGTTTGGTTATTCACTTGGAAAAATGTTAAACTTTAACCTCTTATGCGCAGGCGTAAAGGACAATGACGGGGATTTACAGTCTAACAGTAATGCCTCAACTTAGTTAGTTCGCAACTATAGAAAGATTTGGATATTTTAAAACAAAACCTAAAATAAAATGATGAATGTTTCTTAATCCAATTTTCGTAATATGTAAATGTTTTGTTTGGATGACAGAGTAAACAAACCTATTTGTGTTTGATACGGATCAGTTGGTTCAATTTATAGATTCATTTGAATAAGGAAATCCTAAAACTATTGGCAAGAAGCCAAGAAAGTCTGTGCATGCAACATTAAATATGTGGTAAGCAACTTGATGCTGCCACATATGTGCTAAATTCTAATTAAATTCAATATTAATTGTTTGGAATATTTTACTGTCTGGATTGCAATGGGGAAATTTATACTCTTGGAATTACGACTGCAAATTGAAATACAATTCAAATGTTTATCAAAACAATTTAACAAAATATCAAGAACATTCGAGTACCCTTACATCAGAACTTTTCACTTTGTGTTTGTTTTTAATATCATTGATAGGCAACATTTTTATACGGCAATTATAATTTACAAAATACTAATACATCAAAATTGTTAAATAGGTAATCTCAAGCTGTATCATCTGTTTTAGTGTTTCCATTTATTCCACAGTTCCCAGTTTACCATGAAACGAAATCACAACACCCCGTTGCTGATGTCAGTTTACGTAAAACTGAATGTCTTTAATTAAGGGAATGTTAAAGTAATTAATCTGTGTAGTTTGTAGACCACGTTTGGAAATAGAACACACACAATAATGACAGGAATCAGGTGTTAAAAGCTATTTTTGTTATCATTTAAAGGTAATATCCTCTTGGTCATCACCATATTGCAAAACTAGTTATTAAAAATGAAAAATTCCCCACCCCACCCTATCTCTCTAATACTATAAAAGCCTAAAGTCTGAAGATAACAAAAGTTAGTCAAGGTAAGAGATGGATCTAACCAAAGACTACTAAGAAAATGTGTATGTTCAGCTATGATACTTCGGGATTAACTATAATACACCCTTTTAATACTTTAAAAATAACAAAGAGTCAGCAGCAGAAACACTGGAAATGAAGACTAGTCTATAGACACTCAGGTGATAGACTAATATATTCAACGCTGTAATTGTACAATTTAAAACCATCCTTGTACATAATCTCACTGGAAGGGTACACGTTCGCCAAAAATTACGAATATAATACTGAAATATTAAATATTTGTATTTAATTAAACCATGGAAGAATTAATCATATAGAGACCTCAAACATATAACGTAGAATTCCCAAATTATTAGAGATTCTCGCAGAAGTTATCAATCTTAACCTTAAAAGTGATTGCACAATTTTTACGACTTTCATATCGATCAGCCAATAAATTATTAAAAACCATTTAAATATGTTATATGATACTATATACAATGCACTATACTAATGAATGATATTCGCAGTTCGATAAATAGATGGCTAATCAGTCTAAACACATAATCTCAAAGCAAGCAGTGTTGAAATAAATAAACATAGTTTTTTCACTTAATATAAGTTTGATTTAAACTATTTATTAAAATAAATGCTAAAGTAAAATACACAATCAAAACTCTCAATCGAGTTATAGTTTATAGTATGCTATTTACTTTGTTTCTTACAGTACTTACTCTTCTTTTAGACTTGATGTTTTCCAATTGCCTTTGCGTGCACTCTCCTATACTCTGACTGCCCCATAGTTCCAGACCAACTCGAACGTAAGTGAAACTCATCGAACATATGGGAAGAAAATACGTAAGGATCATGAAAAATACATTATATCTGCAAACATAATAGAATATATAAGTCTATTATTAAGGAAATGTAAATACAGTAAGAACGTTTTGCTAAAAATTTAATGAAAACATGTTTGACAATAAATTAGTTACAATTGACAATAAGTAATGTACCCAGCATTTATTATTTCAATTAGTTTTAAATTTAGTGTCTTAATAAACCCTACATTTATACAACTTATTCTTAGAACTTATTCGAATATACTTTTAGAACTACATTATAAATAAAACACAAAGATAATATTTTGTAATTCCTAATTTTATTTAGTCTTGTAGACAATTATTTTCCCAAATACTGCGTTTACAGGGCAGTTTTAACAAATACTATTGAAAATATTTTAAATAACTTGTTAGTTAATGCAAGTTACGTAAGGTTTAAAATTATTTTATTGCATATTATTTGGTAAAGCGCCACAAGAAACTTTTAAACAGATGTCAAATTTAACTACAGTAATTAAAACTCCAAAATGGATTTTAACAAAAATATTATAACTAATTATATTTTAAGTTGTTGGTAAAATGAATTAGCATGCGTTATAAATTTACTATATTATTCTGGGATTTCGGGGTATTTTGAAGTCATCAAAATGTTATGTCAGTCAATTATTTTACCTTCATAAAAATTCAAATATATCCTAAACTTTTCATAAATTTAAAGCTAGACACTATTTATGAATTGGTGAAATCGATATTAGAGTTCTATATCCACACAATATTATGTTTATTTGTTAGAAAAAAAAAAAAAAGTTAACATGATTTCTATATTTAAAAACTTGGTTTTAATTGACAACGTATTTGGAGGAGTAGGTGAAGGGAAATATTGAAGTATAAAATAGTTATTTTCTATTATGAACTTACAAATATTCTTGATCACTCTCGTTGGTTGGTCCGTCTGGCCATTCAGAATAACAGATCACTCTACTGTCACCATTAGGAAACTCTTGTACAAATGTTGTAAAGAACACCAGCATGGGGAAGGATAAAGCAGAACCCAGGACCCAGATTCCAGCTGCTATACATAGAGTGGTTCTTCTACCCATTCGAGGACGTAGTGGATGTATGATTGCCATGTACCTTAAAAATTATAAAATAAATATAAATTTCCGTAATTTATAACATCAGTTATAAGGTAACTTTTTCATATAATTATAAAAAGTTTAAACAAAATAAAAACTATGTCGTTGTCCAACCAGGGTTGCTAAAACAAACCACAAACAATGTACCTATTTGCTATTGTGTACCTATAGAATTCTATAACTTGTGATTAAGACGCCATATTGAATACTGGTGGTAGTGACTAGAATTTTACTTTTAATATTATTAACATTTTCCTGTAGTTTACAATATCTAAACCTTTTACAAATATTACTCTCATGTTTCCACAAACCCATAACACAAAACTAAAGCCATACGTGAAAAAAAAATTAATCGATTTTATGTTCCAGAGTAGACTATTTTAGAATGGACAATATGTTATTAACTTTTAACAGTTTCTAAATGTATTTTATATAATGAAATATTAGGAAACGGAACCTGTTGTATTAAATAGAACCAATAATAATCCTTACTAATATATTCTTTGAAAAGTTTTGTCATTTCGCATCTAATTTAGTGTGTTATAACGTGAATAACACAAGATATATAAAATCGGGAAACTGTAAAAACAAACTCCATTTTAATATTTTATAAACCTTTTTTTTATTTCAAAAATATTTTAAGTACGGAAGACAACAACAACGATGAACTTATGATAATTTAAAAATTACTTTTTCGATTTCCTGAGGCCATTATCAAGATACTTTCCTTACATTAGAGAGTAAAAATATTCGGAATTATTGAAAGGTTTAAAAAACTATCAATACTCTAGAATTTAGATAAAACCTGCATTATTTTTCATGAAGAGCGAAACTTACTCTACTCCCCATTTAACTTCATTGAATGACGATTGCTATGAAGTTACAAATTTGAACTTCAGGAGATGGAAAAACAGTGTGCAAACCCAAAATTTTTAAGTTGATTCTATTAAATATATACGTTTAAGGTAAAAAATGGGATTTCCTTTATATATATATATATATATATATATCTATATATATATATATATATATATATATATATATATATATATATATATATATATATATATATATATATATATATAAGGAAATCCCATTTTTTACCTTAAACGTTATAGGTATTTTAAGAATCTTGTCGGTCGAGATTGTCTTAATAAATTTTAATTGGGTCTTTTGGCCTCTCCGAGGATATATGGAAACATCTTCTAGGCTAAAATGCAAAACTATTAGGCAGGATTTAGATAATATTTACCTGTAATAATTATCTTGGTAATTTTATAATTACCAAAAATAAAATAATTTCCATAAAACCTCGACTGTAGCTTACAATGATAACCCCCTTACTAGAAAGACGAATTACGCAAGCCATATGTATCTATTTTAATTAATAACAAAGTCTAAGTTGGTGGTGAGTGTGAGATTCTTTTAGTCATCCTTTATAATAGTTACATCTCCTGATTGCAGTGTTTTTAGTTTAGATTTAAGAAAATATAAATATTACATTTATAAACATTTCCTCCTTCACAGCTTTGGTGTTTAGAACAAAAAATCGGTAAATATTGGACATCAATTTTAAAGGTGTGATGTTTAAAACAAACGGCAAAGATTTAAAATCAAAACAAAAAAATCAATATTTGAATGTTGTGATTTCTCTATTTCAAACATTATTATAAAATTTTAAACACAGACAAAACTTTAGCATAATGAAGCTAAAATTATGATCACTAATTAAATTTATTAATAGGAAAGAAACAAACGAACAACGTCAAGAAAAGGGAACACTTAATATAATAAAAACAAAAATTCAATTTTTTATTTTTAAATTGTTTGTGTTATAAATTTCAATTGATTACCTCATATTTTATTCATAACATCACTTGATGACAATTCATATTCAAAATATTATTTGGCCTTATCTGAATCAAAGTCATATCTACATCTTTGAGCAGGGGGAGGTCGAAATAAAATGTGTCTGGGGTTATTTTTCGTTTATCAGATGTCCACCAATATTTTTATAGGATATATATATATATATATATACGGAACTTATATATTATATATCACTTGATTCAAAGATTACTTCTTTTCTTCTCACATTAGATCACTGGGCATATTACCTTCAAATCAACCTTTTGTTTATAAAGTTTTCATAGAATATCTAATGCGAGTTGAGAATAAAAAAGTTATAAGGGAAACGAACACTGCAAGGAAAACAATTAGTTTTTACAAAACAAAATAAAAACATATAATATAACGTTACGCTACATTCAAACAACTAAGCAGAAACTGAAGGCCTTAATGGAAGAGCCAGGAGCTATTCACACCAACCTGTGCAGGTCTTTGATTCAAAATTGAAGAGTCATCAATATAACAACTGGGAGAAGCCCTTCTGAGCTGATGTTAAAACGTAACATCAGAACTCGTATGGATCTCATTAAGAGCCAACCAATTTTACAGGATCAACCGCATGGCAAACTGAGACAATTTGAGGCAGGAGATAACTTTCAAATACGAAACTATGTGGACAAAAATGAAAAGTGGTTATTTGGAACTGTAAATTCAAGAATTGGTACTTGCAACTATGATGTTAGTGTGGGAGGGAAAACCCTCAGACGTCATATTGATCAAATAAGACCAACCTTAGTTAATCCAGAAAGGAATTGCAGCATCCCTTTTGTGTATCCTAACATTCATGAAAGTAGTCCAAAAACACTTCAAGGAAGTTTAAGGGAGACAGAAACTACAAAAAGCAACAACCAGGAAGATGCACAGATTATACCACCCGACACTGTAATTACTACACCAGTAAGAAAATCTACACCAAACCAAAGTGAGAATAAGATGCCCTTGGTTCCACGTAGATCATCAAGAACTATCAAGAAACCAGAATGATTGGATCTGTAAACCTTATCTTGGGGAAGATTGTTATATCTGATTAATGATTCTATTTAAGTTATCAGCTGTTTGTATTAATAATTCACATGTGTATTGTTGCTCCAATTGAAACTTATTGTATTAGTGAAATATAATGTTATTACTACAATTACGATTGATAATTTATTTGTGATTTCAGTAATTTTATTATCTTGCATATTTTATATGAATATTCATTAAAATGTCGGTATTGTTCGTCATTTATTGGGTACGTTTGCTTCAATTAATTTGTCTAAATCCTTCTTTAAATATTAGAGTTCTGTCTATAAGTTATAAATATTAGAGTTAGTTAGAGTTCTGTCTATAAGTTGGTACAAAAGTGACATTATTCACAGTTTATATTTTTACTGGCGGTATTGTTACTGGAGATACATCTGTTTGTATTTTTTTTTTTTTACGTAATCTACGTGATTGTGTTTGGTTTCTCTTATATTTAGGTATATGTCAAAAAGTGTACCATTTTTCGGTACCGGTAATGGTTTGTTTTGAATTGTTGAGTTTTTCAACTTCTGTGTGAATAGTTTTGTCTGTTGCTCTATAATTTTGTAGATAAGAATTTGATATTTCATTTTATGTCCTATCATTGTTTTTATTTAGATATGTTGTGGTTTTCTCCATGCATTATGGAAGTGTATTTACAAATTACCTTCCTCCTCTGCTATGTAAGGATAAATTTATTCTTTCCTCAAAAATTCTTGTCCGTTTCAAATTCATCTGAATCTGTGTAATATTCATGTAGTTTTGTTCACATATTTTGTCCTGGTTTTGTTATGAGATCGGGTGAATAGATGGCGATTACATTTTTTTCCCTATTTTACCTTGCTAATAATGATATAATAGTAAACAATGAAATAAAGAGTCAGGATTAAAAGTAAATAAAAATAATATAATGACCACATTAATAAACGAATATCCATAATGCCCCATTCATGTTAATATTAAAACCCTTATTTCAAATATAACAAGTTCTACTTCATTAATAGCCCGTTTTACTAAACAAACATATACACACTTTTTAAATAATAAAATATGTGTAATACATATACAGTACAATGTATACAGTGGTTATGTTTAATACTTTTGCTACCTCTGTGGTATGTATTGTGTTCCTGTGCATTGGTGGTTTCTTTACCACAGTCTGTTTTCATTTAGCCAGTTACGGGTCCTATAGGAATTATTAGTTATTGATAATTATACAGGACATCGCTTGTTTATTGAATATGAGTTGTTAACTTTGTAAATATTGTTTGGAAAAGCCGGTTCAAAAAAACAGACAAAATGAAGTTTGTTTGTAACTATATCATGAAGTCTGGGACAAAAGGCAATACAAAATAATCGACTTATCGTGAGTACATTAATTTAAAGCAAAGGAAGTTGTTGATTGCATATAAATACAGTGGGTTTCCTTAACTCTCCTCACTTGTCTTTGTCTGTCCGTCTATATTTTAAGGTTATTGAAAAATCAAACGCATTCTTGTTATTACAGGTATTAACACATTGCTGTGGTAACATGTGCTATGCTTCTTAATTGTTGAACAATATGGAGTTTATAGAATGTAACCATTCCTTATATATATATATATATATATATATATATATATATATATATATATATATATATATATATATACTTTAGCTTGTTTGCCTCGTTCTGTATGTTGTATAAAGTGTATGTTAAATTATTGCTATAACCACATTATTGTATGCATGTTATAAAGTGTATTGTACAGTGTATGTTATATAAATTTTAACATTACAATACATTTTTTACATATTTTGGGGAGTAAATAGTTATGTTGCCTAAAGAATCGGTGCCGATTAGGTAACTGGGACGGCGAGCTTTAAGTATAATACCCAATACACTTAAGTGGCAAATAGTTTCATTTACCAAACATTTTCAAAACAGCTTTCGTTAATGCTGAGTCATTATGGGGGGGGGAGTCATAAAATTTTGCATAGTCATAAGCTAACTGCTATATTTGTATCTCAATCCGGACTTAAAACCAGCAACCACTCTCAGAAGATATCTCTACGAGATTACACTCTTTCGTCGAAATTATCGATTACAAAATGGTGGAAGAGGTTTTGCTACCTACAATTAATTTTGAATCATTCTAAGCTGTTTTTATGCCCTTAATTTATTGTAGTTGCTAAACAAAAGTTTGAAGTAAAAATATCTGGTACTTCTGCATTATTGGGATTATGTTAACGACCTCCTAAACACGATACGTATATATAACTATATATCTGTTTTCAAGGATGTTCTGTTGAGTATGATGCCTTCCATAGTTTTATAAGGAGATGACTATCGAAAAAATTTTCGCATTTAAACTACAAGAGGGCGTAACTGTTATACCTTACGTATAATTCCCGACAGTCTCAATGGTGATAGAAACAGTGCCCCCAAACTTTCACACACTTCGTGAGGATATTGGGCGTGTAAAGGATATAACAATATTATATTAGTCACAAAAGAAACACCTGGATTGTGATGACATGAAGAACAGTTTTCTCAGACCAAAGTATAAATATAGAAACCTCTAGGTACCATCTAGATACTCTTATGCATAGACACCATGTACTTACACAAAAAAATGGTTAATTTTAAAATAAACCATAACAACACCAGGAAGATCTGATTATTATACATTACTCTAAATGTTTAAAACTAAATAGAAACATTTCAAGAATCTCACCTGTCAATGGAGATGGCCATCAGCGTAAACACACTAGCACATATAGAGAGCACTGCAACAAACTGGTTGATCTTACAGTATAGAGTTCCAAAAGGCCAATCACTGTTCAACATATATATATAGTTAAATGTGACATTTAGAGTTGACACCATCGCATCGGCTATCGATAAATTCACTAAGAAATAATTCGTGACTGTCCTCATCCTCTTGTGAGCCAGAACTATCCAAATAACGATCAGGTTACCGCCGGTCGCCACCACCACCATTCCCGCGTACAGGAAAGTCCATATAAGTTGTTTCCACCACGGTAATATAAACTGATTACCATCTTCAACAGTTCCGTTTGCTGAACTATTTGAATCGAATAAAGTCGAGTTTTCAAATAAAGTCGAGTTTAGTTCACCGTCACTAACCATATCCTTGCATCACTTCACTGTCACTATAATCACTGCTTGTGATTTCTTTAAAATCAGAGATTTTTTTTTAACGTTCAATCTTCACAAAAATATATAGTGTACTATGAATATATATGTTTTTTAAATTTAGTTAAAATAAATTTTGTATATACATTTGTAGAAAGTACAGTTTTGTCTTAACATAATTTCTTTATACATTTTTAGGGAAGTTTTGCGGCGATAAATACTTGATAAAATTATACTGAAAATATAGCCTAATGTATTGCAACACTTTGGAAAAGTTTAGTTGAATTGGAAGAGTTTCTTGAGTGCGAAATGGATTTCTGGAAGTTGTTCTTCATTTTTTTTTCCAATCTGAAACAATACAAATTATTTTTATAAACATGAAATATATAAATTGTGTAAACATGTTACATAAACTTTTTTCTTACCCAATCCCAAAAAACTCACTCTTGGTAATTTATTAGAACACACAGGAGCTTTATGTCTTTCAGCACTGAGGATTGAACTTTTTATGTTCACCGATGAGTATAGCTTGACATAAAAAAAAAGATTTTCTTGTTCTATTAAATTACCAAGAATAAGTTTATATAAATATTTCGGCTAATTTTCAATTTATAATAACATTAAAGTTGTATTATTATTCAACATTAAAAAGGCTAAATTTATTGTTTCTTATAAGTTTGTAAAATTGATAGTAGTCGAGATATCAACTTTAAATAAACGCCATTTTAAAACGGGTAAAGTGTCAGGTTATAAGGCTATGTGGTACAACGGAAAATAGCATTATAAAACAGTCACATGACTCTGTTTTACGATTCTTTTACTCGTTTCTGAGCTTTCACTAGTCAGTTTTTCTTTTTCTGAGGTCGTCAACATAAGACATAAACACAAATATGAACATCTATTAAAAAATAAGAAGCGTAAGGTGCGCATCTGTGACTGTCTCAAGGTCAGTTATGTTTTTAATATGTGTTAAGTGTTATATTTATGTTTTATATTATTACCTTAGCTACATCCAAGTGAGGAGCATCTGATAGCTGATAGTGTGGAGTGATCAACAAAGTCACGTGACGGAGAGAAATCAGGCGACTCTATTATTAAATTTATAATTTGTAAACATTATTACAAAGAAATTTGTTTTTAACCACTATAATTTAAAGTAATGTTTTACGTCACATTTTAAAATCATATTAATTGATATAGTGACAATTAAAAAATTTGTTCTCTACGAATCTGTAGTTTAAATATGTATGAACAAAAACAAATTCCAGCATACATATTTAAATACAGATAGGAAAATAATATCAACATTCCAAAATTAAACAAGACTATTGTTTACCAAGTTGTTTCGTTACTACAAAGTTATTTAATAAAAATCCTGAATATGTTTAACGAGGGTGAGACAAGAGTCAACCCTCGAGGGAACAAATTTTGACAGGAGGAAAAAGCTCACAACACCGAGAATTACCGCCTAGGTAGAAATATTTGACTTAAGCAACAAATCAATTCTTACTGTTTACATAAAACTTACGAGTAGTGAAACTGACTTATAACCAATATTTACAAAATAGCTTAATTTATTCTTTATTTTCTGCTGAAACTATCTTTATATGTAAAATTATTTCCAATTTTCGATGGAATATTTTCTCTGTACAGCAATTTTTAATTTGTATTAACTAACTAATTAATAGTTAAGATATAATAGTTCAAACTTTTCACACAAAATCACTTTCTTTCTTCTTTGGCAATAATGAAAGGTAAATATTTCTGTAATCAGGGAAGGTAGTTTGAAAACAAGTCTGGTTAGGCCTAAATGATGTGACAAAATTTGCTTTTTACAAAAATAATTATTTGCTTTCATTCTATATTGCCCCTTTTATATATTCATAAATTATACGTGGTCTTTTTTTAAAAGTTAAAATTTAATGTTTAAGTTTGTTTGTTCTGAGGTGTATAGTTTTGTGTTGAACATTATTATTTATTTAAAATGATTAAATTATATTTCAACAAATAAAAACATTACAAACAGTTGTATGGGACAGTTTTTACCTCATGTGTACGTTTTGAACTGAAATGTACTAAAATTATTTTTAAAATCAATCAAAAAACAGTCTTTAATTTTACAAACTTATATTTGTAAATTCATACAAAGGTTTTAACCAAAATATATCTTGAAGTATCCCTCTTTCTATTTGCACGAATAATGATTATATTCCTCTCTTAAAATGGAGTGGGATTATTTTAACAATCAACTTTCTTTAATTAGCTCTTTGAGAATTTATCTGGTGAAAAATACAGAGATCTAGCTGGTCATAATCGATTGAAAATATGGCCATTATTAAAATACTGTTGCCCAGTATACGAAGTATATAGTAGGTTTGGTGCTTTTAAATAATTTCAAACTTTTTTACTGATTTTCAAAACCTCAGGATTCTGAAAAAGTGTTTCAAATGCCGTCCGTCCGCTTTCGAAGATCCATCAACCTGCAATGAAACGTTTCAGTTGATAAACATCAAATAAATATAGTCCCGACAAAAGGTTAATGAAAATGTCACACCTTATATCAATAATTTAGTTTCAGACATTGTTATAGTGTTGTGAGAATTCCTTTTGTTTAACTACCATATGTGGTATTTATCTTTGACAAATTCTTGTTTGCATTTCTGCGTAGGAATTGTACGTCATAAAATAGTGGTTATTCATAGCCTTCATAAGCGTAGATAATACGAAATTATAACAATAAATTTCAACTTTGTCTCCCATATATTTGCGATAATTTCTTCGTTAATAATAATTGGGATATTTTAGTGAATTGTTACTTACTATTTTAATATTTTACACTTTATGTTGGCCTACTCTTATACATTTATGAGGCTTTATAAATAAATAAATGAACTGGATGGGTCAAATAATCAATTACCATTTATTTCGGATTTATCAGTTTAAGGTACCTTATATTTACAAACCTGTTTTTTTTTAATGTCTGTCTGGTTTGTGTCGTGTGTGTGTATCTGTTGTATGTTTATCTCTCTACAACCCAAACGCTTTGAAATATTTAAAATAATTTTATACTTAAAATTTGGTGATACCTGTCATATGATAAATATACAATATTGCGGTTGTATCAAAATCGACTGTGACGATTTTGATTAATTTTACGCATATCTGACCGCTTACGACTTAAAGAAAACTTTTTGGTCCCCATCTCTCCAAAATATGAATTATTGGTAAAACATCAAAAAATCGAGAATGGAGCGGTTATAAAATACTTAATTTATCTAAATTGATTACCCTAATGTCGATCATATATTAGTGAAATATGAAGAATAACAACTGAAGCCTGTCTGAAAAATTACAAGTAATAAAATATTTCAGTCCAGGAATACTTCTTAAAAAACAAAGAAGGTGTATATAAGAAGTTTAGTCAATTACTGAAATTCGAAAATACTTTCTTCGACAGACGCATTCTATGGTGCATTTCCACCTTTTATTAACAACTAACCAAATTGCATTTTCTATGACTAGTCGTTTAAATTCATTTTATTTGGTTTTAGGGATGGTGGAGAGTAATTATTTGTTTATTAAAAATGAAACAAAATTCTAAAAAGATAGGATGATGATCAGTCTTTCAATTTATATAATCTTTGGGTATTAACAACCTCTGGTTTTTGAAACCATCTATCGTTTTAACAAATATGTTATCTATCACGTTAAGTAGACACATTTTGATTCAGTGACAGGAACTCAGCTGTACGATCAGTGGGATTAGCTCTAACAATCAACTAGTTAAGTACTCGGTTGTAATAACTGAGAAGCTTTACCACATTTAAACATGTTGGTTGCCTACTACTGCTGATTTTAAATTTATCCATTATAGTATAAAACATTAAGTTTGAAACCAATCTAAAATGATTCTATACAGGCTGTTTTATAAAATCGTTCCAAAACGTCAGGAGCTTATTCCTTACTTCAAAACCATTGATAAAGTTTACATAAAGATACTTCTTAAAATGCTTAGTTTCCTATCTAGCCGCTATTTTTTTAAATAAACAAATTTACATGTTGAATAATTTAATGTAGTTGGAGTTGAAATATTGCAAGCTACTTCTCAAAGACCAAATTAAAAAAAAAATCAATCTTTTTCTTATTTGATTTTAAAATGACGTCGATTTAAACTTTTTAACATTTAACATCTCTAAAACGGTTAATTCTTCGAAATATAAGCAAGAGACAAAATATTTTCCTTCTTATTTAACGACAAACAAATTGGGTTTTGTTCCCCCGTAACATATAGCATAACTGAAAGTTATCGACAAAAAACTAAAGACATTTATTTTTGGTAAATATATACAACACCCATGATTAGCCATGGACTAAAATTTGAGCAAGAAAAATATTGAATCATTTTGTTTTCAAGAAAAATTTATTTAGAAAAAAATGGAAAAATTAGATCCTGCGTAATGTAAACTAAGGTAGCTGTTCTAAGTACTCATTTTTGGAAACAACCTGTAGAACGTTTTTGTTATTAATTAATTATCTTTGTTATTAATTAAATACAAGTTGTCGTAAAATGACAAAAATAAACTTTTTCTCTTTAATCGGTAAAAAAAAAAAACAAAAAAAAGTGATAAATCGTTAATTGGGAACCACTACACCATTTATTAGCAAAATGTTCAGTTTCAATTATTGCTCTTACTAACTTTGTCACAGACCATACATACGATGATAAAATATGTCATAAAATTTATTAATTTTCAGCGGTAAAACTTGATTATAACTTTGAAACCATTGCTCTGATTTCTAAACATTTTCAGTTACACAATTACAGCGACACATGATAGCTGTGCTTGTCATTGAAAATTTTAAGAAAAAAATTATATTTCGTATATGGAAAATTTTGGTTTCTGTATTACCTTTGTTGGCGAATATTATTTTTGTATCAATTTTAACTAAACGTATAATAAAACATAACCAGAAAATTAAACCTAATTAAACAAAACGTTGTGATAATCGGTTCTTGAGTTATAAGCTTACATTCAGACAAAGAGTCATGTCGTGTTCAACGTTTTGAACTGTTCCGATGTTTGATACGAAACAGTAATTTTAGTAGTGTAATATTGTTTAATAATTTCCAAACATTATTCACATTGTTAAATTGCAACTGATATTAAACACCAACATCATTTAATATTATCAGCCAATGTAATTAAGATAGTATATCAAGGCTGAAATCCTAATTAATATAAGTTATTTTGTAAACCTGTAAACAAGTAATCTCTTTCGGTTGTACAAAAAGTATTTTACAAAAGAAATATATAATTGTGTCAGTCTGTATAGTAAAAACATTAGAAAAATACGTTTTTCTATATAGACGGATTCAATATAAATATAATAAGCTTTATTACAGTCACACTTTGTTAAATTCATTTCAATTCACTGTGCTACAATGCTATCATTAGTTTTTCTGCCCACTGGGAGTAAGGACCCTCCAATCACGAACTCATTATTAAAAAATATATTTACACTCATCCAGTAAACAAAACAAATGTGTAAAATACAAAGTTTCCGTTATGAAATTACAATTTTCATTAAAAAAATAAAATAAAACAATGTCTACATCTGGTGGTTCAATTGGCATCTCTACGAAAATGTATAAATAAATGCAATCAATCAAATCGAATGTGGCTACTTCCCAGAGTTCCATGTGACATGAAAAACATATTCACTGGTAAGGAAATAACAGTTTATATATCATATCACAGAAACTTTAAACTTCCACAAAATCTCCCTTATAAAGAAGAAATCTTAGAAGTTAAATATTTATTAGTGGCTTGTTCCTTGCCTTGTTTAGATGACTTTATTGGCGTCACAGTGGTGGGGAAATTTCTTGTATATTCATCGATCTTGGAATACGTATTGGTTTAAAAATTATATTTGTATCTTAGAGTAGAGTGTCATATTATAAATATTATTTATGAAAAACTGTTGAGGTTTTGTATGTTCAGATTAGAATGAGATTGTGAGGAATTGTGACTTGAGATTTATTATAAGTGCCTTTAATGCAAGTGTTTCAAGCCGTACCATGGAGATAATTATATATTTTGTATGTAAAATCAATGCCTTACAAACTTAAAATTGAACCTTTATCCCCACTACCGATGGGTTACGTTGGATGGTGAAACAATTTGTTGGAATCGTATATTTATCCAACATATTTTACTCAACATTGAAGCAAATATTGTTTATATTTAATATTTTTTTCATTTATAAATAGATAGATGAAAGTACATTTGAAGTGGTAAACATATCAAAATAGAACAACCATTAAATAATTTACTTGCAAATGACTCCACCTCTCACTACAATATATTTATGTAGTTGGGATCAAAAATATAATTTATTATAACAAACTACATTATTTTCTATCTGCTTGAAGAAAAGAATACGGAAATCGTGGTACTCTAATCTCAGATGAAAAAAACATGAACAGAAATTGTTAAATAAAGTTAAATTATATAATAACTTATGGATAAATAATAATAGCATGACAATTCCCCTTTAACAAATACTAAGAATATACATAATAATTGCTATTTATATTAATTATTACCAGCATAATTATTAAACACTAATAACTTTGTTTTAATTGATTTAAGTCATACTAAAACTAACGTCTTGTCTATGCAACTCCATCACAGTCCATTACCTTCAGTTTTATTTTTCTCCTCTAATCAACACGTCATTGGGGCTTATTATCAGAATGTTTTTAACTAACTCCAGAAACAAGTAAATTTTATTTTTTGTTTAACATTTAATGGTAAAAAGTTAAATACTTTATTGTCAAGAAATACATACGTTCCACGAAAACATGAGTTATTAACATTGGTTATCGTCACAGATCTTCCACAATTGTTTATTGGAAATAAAACAATGTAAATATTATTGAAATAATATATTGTTTATTGTTTTTGTTGCTCCATAAGCAATTAATTCATATGAAATAAAATATTCAAAAACGTAGTAATTGAGGAGAATTTTTAGTTTAAGATCAGGTAAGTTATTTATTTAAAATTGTTTTTTTGTACGACTAATCGTTATGCCTCGTTAACAAGAAATTTGGAGTACTTACACTTCCGTGTATTTATATACTTGATGTGTTGCTTTTCTATAAATTCAAGTATGATCATATCCAGAATGTGGATATACACAACTACAGCAAAAGGCAAGCTTATGAGTATCATCCCAAACAGTACAGTTTAAATTTATACAGTAAATGCCCCTCATAAGCTGGTGCAAAGTTAATAAAAAAGCTTCCTAAAGCATTGAAAATTTACCAAACTATAGGATTTTTAAAAAACCGTCTTAGATAATTTCTATGTCTAGATACTTTAAAGGCAGGATGATTTTATGCATCATGATCGTACTGTTTCATAGTGGATATGATCTCTTTTTCTTTTGTAATTTTTTGTTTTACACGTTTTATTCTAACGGTAATATAACTTATTTAAGTGAAATGTGTCAATTATTGTGTATGTATCTCTATTTTGTAAGTTGCTTGCTGTTTAATTGTAGGTTGTGATTTTGTTTATTGTCCCAATGTGTTGTAATGTATATATGAACTGTTTTATGCAAATACTATTATTATTGAATAAATAGAAAAATAAAAAAAAAAAAAAACATCAAAGTACATGATACTTCTGAAAGTCAGTTGAATTCCTAAGCGGAGCAAATACGTCCATCCTTTGAACCATTATTTAGATGAAAATGCAAATATAAACAAATAATAGCTGTTATTCACATGATCCATTACTAAACTATAAATATTAAGCAACAACTGTTCTAACCTAGTTCTCTATTTCCTATTGAACTCTTCATATTAGTCAACAATCAGTTACGTAAATTGTATTTGAAGTTATTGTTTCAAAAGTGAACTGAACAATAACAAGATTCCCTAAAACAATATGCGTCAGTTTATAAACTCTAAGGTAAACACTAGAGTTGGAACAGCTGTTTCATTTCATTTCTGATGTTTGTCTCAGCAGAAGGCACTCAACCTATTAATATATTTCAATATACTGCATTCACTTGTTTTGTTTTGTTCTAAATTATAAAGTTATAATCAACGACAAAGCAGCTGATCGTTTAGTGAGGGGGAATCGTTCATACCAGATGTTCAGCATCTAATTAATAATTAGGGAGATAATCTGTAATTAGTTGTGGGTAGTAGTATATTGAAGATATTGTACAGTAAATCATATAATTTGTTCGTTAAGTTCTAAATAAGAAATGTTTTTATTAGTAAATACGTAATGATTTTGTGTATTTTCGTTTTTCTAAGGTTAAAATTACTGCATTATGAATTTTTAAAGTATGTTGGTTAAATATTCTGTTCTCTTGTACACACTTTGATTTTTTCGGACAAATGCTAGTTTAAATAAAGTGAGTGGCTTTTTTATTATAATTGTGTCAATATCCAAAGTAACTTAATCAGCTGCAGATTGTACTATTGGTTACCGCAAGAGAATAATGTTTCGCCACATTTTTAAAGGTAACAAGTTGAAATTTTTTTTTTTCTGTTAATTTTAAAATGTGTTATTATATTATCAATGTATATTTAATATATATTACAAACGGTTAATCAAAATACTCAAATGAACGGTGCACATTAGTTGGACACTATTTTGTACACAACAACAATTTTCGTTGTGTATTTTATTTTACCGGCAATAGTACAAACAATTTATCGAAATTGATTGCACCGATTTTGAAATGTTTCAACGTGTATTGCAGTACTAATGGATAATTTCCTTTTTTAAACGGTGAACTCCCGAACCGGTATTTTTTTTAGAGATAGCAGTTATTAGTTTTAAGATAAGGCCTTTGTTGGTACACTTAGATAAATTCGAATATTATCATTATAGTAACCTTGAAAATAGTTTCTTAAAAATTCTTAAACTGATCCAAAAATATAAAACGTCTCGAAATTGTATATTTTAACGAACAACTACCAATTTGAAGTAAGTTGTGTAAAATATCTACACTATACCATACTGGAAAAAGCTAAATTGATTTAATTCAGCTAAGACTGTAATTTGTTTTCCAATTAATGTGCAATGATCAGAAACTTCATCACATCCACGTTTATGAGATTATAACACAGCTAAATGTTTTCTAGATACACAATTTTTTAATGACTAGCAGTCTAAATATCTAGTGAAAACCCTGTCTCTTGATTTACAATATAAATATTAGTAACCTAACTGTGTTATTTACAAGTTTGATGCAACGTGAGACTTCATAACTTGTTTAAGCAAGCTAATTTCTAATTTGATTCAATTGCACAGTTAATCTGGTGCAATAATTCCGTCATAACTACAGATACGCAATGAACTCTGTCATCTTTCAACAGAAATAAAATTTTATAAAAATTGTATAATAAAATGTACTACACTTTGAACATCTATTTTGTAACATAAAAAAGTATGTCTTTTCAAAGAAGTGAAAGGTATAAAGTTTAGAATAAAAAAAAAAAAACCTTTACTAAAATATCTTAATTTCAACAATGTATTAATATCTATGATAAGTAGGTAGCGTCACATATATATTTGCCGTTCTTGCTGTTTGATTTTTAATATTTTATTATATTTTTTAGAGTATTAAAATATAACAAAAAACCCCCTCTATTAAAACTATAACTCCCCCTTCCTAAAAGGATTTAAACCATGTATCACCCCCACCCCTTCGTCTTTTTAATATAATTTCACCATATATATTGGTTAAACTATTGAATTATTCCTAAAATTCTGTTTAATTGATTACTGGAAACAAATAATATTGATAATTTACATTTGTTTGTTAATTTCGTGGTTTTACATAATACGCTATGTCAAAGTACTGTACGCGTAGAGTTTACAGTATCCAAATTTTGTATTTTATCTTCAACCGTAATTTTATTACATCTTGTTACTTATTATTAGCGTTATATTGACTTATTTGTATGAGAAATTTTTTTAAATGGTCTCATACCATATGCCTGTGTTTGAGATGCTGCTCTAATTTATTGGTATCCCCAACACATTAATCCTATTTCCAACATTTCAGAGTTTTATTATTATTATTATTATATATATATATATATATATATATATATATATATAGAGAGAGAGAGAGAGAGAGAGAGAGAGAGAGAGAGAGATCCTTCTTTTATTATTTACAAGTTTTTACTGTCCTTTATGTAAACATTAATTTTATTGCATTGCTGTTTACTCCTTTTGCATTTAATTATTTTTATATTTTTATTTTGTAAACAAATTATTTGAACTAGAAATTTGAACTGCCCTTCCTTTTTCCAGTACCAGATTTGAAATATAACAACATTTTTGAAAACATAAAATTATGATTATCTACCCCATAAAAATATAAATTGTGTACCTATAACCATTACAAAATTATTCAGTAGTTGTAGGATTTATTTCCCACCCTGTATAAAATGCGTTACGTCACTAGAGAAAACATGTTTGAATATATGAAACTGCAAATGTCACCTAAATGTATTTAAAGTCACCCCTCGACTGACGATGTCATTGTTGGCTCGCCAAATGCATATCATTCAATCCCCTCGTTCGATTCAATTCCAGGCCATTCGACTCTAAGCCTTTAGAAATAATTAATGAACTCTTTATATTCTAAACTCAACAAAAAATCATACCAGCGGGTTCGATATTGAACTACGTGTCAGTATTATTTATTCTATCCGTTATGTTCTTTTTATTTATTTTTAGGAAAATTCGTTGAGATAAATTGCTGTCTGTCAACATATTTGTGTATGTTGTATTTATATTACATCGTACGTATTCATGTGTAAAATATTTGTTATCAAATAATAAACATTTTATATCTAATGAAATATGTATTTTTTAATATCATCAAACTCAACGTGGAGAGACGACTTTCACCCCCCCCCCCCAATAGCGTTTTATTTGTTAACATAAATGATTCCTATTATGCACGTAGGCCTACTTCGATCTGCAATTTCCTTAAAAAATATATTCAATATCAATGACTTTTGTGAGTTTGTGTGTAGGCTAAGTTATATTTTAACACAGATATTTTACAGGTACACCAGAAAGCTATGTCTGTTTTAGTTACTCAATTTACCAAAGTTCAGAGTTGGCTGTTATGTTAACCGTCCTATTGTTAACCGGTTGTTTATTGCGACGAACGGATCCTGACTTCTGACTATGGCGGTTCAAAAAATATGTTACTCAAAAATCAGTTTGAACAAATATTCCATTGATGTGATATCCTATAGATTCATATATCGTAGATATAAAAAAAAGTTATGGTAAATTATAGGTCGACATTTTGAAATTTTGCAACTATTTAGTTAGTCTTATGGCGAATTTTGGTAGATATGTGTGTTATGGCCTCCTCAAGTTCTAAAATAGTAGTTTTTTAATTGATGTTAGTCAGACTAGCATTTTATAGTAACCAACGGCATAAATGAATCGACCGATTATATCAAATATTTGTATCTGAGCATGATTGTATTTGTATCGGTATTTTATTTCATTATATATTTGTTCATTATATATAAATCTAAAATCATAGATTGCTACCGTAAGGTTAGTTAATACTTTTTTTTCTTTTTCAAAATATGTTATACAACTATCATCAATTTTGTTTGCGTCCTCTAAAAACCAAAACGTAACGTTTTTCTTGCCAATTCTTCCAAAATCCGGGTTCAAGAGGTATCGGTCAAAAATTTTAAAAAAATATTGAAACGGTTACAGGGCTGTTATAAAAACACATTGTCTCAAAATCAACTCTAATGATATCATCAAATTTTTATGAAATCTTAACATTAATAGCCCAAGTCTACAGTCTATCATCCGTGCAGTATTTTAATAATAACAATTTAAATCTAATTTAGTATGAAGGCTTATATTAGTTTTATTACGAGACTTTAATTTCATTATTTTCAATCATGCAGAATATAAGGGGTAGCTATCCAATATAAGATAACAAAAATTCCGATTTTCTCCAACTTTGGTTTCAACAATTTTGAATACATTTTGCTAAGGTGTCGCCTCAAAGGACACAAACAAAACGTCGTAGTCCCTAAGTCTCCAAAAATGGAGGTTCTTTAGTTATCAGTTTAAACCCAAACTTGACCAAAGGACTATTACAACAGATAAAATTTGTCATATCACCTCTACTAATTTCGTTAAAGTTTTTGTGAAATGTGAATTTTAATGGTCCTTATCCGGGTGTAAAATTACAAGTAAATATATCAAGTTTTAGAAATAATGAGCAAAGTATTATATCTTCACCACAATCGTAAAATATAAATTTTATTAAAAGAGTTTTTATGCTGGGAACGCATTTAAATCACGAACGATGCAAGTTTATATCAAATTTAAATCTCTTTTTTTGCGGCTGTGGTTCATTTTCTCTTTTTGGCTGAGTACTATCGAATGTGACAAATAATTATATAGCGGTTTTATTTTGTTGGTGATGGTTGAGAAAGAATGTTAACGTAATGTTTTTTTTTACTATATTTTAACGAACTGTCCAAAGGTTCATAAAATCAAGCCCACACACCAATTTGTACAAAAAATAAATAAAATATGGAACTGTAAAGACTTCAATTCATTACCCAATTAAAGATGTCATTACATATCCATAGGCAGGATAAGTAGACAAGTCTGTTATCTGTGGTTCCATGAGGTGGCCAGGAGGGTTGAATATATATATATATGTTACAAATTTACTAATAATAAAATCACAAACTAGCTAAGATTCTTGGTTAAAATGTATTTGAATATTTTATAACTCTTTTATAAATGTTACAGCCGTATTAGTTATCATAGATGAATAAAATGTAAATATCGTTCGAAGGATAACATGGTATTATGAAATATTTCTTCCCTTATTAGTCAAGAAAAAATATCATACAGGAACCGAAATAACAGGAAAACATAAATTTCAATATAAGAACGAAAGGAAATTGGAAGAAAGCTCATTATATTGTTCCGGTCCAATAGACTGACTCGGATTACTGGTATCAGGGAATAATTAATTAGGTTTAAAAAAAGAAATGCTTTCACGCGAGGACTTATTGATTTCGTTCAGTTAAGATTTGTTTAAAAAAAGAAAGAAAAATATGTTAAGATGTGATTTAAAAATATATATATTTAAAAAAACAAACACACATAGAAAACGAAACAAAGTAGATAAAATCTTAATAGTTAGATTGTTTGTTTTAACAATAATATAAATACAATTAATTTTATACTCGCAGTAATTATTTCTAACTCGAGGAATTCACAATTAAATAAAAGCAACAAACATAAAAATACTCTCACACAAATAACAAAGATAAGAATAAAAGTTTTTAGTTTTATAAAACCGGTAAAAATACATTTTTATGTATTCAAATAGTATGCCTAATAAGTACAGTAGGCAAATTTGTTTTAATTATCCCCATATAACAAAAACTCATACAAATTTTAATATATAAAGATATTAAACTCTAAACAAAAAAGATATTTTTTTTTAATGATTAAAAGATGGGTAAAATCAGTAAAAGATTCAACGAAAGTAATAAATATATTGAGTTAATTAAATTACGTTCATACTAAATTACCTCTTTCTTATTATATAAATCTAAAATTTAAAATAAACATACATTAGGAGAAATAAGAAATAGATAATTTAATAATTATTCAATTTTATTTAAAATCGTGTGCAGAAATGCGTTACATAATTCAAAACAAAATAACAAAATTTAAAAAAACAGAAAAAGTAAATGCCTAATAATTAATATTTTTAGTTAATTCTGAAGAAAGAATTTATAGTTTATGCAGAGAACAAGATATTTATTAGCAGTAAATATGGTTACCTTAAAAAACATGTAAAAGAAAACATTCCACCAAAATACTAAAACAGTTCATTTTTATTCATTGATAGAACATTTGCAAATAAGTAAGGCTATACAAAGATAAAAACAGGTATATTAGAAGAAAATATACCATAATACTGAATTATTCCCATTTATTAAAGTATCATAAAAACATGAGAGAAAAGTTGAAATTTATTATTATTATATCGTACAATTTAAAAGGCTATGAATGTCTCTATATTTTATATCTTAGAGTTACTTTGTAGTAAGGCAAACTAGAAGATACTGAAGATAAATAACACAGATGGTCTTTAAATAAAATTTATGTAATTCATACTTTAGCAAATATACTAACTAGAATATAAAGTCTAATTTTGGAAGATATGGAATCAAGTATTGCATTACGTTTTAAATTAAATAATTAATTGTAGTAATATATAAAAATGCTGTTTTTTAATGAACAGAGTAAAAAATATACATTAATGTTAGTTAGGCAAAATTTAATTTATTAATTTCAATTGCACTATTTTTCATAACACCTACGTTATTGGTATTTTATTTATTATTATTATTTTTTAATATTATTAAAATTATAAATCACCTTTAATAAACGTCAACTCTGTAAAAGAGACCGGTAAATTGTGACCGCCCAAAATATATTAAGAGGGACGGAGCTAGGATGTAGTTGCTCACAATTTACCTACTAAAGAAAGAAATTAACGTGACTAATCTCCAGTTCAGGAAGACCAGTTTACAAGACCAACTGGCTACATGTGACTTTGTGGAAGTCTTTACAGTAGGGTTCATCCTCAATGGGCTTTCCTTCAACCTTTCTGTCCAAGCAAGAAAGTGTTACCTTACAAATAGTTTACGCTTTTGGGCTATATATCACTTCCCAGTTATGAGGAGTGACCAAGAACATGATGTGAGTGATTTGTTCTTGCATTGGTGGTTCAGATCTAGGTCTTGTGTAGTCATTCTTGCTTTTACAATTGGGAATACACGTTTATTTATGTTTCCTGCTTTTTTTCTTTTTCAATTATAATAAAACAGGTATTTGCGTGCTTTAAATAATACAAATAATGTAACTTTAAAAAAAAAATGAAAAATGAATGTTAATTTGTTTCAGCTATTTATCCCTTTATTACACAAAAAATATGAGGATGTGTTTTATCTATAAAACATACTTCCTTTTCAAACTATGATAAATAAGTTTATTTAATAGAAGAAGACAAATTACGGGGTTTTTTTTTAATTGTAAATAAATTGTGTGTAATTTAAAAGAAATTTATTTAATAATATGTTTAAGAAATATAAATGAGAGGTGAAAAACAAGGTTACTTTTTATTTCCAAGGTGGAAACTCAATTAGATACTATAAAATTTAGTGTCAAATCTCGCATAGAACGATATCTAAGTTGTAACTACGGTAAACTTGAAGGTCGCTATTTTTTCAAATAGCACACAATTTACAAATTTTTCAAAAAATGCAGTTTGTCTTCTATATTTCGATTTTTGGTTGCTTGATTTGTAATAAACATTATGAAGTCTAATCATCTAATTGTTAATTTGTCTAATACATTTATATGCCATTCAGATCGATAAATATATTAATTTTCTCTTTCAATCTGATATTATTGGTTTTTTTTTTTTTACTATTGGTATTACATTCAGAAATATCAATAGATTTATTATTAGCAATTCCCACAGTTATTTCCTGTGTTTGTCAAGTCCAAAGGTAAAAAGTAATTTACTAACGTATCATTCCCTAATATACAAATCCTATATCAAAAGTAGCTAGCAACGTGTAGTGTGTGACACGCAAAAGATTTTCGACAGCAACAGACCGAGAGTAATATGATTCTACGGAAAGTGTTTGGGAAAATAACTCTTATTAAAAGATATGACCGAATAGGAAATCCAATATGTTTTATTCTCAATTATGTAGTTACGTTCCGTCCTTTTTCTCCAAGATTCTAGCTGTAAGTTTTTTTTTTCTTGTAGCACAGCTTTCTTGATTTTAGTTTGGGCTTGAACTCTCTTTCTTGGTATTCCTTTTAAAGTCAAAAAAGACGTCTTTGTCTTACATGTTTTAACCTTAAACACATGGGAAACTTCATCTATCTATGCAAAAGTAATGTGCAGAAAACCAAATATTGTTGGAAATTATCCTTGGGGATAGGATAGAAGGACATTCCATGGTATCGAGTTTCCATAAGAGAGATTGGATTTACTAGAGAATTCTCTAAATGTTATACTTGTTCTGGAAAGTAATACTGATATTTAAAACACTTAAACATTTTGAATATAAAAGCCAGAGTTATCTGTCATATATACCATAAAAGCTTGTAGTTTCAGATGCAAAGTTGTTTGTAAAGAGATTTCCACCTGTCAGTGAACAGAAGTGCAAAATGTTTAAAAAGGAAACTATAAAATAAGGCTACAAAGTTCTTTTTAAACTTCTCCAAACCTAATAAACAATTCAAAGGAGCTTTATTAGTTGTTTGCTTTCTGTTCATTAAGTTGCGTATTGTGAGATTTATACTGTAATAAATGTTGGTTTTAAAGGTAAGACTGTTTTGTGATACGTATAAAAAGGGAAGTCGATTTCTTTTTTTTTTACAAATAAAACCTGTTTTGATGTTTCTATAGTTAAAATATATTTACCGAATTATGATTGTCTGTAATGAGTGGAGTGTTCTATAGCTCAAACGCGTAAATATATTTTAAACAATTTGGTATATAAACATGTATTAGACAAATCTTGGGACTTTTTTTATTTCTAAACTAAAATTTTGGGTATATCTGTTATAATACAAAACCAAAACAACACAAATTTACGATTTTCTTAAAAGTGGCTCAAACAACATGTATACCATTTTGCAATACTTGGGACCGAAGAAAACGTTTTGGTTGATATATCTACACTTTCGGTTAGCGAGTTGTAGGTAAACACACTTACACAGACACATAAACAGTCAAATCGTCATGAGGCTCTTAAAATATTTAATTTCTCAAAATCGGCTGTACTTAGGTTAAAAGTTAGTGAAACGTGATGATTAATGAACCAAACATAGATGCTAGTACATACGTTTTATGTTTCAGGAATAATCGGAAATAGAGAAAAATGAACATTGAAGGTTTTAATTTGAAACTCGATTTTAATCAAATACGACTTAAGCATAAGACTTACTTTGGCACAAGTAAATTATTGTATGCCCTTACTTAAATATATAAATACTTTGTCATAGTCCATGGTACATTTTCACTTGTTGATAGACAAAATTTTTAATGGTTACCATATATATATATATATATATATATATATATATATATATATATATATATTCGTTTTAATGTGGTTTTGGTTAGGGTTTTATGGTAAAGTTTATGCAATTTTTTGCACCGTTTATTAATAGCTTTCATAGCATAATACATCTCTCAAACACATGTTTTTATTTGAGAAAATTATAAATGAGTTATCATGTCTCACCTAACGTTTTATCGTTTCAATTTCTGTCTGGTTCCTTATCTCGAAGTTTTTTAGTTAGGCCGATTGGTTTGAAATATTAAAATTATATAAACGTTAGGAAACACCGACATTCAAGCGCAACTACTAGAACACGAAATGTAAAAATTACTACTGTATCACAATTAAATAACGAATAAATGTTTATAGCTTTGTACTTAAATTTCGAATACTTCAAATTTAGTGGGAGTAAAATCAAACATTTAGTGATAATTTGAACAGTTACAACTCATATCAATGTGCTTAATCTCAAATTAAATAAACAGTCACATATTCCCGGATTATCCGGCCAAAAAACCAAATAAAAACTGAGTCATCAAAAATTTCAAATCGGTAGTAGTTACACAAAATATGAAAATGATTTTTTCATGGACACTGTATTTGAAAAAAAAAATGTATATACATAACTAAGAGAGTAAACTTGGTAGCTTATTGTCACAAATAGCTCAGCATAAAATGGTAAAGACAATCTTGTGAAAAAGCACATTTTTTTTTTTTATTATTGGCTGTTATAATAAGTGTATAGACTTTAAAAATCCACAAATTTTTGGTAAAATATATTCCAGATATTAATCACAATCACAATCGACAGACATGCACACTTAAAACAATCAGTTTCGTTCTGGTTTTAAAGTTATCTGATGATGGATTGTTCGTATTATAGATATGCTTAAATAGGAAATTTCCCTTCATTGGGTGTATAAAACTAATACACGATGTTCTGAGTGTATAAATCAACTCTCCCTCTCTCAAGTGATGAATCTAACTTCTTGGTATTTCTTTTAAGTTTAGTTTTTTATATGTTATTGTCTAATGGACTATATATTTTTTCTATTTCATGTTCGAGGTTTATCTCTTGAGAACGAAAGTTGACTTATACTTTGGAAATGTCGTTTTTTGTATTGACGTTTTTACCGTTCAGAAGATCTGAAAACTAATTTTTACTAAATAACTAGACAATGATTAGACATACGTTCTCTATTCTATCTCTATTCTTTATGTAAAAATGAGAAGGGGAATTGGGGTGGGGGGAGTTAAATAAAGCAATTTGCTGAAATCAGTAGCTATTTCAATTCTCTATAACAAGCTCTCGTCTCATCTCTGGCTGGACTTAGTTGATTCATATTACAGTAGCAGAGGTGTCTGCAAAGGTATTTTTTAATTGTATCCATTAAAATGTCGACTTCTGTATACTCGTGTCGCAACCGTTGTGAGACAATACTTCATTAAGACAACAACATGTTCACTAACTTATGCAACTCATTGTTACATGAAATCGGGCTTTTAATGCTAAAACCATAATTTCCCATTTACGCCATGCTTAGAATCTTCAATATTTGTTTTATTATTATAGTCGACTAACTAAAAATAAGAAGTAAAGCCAAACCTTTAGTTTGACGAAGCCCATATATTTAAGAAGTAGAGTAATAAATAAACATTGAACAATTTTTCACACTCTAAATTTAATTAAAACAAAACTAATCCTAGCAAAAAATCTAACTTCAATAGCAAATGAAAATAAATATGGACGCCGCTTAGATTTTATAGATTTAGTGTTTATATTTGTACATAATATTTATATAAGCTTGTTACAATTGTGTAATAAACTAATCTTATGCATAAATAACTATTTTAAACCCAAATTATTCCTGTAATATGGGTCTGACATGTTTCTTTTTATTTTGTCAATTTTTTTAACAGTAATTTTTTTACCGATTTTTTAAAAAACAAAACTTTTATAAGAGACAAGATATATTATGTTTTACCAATAATTCACATTTGAGGAGAGGTGGCCACATATTTATTTTCCTTGTAGAAAGGTAATCCAAAGTTAATAGTGATATAACAAATGAAAAAAGGTTCTTGATAATATATTAAAATATCCCCTCATACGTCTTTGGGATCTAGTACTGTATAGACGACAGATGGCAGTCGTGCAGCTATTAAAGGTCATTTTTGATCGATTACATAACTGTTCTTACACTAGGTGTTTATGAGACAGTAAAAATGTCTAGAGACACACATTTTGTTAATCATTATTGTAATAGATATCTAACAGAAGAAATGTTACACCAAGCTTTTTATTCTTTGCACACGTTGATTTCATACATTTTCTTTAGTCAGATAAAAGACTGAGTTTAAATTTAACCTTATTTACTTATTACGAACCGTTTCCATTTTCAAATAAATCTACTTACTAATTATATATTAGTACCTTAATCACTAAAAGAGAAATTACAATCTATAATTTTGTTTGAGGTCAGATTGTAGTTATTTAACATATTGGATAAGCTCTCATACAACTTAATTGGAATATCCAATTTTTTTTTCAGAACCATGAAACAAACAAGATTTGTGCTAGAAACGGTGAATATTATTCGAAATATAGATTACAAATAATTCTTTTTGATAATATAATGATGTTGATAGTTTTTCTTCTAACTCAATTTCCCCCAAACTATACCGGATATTTATGAAAATATTATATTGCACTTGAAATATTCACTTTAGATTATCTTTAAAGATTTTATTAAATCTCTTTTATAGTAAATGAATTCCGTAAATAGATCATCCGAAATCATTTAAAAAAGAGAATTAATATTCAATGAAAATATCACATTCCCAATATATTTTTCAAAAATCTCATTTTACTAAAATCTAAACCACGTAATCTGCAGGGGAGTTTGATATTTTAATTCAATAAGAAAACGTCTTATATCATCGTAAATCCATTAAATATATCCTTCATTAATGGAAGAAAAAGGTGCTGGGAAATCAATTTAATTTATGAAAAGAATTTCTCTGAATGGCTCCTTAAGTTGTACGTTGTTGAAATGCTGAACAATACCTACGATTAAATTGTTATAACCTATTTTAGAACAACAATTAACCAATACTGTTGAATAAATAATTGCTTTTTACGTTAATTTTTAAATAGACGTGATTGGTCATGATTTTATTTGTTGGGAAAATAACTTTTCAGAAATAATTGAACTTTAATTTACTTAAAAAATGATTATGACAATATTTTTTCAGTTGTTTTAATGAAACTTTTTTTAAACTTAGAAATGGTATAATATAATAAAAGGTGTAAAAACATTTGAGTCATTAAATATATCAGTTGTCAGTGAAAATGTGAAAATACAGCGCGAACATAATCTTAGATTTTTTACGTTATTAATAAATAATTGTTTTAATTATAAAATATATATATGGTCTAAACTCGCTTCACTTGTATCATAAATTTGTCTTAAGCGTAAATATTAAAGGATATAATCAAGGTTAAATTTAAGCGGTCAAGGCAAGTTTTCATAATAATTTTCTTAAAGATAATTTTGTACTATTTTTAAGGTTTTACACTATTTTGATTAATTAATTTACATATCTGATCAAAATTTTAATTAAACCTTAAAAGCCGATTTTGGGCAATTACGCCTTTGTCGACAGGTCCTTGACTGATTTTGTTGTTTAACAATAATACACGAACTGAAATTGGCGACCAATATGTCTTTTGGGGGGGGGGGAAGGGTTTTTGAGCCGACATTTTAGAAAAAATATTCTTTAACGTTGTTGAAATCATTTTGAAAAAAATTTAATATCATTGCCAGTTGTGGTCACATTTATTTATTTGTAAACTCGGTCCATTTATTTGGCTCTAGAGGACTATATGCAAAGAACAGATGACACAAAAACTAATCTCCTTCCCAAAAAATACTTCTTTTTTTTTGGTGGACCTCAAAACTGACATTTCTGCAAAAAAACTGCACACAGTTTATACGACCAACATACCTCTTTCTCTATACTAAATATGCCTCCAATTTAATAATAATATTATAAACCGGTGGAACTACAGACCTACTAAAGAATTTTATCCTCCAATAAAGTGTGGTCAGTAAATGGAGTTATAAATTAAAGCAAATTATAGTTTCATAAATACAATTCTGCATCATTCGTAACTGCCAATTTTGTTTTTGGAAACGCAAATTATGAATTGATTTGTATTTTGTTGAGATACCACAATAGTTATTAAACTCCTAAAGTGTACAAGGATAAATGTCATAGAGTAAAAAGACTTATTTGCCCCGTTTGTTAAACAACAATTAGCTGATATTATCAAAGGGAAGGTTGTAGAGTAGGAGAGGAGGGCATTAAAAATGTATTTCAAAGTCTATCTCTAAACTTGGAAGGTACAACACAACAATAAATGAATACAGGTGGCCTTTAGTGTCTGGCAATCAAGCTAGAGTTTAAAACATAAAGTAATGTATTTTGTAAGTATATTCTTACTTCTGAAGCTGTAGTCCCAATGCATTTAACAGTATGAAGAAGAAATAGACCTCGAACCATTTTACGATGAAAATTTTTATGAGGATGTGAAAGGTGTCTTTACTGTAAGGGTGGGACACTTATTCAATAATGGTTGCATACAATTAGAAACGAAGAGGTATGAAAAAGAGCAAGTAATAACAAAGAGGGGGCAATGTTATGAGATAAATTCGACTCGCCTTAAGTAAAGAGGACATTGGGAGAGAAGTACTGGATTATAGTTTTGCATCAATCAGAAGGATTTGAAAGCCTAGAGGAGGACCACCTGGAAGAGGATTCAAGAAGAACAAGCAAGGTATAAGAGAGAACACGAGAGATTTCACTAATCAAATGCAGTGGGGAGGCCTTTTATTCCAGGAGTTTATGTCAGGTAACTAATGAAATTCACATTGCCTTTTAAATATTTTATGAAAAATCATACTTGAAAAACTTTAAAGTTTAGAATGAAACGTAACCTACATGTAAAATAAAAATAAAAATAATAAAAGCTATATAAATATGTATAAAACTGTATAATTTATATGTGAAATAATCAGCAGTTCAGTGTGTGACAAAAAGAAAACTTCTGGACGTTTTGAATTTTAAACCAAAAATAAGTCAATAATGAGTTGTACGAAAATGTGCAAAATTTTAGACTTGGTAGAGCTGCTTAAAATAAGATTTGTATTATCTAAGTATCGCTCAACATACACTAAAAACATAGACCAATATATGGCGTCACAGTATTTTATACGTAAACATTGTTAGAAATGATTAAAAATATTGTAAACAAAATATTAATAATTCATGTACAAAACTTCAATCTATTGCATGATTTACAAAACAGATAATTAATTAAAAAACTCTATTATGTTTAACTGTTGGGATATGCGAAATCTTTGGAGATATTTAACAATTGCTTAAATAGCTTGCGTAGGAAGTACGCTTTATGGGACAAATGAAAAACTTTATCAGTAATTAATCTTACCACACACAATATAAATAATGTTCATATATTTTTTTAAGCCATGATCTATAACGGACACCTCACAAATAATGCATGTTATGCTTTTCGAAAATTAAAGCAATAAAAAACTTTATTCTTTCAAAATATGGATATTCAGATTAAACTATTTTATCGATTAATTACGTTATCAGTATTATTTGTGCTAAATGTGATAATATATTTAATATTATTGGTTTTACCTAGTTAGAAAAAATCTTTTAAAATTTGATAATTGAAGCATAAAGTGTAATAGAATTAAATTTCAAACATAATTACCATAATTATTGAAAAATAAACATTGATTAACCTTTTTCGTTTACTAAAGTAGTGAAAGTATAAATATATTAGAAAAATTCAAAGTTATCATTAAAAGTTTCATATAAGGCAACGCTGTTAAAACCTCGTTTACTCCGATATATCAAAACTTTTCCTAGAGTTTTAACTTTCTTTACCCTGGTTTCATAGAAGCTCCAGTGCAGTAAATCAGTCAATCAGATGCCTTTCAGAACTTTTCAAGATTTACGTGACTATTTGTACAGTTTGAAAGTATCACATTTTATAAAGATCTAAAACGCGTTTATAGGTTTAGTTAATTTATGTATTTAGAACTAAACCTATTGCAAGTGCAGCGGTTTTCGTAGGATCTAAACCGGGCGGGATGAAATGGGGTCTTAGTAAATAATATAAGATTTATAATAAATCATATTCCCTATAATACCTGTTTATTACACCCTCAAGTAAGACTCTATAACTACAATTTCCAAAGTAACGTTTAAAGTTGTAAACGATTGTAAATATAATATTTTTTCCATCGTCTTCAAAGGTAATATAACACGAGGTTCATAATCAAGTCCAGAGTTCCAGTATTTGTTAATAATTTCATAAGGTCATACTCACATGACAGACTAAAGCAGAGCGAGTTGCAAAGTAATATGTATTGGAACTATCACTTTCTAAACCCAATAACCATATTTTGTGAGAGAGTTTTAGTAAGGTTTTCGTCATATAAAATAAGACAATCATACGAATAGGTCTCTAACTTAAGAAAAAATAACACAGTTTATTGTATTATAATCTATTAGTGGAAATTTTTGGGTTACCTAACCGCAACTTCATTTTATAGATGTTCTAATTAATCATTATTTTGATAATTTATTTCATGTGGTAAGGAATTTTAAAAAGTTGTAAATTGTAAAAAAACAGTAAAGTGGTTGAGTTCTCATTATGTGCAAAGAACCTACTTGTATCCGGGACCATCAAACTTGAAATATCAGTAGCTGATACAAGTGCATGGCGACCTTAGGTTACATTTTCCTCGTCCTACCTATGACACAGTAACTTTCAAATTCATATAATTTTGTGACCGCTAAATCTACACAATAGGAGAGTGCGTAGATAGAATCCATAGTTTCACTGTTAATTATTTCACTGATGGGCGAAGTAATTTTGATTTCAACCCATTTCTAAGTAACCGTCCCTCAAATCAATTAATAATAAAATCACAAACTAAGTTGCTTGGTTATAAAATATTTTATAAGCCATTTTAAAATCAGATACACAATTTTGTTAACTTGCGAGACATGTAAAATATCACTGTCAAAGAATAATAATGATATATCTCTTGCCTTAAAGGTTTAAAAATTATTGTTACACAGGAACTATTTAAGGTAAAGTGAAAACATAAATTTCATTACAAGAACGAAAGGAATTTGTTCAGCTTACCTCAGATTACTGGTATCAGATATAATTAATTAGTTTTAAAATAAATTAATTCCTTAACAAAAAGAATTAAGATTTTGTGTAAAATAATTAACCCTAGATTACTATTCATTCGAAAATTTTACTACTTTCTGTTTTTATTTTTATTATATTTTTTTGTACTTTGCTTTAGTGATGACTATTTTTTATATTAAATCCTTTATTGTTTTTAAGTGTTTTTAAAAATATTTAACAATAAACTCCTACATATTTTAACTGAAAAAAAAAATGTCTTTTACCACCACTACAAGTACGTTTTAAAAAAATAATTAATCTGGGAAAAAAATCTAAATATTATTTTATTGGAAAAATTAATCGGATATTCATAAAATACATTATTTATAAGTGTTTAATTTATATAAAAAGAGGAAAATGATTTACAATAAGTTCATTAGGTAGAATGCCAAAAATGCCAAAATTAGAGTCCTGTCTTCACTGAGAATCACATTCCTTGCAGTGATTAATATACACTTAGTAGCTAAATTAAATCACTTTAAAGTCTAAAATCACTATTTACACAATAAACTATTTACAACACTAAAAACTAACAATATAAAAACAATAATTTACGGGAAAAAAAATTCAAACACTTAATAGTTAAAACTTTCGCAAACACTATTCTTTCGTAAAATATACGACGCGAGCTTGAGTACGGTAATAACGGTTTACCTTTGAGCTTAGCCGAAGAGACAGTGGCCTCTATTCACAATGGCAGGAAGGTAAACAAAAAGACAGAGCGTGTCCGTCTTTTTTCTACGAGTTCTCCGAATTTTACAAAGGGCGGGTTGTAATTTTTACGAATGAGTAGTGTTCTTCTTATACACACATAACGGCAATGCGACAACGCGACAATGCGGTAATACGGTAATACGGTAATGCGGTAAAGCGGTAATGCGGTAATGCGGCCATGTAGCAATGCAAAACTGTACGGGATAAAATTCCATAAGTTCACTGGATATACTCACATGGAAGTTGACAGCAAGCATTTTTTTATTGTTTGATTTAAAGAAAAAGTTCAATAAAAAATCTCACTATTTTGACTACAAATGACTGGGCCAATATTATTGCTTCCTTCAAAAAAAGAAAAAAAGACCATTTTGTTGTCAGAAGGATGCAAATGCTATATTTTCAAGCTTTTTTTTACTTGACCAACAATTTTTTTATTGTTTGTTTCAAGGAAGAAAAACACAGACAATGAACCAATTTTTATATCAAACGCAGTGTGGTTAAAGCTTTGTCTAGGGGATAGCAAGTTGTATTAAAAGACCAGTTACATCCATGATACTTTTAACACTGTCGATCTCAAAAGGAAGTGGAGCGAACAAGGAACTGTTTTGCCGGCGGCAATCCCACCAATGAGATTATTATAAAAAATGATAATTGTGCAGATATTTTTTTTGAAAACATTCCACATGGAGAAAATAAAGGGAGCTTTCCTAAGGATAACTGATCCCCTCTAGGACAGTAATTTTGTTGATAATTTGTAAATTTTTCAACCTTCAAAACCATAACATCATTTTTATATTTACACTCTTGTAAAGATTTCTTTCAATATTACAATTACTGCAAATGATTGCTGTGTAGTCTTTATTAACACGCCTTAGATGCTAAGGTCCTAAACTTGGTTTAATAAGTACTCCAGTTACTGTATGAATAACGTAACTCTAGTTTTAAGTCTGTTTTATAAGTACAGCCAAAAACGTAAGTCGATTCCAAGGTGTAGATTCAAAAAGAAATACATAAAATGGGTTTAGTATATACTATTTTAATTATATCAATACTTTTCTATTGGCTAATTCAAGTTTTCCAGCCAGAAATAGAGTTAGTTTTTTTACAGTTTTTATGCTCTCCTGAAAAGTTACTCTCCTGACAACGAGTACTTTAGTCTGGTTCTGAGGTACAGAAATATAGTCAAAATTTACTGTATTAAATATTGGATTACTTTGTAAATTAACCAATTATAGTAATATTTACAATAATTTTTTCTACTGTTATTAAAAACTAGAATTTAATGTTAGTTATACAAAATAGACTTTTATTAGATATTTCAGTCTTCCTTTTTAAAAAATATCCCTTTGTTTGTTATATTACTGTATTACTCTGTGATGTGTTCAAATTTTTGGTCTCCGATTTGAATCCGCCTATTTTAGTTAATTTGTTTTAATTTGCAACATCGTGTTTGGATTCATGATTTAATATCGTTCTTCGCACTGTGTTCAGTGTAAACTGTGGAAAATAATGGACTAAGAGTATTTCATAGTCGTGATGAGCAAATGCAAGATGAAGACCAAATTTAATCTTCTTATCTTGGTAATGGCCTCCCATTGATGTTTCAAGTCATGCTCGACCGTATTGCTAGTTTAAATTATGCAATTTTTTTTGGTAACTTTAAAAACTAACTATTTAAACGTATGTGTGTGCTTTAAAACGTTAAAATAAAGCAAGTTTTTGAATTACGTACAATTTAAAATAATTAATCATAACGTGTCTGTTAAAGTATCCCTTTTTTATGTGACACAATAATATGTGAATGTGTTTTTATTAAACAAACTTTTTTTTGTCTATAAAAAATGGATTTTATTGAATACAATAAAATACGATAATTTAATTTAGAAATAAAAATAAATTGTTTGTAAGTTAAAAGAAATACAATTTATTGTATACTATTTAAGAAGTATCATTGTGAGATTTTTCTTCTTGTTTTCTATTTTTTTTTTTCAAGGTATAAATTATTTGGATAGTATGGAAATTAGTGTCAAATTGCACATATAATGACAACTGTGTTCTATTTACTTTGAACATAAAAGTCTGTGACATAGTGTGAGAAGTAGGATTCGACGTAGTCCTTGGGATAAGAAAACTCTAATTTTAGGAAGGGACTGGATAGGAAATGGAGCTCTCATTCACTAAGCTTCGTCCTTTTTTACAAGATTAAGAGGACCACGCCACTCTTGCTTTTGGTGCTGGACTTGAACACTCGGTTTCCATCTTGGTTTTAAGATCGATAGTTCAATACTATTGTTGTTCATTGCAACTTTACAGACACCAGGCTGATGACAGAGCGATATCATTAAAATTTTCTTTGTATCAAAATCGATTATTTGACCCAATTTATAATCTACGGAAAAGTAAAAAATATCTATTCTACAGATAGCTAAAAATAGTTGGAATTATTCTTATGTTTGGGATCGGTGAACTTTGGACTGTCACGTTATCCCTTTTCTAAGGGAGATCGTAATAATTAGAATCCATGTATTATAATTCTCTAAATGTTACACTTGCATTGGAATGTAAACAAACCTAATTTAAAATCACTTGATTATAAAAGCAGATATACCTAGCTTGTCGTATCTGTCATCAAATCGTAAAGTTGTTTATAAACAGCTTTCCATACGTCTGTGAACAACAGTGCAAACATACTTTATCCAAACTATTTAAAAGAAAGCTACAGAGTTCTTATAAACTTCCCTCCATAAAATAAACAATTCAGAGGACTTTTATTAGTTTGTTTGCTTTAGCCAGAGCTTACTAAACCGTATTTGTTGCGGTTTATTTAGTTGTATTTGTGAGATTTAGTCTGTAGTAAATAGTGGTTTAAATTTTAGTAGTATTTCCCACATGGAAGTAGTAAGGATAAAGTTATGTGTTGAATATAAAAAAGGTTGTTGAGTGTTGACAGATATAAATCCGTTTTCATATCTTCCGTTCAAACAAGTGTTTTTCGAATTATATCTGTTTGTCGTGTGTGCCATATCCTATAGCCCAAAGGAGTAAACCGATATAGTAAAATTTGGTATATGGCAACACTTGAAATATTTTTGGTGAGTTAATTTTTATGTGTACACGTTATAAAAAAATACGATTTTTTGAAAGTTGGGTCCTACGTTTTAAATCAAAATACACTTATTGTTGGAGCTTCTAAGGACTCCAATAAAACGTTTTGGTTTTAAATGTAAAGGTAAAAACATACGTACAGAAATATTAGTCCTGGAATAGAACACTTCTTTTCTCAAAATCGACTTTATGGATTACGTTAAAATTTGAGTGATATGTAAAGGTTAATAAAGTAAAGGTACATATAAAATTGTCAGTAAAAATAGGTCACAGTTCAGAAATAATTGACCAAAAACCAAATTTATCCTATACCATCTTAATTTAATGCTCGGTTTTACAAATAGGACTTACGCTCATGATGATGGCACAAGTAAATTGTTTTAGGTCCCTAATGAAATATATAAATATTCTTTCCAGGTCCATTTTACATTTGAACTTGTTGATTGATTGTAAGAAAATTACATTTTTTGTTAACGAATATTTTTTGTTTGTTTTAGGACTATTTTTTATTATTAGCCTAATGAATGAGAAGGTTTGTGCAATGTTTCTGCACAGTTTATTTAAAACTTTATTATCGTGGTAAACCTCCTAAATACCTATTTATCCTTGAGCTGTTTATAAATGTCCTATTTAATGCGTTACGTTTATAATATATGAAAGACAACGCCCTGTGAGTTTCCTTATTTGACAATGGTTGTCAAGCGTCTTTTTTATGATTAGTATGAAATATGAATATTTTATTTAAATTAGGAGCTACACTGATTTGATTAACCCCCCCCCCCCCCATATTTTTTAAAGAAAGGCGTGAATATTAGAGTAGTACTAAACTGTAACAATATTTGATTACAGATTTTAAGTGTCCCAAAGATAGTACTCGAGTTCCTCCAAAGATCAAAAAGCCAACTACAGGTGTAGACATTGATCCCATTGGCATTCCCAAAGTACTTACTGTATGAGTGCCCCACAAGTGCCAACCTATAGAAATGGTTGTTCAAACCCACCACCTTCATTATGTTAATGAAACATACCACTGTTACTCGATGGTTGAAGATGAATTCTTAGTTTAATGTATAAGTATATAACACGGAAATGGTTACTTCTCGGAAGATTTCCAATCCACGGTGACTATTAGAGTCCTACCAAGAGTTCTTGGTCTCAGTCTTACCATGTATGCGTTACCGGTTACACAGTTATCTATTGAAAAGATATAGAGAATTATTATGACTAAGACATATAAGAGTTGTATTTAAATTTCGATTATTTTAAAATCGACGGGAGCAAAGACGGGAACATTTTATAATTATAATTCAGGTAAATAGTGAATCACAAATCAACTATATATTGTGACAGCGGATTAACCATTAAGCATCTTCAGACAACTATGAATTAAAATTAACAAAATTAAATTTATTAACAAACATCTATACCAAGAAAGTACAGGAGTGGAATGCAATCAAGGGGTAACGAATCAAGACTACCTGAGATGTTTAATAACCTGGAAGGATGTGTGACAATAGGTTTTAACAAAGGAGATGGGTTAAACACTTGTTCATTGAAGTTGGAAGCATGGCAATTGATAACAGATCTTTGATTTCTGCAACTTATAAATAATTTTTTTTTTTCAATATTGCAAAACTTTGACATTTTTAGTGGGATCCAAACTATGACCAGAATCTATTAAATGGTTAGCGAAATTTGAATCGGTGTTACCATACTTAAAAAATTGTACATGTTATTTAATTTTAGTTTTAAATGTCTATCTGTTTCATCTACGTATTCACTATTACATCCATTACAATTTACTTTGTATACACTACTATTATCTAATAACACTTTAATGTGTTTATAAACTAGCAACTTTCCTAGATTACTACTACAATAAAAACCAATTTTAAGATAACTTGTATTTGTAATTTAACGGCCTACTTTATTTTTAATATTTCTTATAAATTGTATTTTACAGTATTTATTGTGATTCTTAACATTTAGTTTGAATACCATGTTAAATCATTACCTGAATAATCATTATTTTCTGGTTTTAAATTAAAATAATATCTATTGATTCAGATTTGTGTCCATTTCTTAACGCAATTGTTGAATTGTTTTCAATTCGATGTGGATGTCTTTTGGTTTTAAATCTATAGTTACAAGGTATGATTTGTGAAAAATTACATGTGAATTATTATTTACCTAAAAAAGGAATTTCACCAAGTACCGACTGTGTTTACAATTAATATAATATTAACTCACATCAATCTGCTGAACCTTCCTCAAATAAACTATGAACTTATTCCCTGATCATCCGTCCCCAAATCAAATCAAAAACGAACCAACAATTATCGTCATTATGTCAGTTCGCGACAGTTGTCAAACATAATGTGAACATGTACAATGTACTATGTATTTGATAAATAAACATATTTTACTAAGAGCCTAAATTTGTTAGCTAGTGCCATAAATAGCTACTTGATTTAAAGTTGAGATGATGGATCCCAAAGTGAGAATATTACAACAATCAGTTAGATCATAAAAACACCAATGACAGCGAATTTTTTAAATTCGGTATTTTAAAAATTATTTGTAGTTTAGCAGACTAATTCATTTAAAAAACTTAAGTTTCATGAAAAAGTATTGTATTAAAACTATTGGGCCGATTTATAATAAAGACGATATAATTTTTAATTGAAACTTTTAAATATTTAACTCCTAAACTATTGACTTTAGGAAGAGAGTGACCAATTAATTGAAGTTTTTATTTTTTATTATATAAAAATCGTTATAGGCGATGATGAGAAAAGATTATTTTTTAACAGTCTAGTAGTGGAAATATATCCAAGATGCGAGCAAAATTTTGCACAAACAAAGCTTGAATAAATGTCTTCAATAAGTTTGGATTGGGGATCGCTTACAGTCGACAGATATCCACAATAATAAAACAAAAACTTTAGTTCTTGTTTTAGCGTTATTGGATATTGTTTCATTGTTCATATTAATTATTTGGTTTAAACGGACATAAGCCATCATTTCTATGAATACACGACGTTTTGAGTGTATAAATCAACTCTCCTGTTATCAAGTTCTAAACCAAGATCCTCGCTAACTTTTTTAGATTACTAGCTTTAGTTCTGAAAAATTCCCATAAACTACTAGACTTTAATGTTGTTCACTATTTGATGTTTTAAACTAATCACTTGATTTATAATATCTAAACGTAGTGTATTAGTTTATGAATTCATTTTTATTAGATCATGAAGATCTAAAAAATAATATTTTTACCAAATGACATCGATTACACACAAAATTCTTTGTTCTACAATCGTGTAAAATTGTGGATGAGGGAGATTTGAAAAGTAATTTTCTAACAGCGGAAACTATTTTAGTTCTCCACGAAAAAAACTCTCGTCTCTTCTCTGGCCCGTCTTAGTTTTCATTGGTAAAATAATACCAGAGATGGTTACAAAGGTTTTATTGAACTTTTTAAAACAAAATGTCGACTTTTGTATACTCGTGTCTCAATCGTTGTAAAACAATACTCCATTATAAAAATACACTCAATTGGTTGTTGCATGTGATTGTCATGTAAAAGTTAAAACCACTATCAGTAGAGAACAAAAGTTGGTCGGAGAGATTTGATATAAATTATGAAAGAGCAAATTACGATCTGACCTAAGACGAGATAAAAATAGGGTTAGGTCGGGCTTATGAATTCCAAGCTTGTACTGACGAGCTATATGTAATTATTAAAATTCCTAGTAATACGACTTAATTAAAAGGAGGTATTGATATAATTTTGGTTTATTTCGGTTATTTGACGTTTCAATGTGTTACCAGGGGACTTAAATTTAATAAAGGCGGAACCAAAATGGTAACAATGTTTGAAAAGAAAAAATAAAAAAAGACAAAGACAAATTTAGTAATTAACAAGGCTCAAGTTTATTGAAAGCAGAAGGAAATTTCGGCGCTTCAGACTTTGTCATTTACAACAAAAGACATCCTGACACAAATCATCAATAAAAAAAACTTATGATTAACAATATCATAAATTGTAAAAGTTATAAGCCCTTAATTGTAACATATATAATAATAAAAAAAAAATTTAATCAAAAGATTCAAAAAAAAAAAAAAAAAAACTTATCCCCCCCTTTTTAGTTTATAAGATGATAGTTTCTTTTTAAACAATTACAGAATTTAACAAAATATAAAAGAGTTTGATATTTTAAGTTCAAAAATCATATCTATAGTTAACATGTTTATCACTAAACTAAAGATACATAATATAACTGGTTTGAAAAATTAATTAAAAACTATATTGGCCAAATAAATTTATATATTTTAAACAAACAAAAAAAAAAGGAATTTAGAATTTTGAAATTTTGTTAATTGACGTCAATTATTTTAATTTGGAAATTAACCTCTTGGAGGTTGTTAGGACCGAAAATTGCATGCAGGCTCCACCCAATAATTGTTTTTTATATATATTTTATAATTAACTACACAGGTCTACATTTAGAAAATAGTCTTAAGGAACACATATTTGCGAAAGTAAATTTAGGCACATATACAAAATGAGTTAGTTAAAGTTCTGTAAAGTCAGCTGTAGAAAAAGACATCACTTTTATGCACTTGAAAATGTGAAGTTACGTTATACAAAAAAAACGTGTTTTGCCAACAGGACGAAACTTGTTAGGATGTTTCGTTGGTTTGCGCAATGTGAGACAAGAATTTCTTTATTTCTCCAATTTCTCCTATTTGTCCTACCAGCATATTAGCTGTGAGCAAAAAACATGTTCTTTTAGTGTCTGTACAAAATCAGACATGTTTTAGCATTAATGTTCATCATTAAAGAAATATCTGATTATTTGCCAAAATTAAAGAAAATTGATTGTATAACAGAAATTCGTTAAGATGGTACTTAAAAGCTTCTTAGATTATTATAAATCTATTTATATATATTTTAATTTTGTTTAAAAGAAAGCTTGTATAAGACTTGTAAGATTTTGCAAAAGCTTGTAAAACGAAATTTTCTGATTTAGAAGAAATTTCCTCAATTGTTTTATATTTGACATGTTCATATTCTGATCATTTAATGTTCAACACTAGTTTGCACTTATTTCACAAAAATGTTCAAAACGTAAAATGTGCCTTTGCAAGATTTTGTAAATGATGTTTTAAGAAAAGAAAATTTTTATAATCATTTAGTTTCAAAAGGAAATAGAATATTGAATAAAACATGAAATACATATTTTAAAGAATACATGATAATTAACAAATTATTTTAAAAATTAACAAAATTTATAATATGACAAAATCTGTAAGGTTGAAGTACCTGGTAAATCCTGTCGCAGATCACGTGAGGTAGTACCGAGAAAATGATGGTTAATTTTAACATTTTTGAACCAGATTATTAGACTAAGGCGCACAATTAGTAATTTAACATGATGTTTTAGAAAGACGGTAATTTTTGAGAGAAGAAAGAAAAACTTTTAGCTAACGGAGTTATGAAGAGTGTAGACCATGTTGTTATCGCATGTAGACTGTGGACCGGTAATCGAGAAGCTAGCTTGACCGGCGAAAATGTACTTTGGTTTCAAGTATCAGGTGATGCTTGGTTTAGGAGCGGGCCGCTAGATGCCAGCATCTGTCAAGCGACGGAAAGTGGAATGTATATTTACGAAATGAGTTAAGTTATTGCGGAAGTGCTTTTTTGGATTTAAATGCTACAGCTCTCCCCCCCCGAAAGACGGAGTTAGGGTGGAGTCAGAAAAGAGGCCAGAAGGGCCTCCCGCAAAATTTTGAAAAAGGGGCAAAGGGCCAGAAGGGCCTCCAAGAATAGATAGAAGAAAGGGGCCAGAAGGGCCTCCTACAAACTTCCGAAGAAAGGGGCCAGAAGGGCCTCCTGCAAAATTTAGGAACGGGGCACCTGATAGAAACAACGCTTCATAATGCTTTTATAATCACCACTCTAGGGTGTAGCCTCCTTCGGCACTTACTTATTAAATTTTGAAATTTCTATAGCGTCTCAGCTCTTCCCACCTATCATTGGGACAAGCCCCCGACAGAAAGAGCTGAAGGGTGACGCAAAGGTCGACATTGCTGTGCATGAACTGACTTTGTACTCTAAGGTACGTGGGGAAAAGGGGTGGAGTGGCACCTCGGGAAACCAAGTGGAGGTGACCACTCCGGGGACCAGGGGAGGGAAAAGTGCATAGCACATGGCATTGCAGGAAAGGTCGGACTCAGACGGGGGGAGTATCCTCTGAGCCGACCTTAACATAAATTATAAAAATAAATAAAAATAAATGAAAAACTCCTGAAGCCAATTAGGTCAGATCATGCTCAGCGTCGTTATTTTTAAATTCCTCTTCTCCCATACGAAGAGAAATTTAAACTATTCACGGCTCTTAACAATTTCCGTGAGAAAAAAGAATTTTGAAGGGTCTAAACAAATAATCCATTTGAAAAATAAACAAAGAAGCAGTATGAAACGTTGGGGAGTCAAAAAATTTTCTGCTGCGCAAAGCAGGGCTTGTAGTTGACTTAAGGTCTTATATGTGTATCATGTGCCCCAAAAAAAAAAGGAATTTAATTTAATCAAAAAAATTGTGTAAAAAAAAAAATTTCATCAAAATATGTTAAGTGATTATTAAAAAAAGGTGTAAAAGAAGTGTAGCAAAAAGGTGTGGCAAAAGAGTATAAAAAGGTGACCCATGGTGAGGAAAACCCAACTCCGGTTTTCTCAACCCTAACGAAAAAAACTAAATTAGGAAACAAACATGTTGACCTGCTAATAACAAACAACAAATAATTTAATGAAGACAAACAGGCCAACCATGTCGTCCTATATACAAAAGAAACTGGGCCCCTATAATTTGGAAAAGAAATTTAGCACACAAGATATATTATTAAAAGGTGTTCAACATTTCAATTTACTATTAGACAAATGCCACCATCTGCATCAACCAGTCCACCGCCATGATGATAAAATTAAAAAAAAAATAAATAAAAATAATTTTCCTTTCAAGATGACGAAAACAAAAAAAATTCAAAAGCAAGCTCCGTGTTCTTTAACGGGTCCACTAATCGCAGCAAATCCACTGCCATTTTAACTGTTGCTGATAATAATAGATAAAAAAAAAAAAATAAACCAAGTAATTTAAAAAAAATTTCTTTTAAGAAGATGCCCAAAAAAATGAAAGAGCCAGAGAAAGACTCAAGAATTATATGTAGTGTAGTTGTTGTGTATATGTGTGTGTGTAAGTATGAATTAATACAGACAAGCGAAAGAAAACTCGAGAAAATTTTTGAAGGAGATTTTGAATTTTTTTTGTTTTTTTTTTTGTTTTTAACTATTTTTGGATTTTATTATTTATTTAAATTTTTTTTTGGATTCCCGAATGAGCCCGCTGTCTGGATCAAATTCAGTGAATGACTAGGGTGCAGTGTATGTAAATATATATATATAAAAAAAATATTTAAGCAGACAAAATAATAAAAAAAAATTTTATCGAAATTGGTTTAGAAGTTTTTGTGTAAGTGTTTATAAAAATAACTAAATAATAAAAAAAAAGAGACTATAGATTTATAGAGATTTAAATATTTAAACTAAATAAAAAAAAATTTCATCAGCAACAGTTGTGCAGTATTTGAAAAAGCTGCAAAACATAAAAATGAGCCTTGTTTAACAAAATAATTTTGAATTTAAATTTAGATAGTTCCAATGCGAAATTTTGAAAATTAACTACGGTTCCAGAATTTAAAATAAACCACGCTCTGCTACCAAAAACATGTTACCAGGGGACTTAAATTTAATAAAGGCGGAACCAAAATGGTAACAATGTTTGAAAAGAAAAAATAAAAAAAGACAAAGACAAATTTAGTAATTAACAAGGCTCAAGTTTATTGAAAGCAGAAGGAAATTTCGGCGCTTCAGACTTTGTCATTTACAACAAAAGACATCCTGACACAAATCATCAATAAAAAAAACTTATGATTAACAATATCATAAATTGTAAAAGTTATAAGCCCTTAATTGTAACATATATAATAATAAAAAAAAAATTTAATCAAAAGATTCAAAAAAAAAAAAAAAAAAACTTATCCCCCCCTTTTTAGTTTATAAGATGATAGTTTCTTTTTAAACAATTACAGAATTTAACAAAATATAAAAGAGTTTGATATTTTAAGTTCAAAAATCATATCTATAGTTAACATGTTTATCACTAAACTAAAGATACATAATATAACTGGTTTGAAAAATTAATTAAAAACTATATTGGCCAAATAAATTTATATATTTTAAACAAACAAAAAAAAAAGGAATTTAGAATTTTGAAATTTTGTTAATTGACGTCAATTATTTTAATTTGGAAATTAACCTCTTGGAGGTTGTTAGGACCGAAAATTGCATGCAGGCTCCACCCAATAATTGTTTTTTATATATATTTTATAATTAACTACACAGGTCTACATTTAGAAAATAGTCTTAAGGAACACATATTTGCGAAAGTAAATTTAGGCACATATACAAAATGAGTTAGTTAAAGTTCTGTAAAGTCAGCTGTAGAAAAAGACATCACTTTTATGCACTTGAAAATGTGAAGTTACGTTATACAAAAAAAACGTGTTTTGCCAACAGGACGAAACTTGTTAGGATGTTTCGTTGGTTTGCGCAATGTGAGACAAGAATTTCTTTATTTCTCCAATTTCTCCTATTTGTCCTACCAGCATATTAGCTGTGAGCAAAAAACATGTTCTTTTAGTGTCTGTACAAAATCAGACATGTTTTAGCATTAATGTTCATCATTAAAGAAATATCTGATTATTTGCCAAAATTAAAGAAAATTGATTGTATAACAGAAATTCGTTAAGATGGTACTTAAAAGCTTCTTAGATTATTATAAATCTATTTATATATATTTTAATTTTGTTTAAAAGAAAGCTTGTATAAGACTTGTAAGATTTTGCAAAAGCTTGTAAAACGAAATTTTCTGATTTAGAAGAAATTTCCTCAATTGTTTTATATTTGACATGTTCATATTCTGATCATTTAATGTTCAACACTAGTTTGCACTTATTTCACAAAAATGTTCAAAACGTAAAATGTGCCTTTGCAAGATTTTGTAAATGATGTTTTAAGAAAAGAAAATTTTTATAATCATTTAGTTTCAAAAGGAAATAGAATATTGAATAAAACATGAAATACATATTTTAAAGAATACATGATAATTAACAAATTATTTTAAAAATTAACAAAATTTATAATATGACAAAATCTGTAAGGTTGAAGTACCTGGTAAATCCTGTCGCAGATCACGTGAGGTAGTACCGAGAAAATGATGGTTAATTTTAACATTTTTGAACCAGATTATTAGACTAAGGCGCACAATTAGTAATTTAACATGATGTTTTAGAAAGACGGTAATTTTTGAGAGAAGAAAGAAAAACTTTTAGCTAACGGAGTTATGAAGAGTGTAGACCATGTTGTTATCGCATGTAGACTGTGGACCGGTAATCGAGAAGCTAGCTTGACCGGCGAAAATGTACTTTGGTTTCAAGTATCAGGTGATGCTTGGTTTAGGAGCGGGCCGCTAGATGCCAGCATCTGTCAAGCGACGGAAAGTGGAATGTATATTTACGAAATGAGTTAAGTTATTGCGGAAGTGCTTTTTTGGATTTAAATGCTACAAATGCATATATCCCTGTTCCTGTACGTTAAATTCAAACTAGTTGCAATCAAAATAACCCATTATTTGTATCAATAAAAACGTAAGATTGCTACTAGTTTTATTATATTTTGGTGTTACCACTATTACTTTATTTTTTAGACACATTTCACTAAAGATAATTATTAATGTCAAGCTACTGCGTGAAACAAAACAACAACAACTAATATATTGCAACAATAGTAATAGTCATAATATATGTATCATTCAGCAGAATAGATTATGCAAATACTCTATATTCAAATTCTATTATATAATTTTGAAAAATGTTTACGAAAATTCTACGAAAATATTCGAAAATTTGTAGGAATTTTTAGAAAATATTACATTTCGCCTAAAATATTCTCCTGAGATTATCTTTAAATATTTTCAGAGGTAATAAATTCCATAAATAATCATCCCACATCATTATAAAAAGAGAACTACACTTAAACAAATATACAACTTTGTGAATTATGTTTTAAACTTCCTACAATATTAGATAAAACTCATTTCTTTAAAGTCAAATTCATATAATCATCAAGGCAGTTTGGAATCTTAATTCAATAAGGAAGCGTCATCTAATATTGTAAAACCATTAAATATATCCTTCATTAACAGAAGAATAAGATGGTGCGAAATCAATTAAATTTTATGAAAAGAATTTCTCTGAATGGTTCCGTAAGTTGTAGGTTATTGAAATGCTGAACAATACGGTTGAATTCTTAAATTCTATTTTAGATCTGCATTTGACCTAACACTGTTGAAGAAATAACTGATTGTTTACAATACTTTTTAAATAGAAGTGATTGGTCGTGATTTTATTGTGGGAAAAAAATATTGTTTCACCAAATATTAAACTTCATTTTTATCTAAAACATAGTAAGATGTATTAACAACGAATGGTGTAAAATATTGGCACAAACTTTCTTAAATATTCAATCCCAATCGAAATACTTACTAAACTTAATAAAAATATCAGTTTGATAGTATCAGTAAAAGTGTGAAATTCTTCTAGGGATGCAAGCTTGATTTGATAAATTATCAATATCTCAATATCTGTACCTTTAAATATGGTCTTAACTTGCTTAACTTTTGTTATAAATATGTATTATATATAAATATTGAAACGTAAAATAAAGTTAAAATTATAGTACTGATTCATTTATGTTTTTAAGACATTATTATTTACCGTTCAATTTCTATTGTTTGTAATGTCTCACTTTAATTATTGTCCTTAATTTTTACAATTTTTTCGAATTTTGATGAATTCCTTATAGCCGATTTTGAAAAATTACATCTTTTATAACACCTACATCGACTATTTGCTTGATTACAGATTACACCTGACGTGACATTTTTGAATAGATGAAGACCAAAACCTTTTTTCGTGTGATGGGGGGGGGATGTAGGAGTTACATTTGACAAAAATAAAATTGTATTGTTTAAAACCAATTTTGAATAATTTGTGTTTATTGTTTTGTTTTTTTTTTTACGGCCGGTAGGCAATAATTGTTAGTTATATATTTTTTTTAACTTCTTCGAGATAGTCATATTTACCCATATATTACATTTGATTAAAATCGAACTACTTGTTTCCATTCTAGATGACTAAATTGAGGACAGACACCACTCAGACAAATATTACTCCCAAAACCACAATTTCTTCATTTAGAAGCCCTCAGAACTGATACATTAAGCTAAAAACTCGATAGAGATTATTTAACGCGTATCATGGCTTCTCGATATTTAGAATAATACTTATATAATAATAATATAATATTACAACCTGGTGGAGTTACAGACCTGCTGGACAACTTTGCTGTATCAGCTTCGATGTGCTGTATCGAAACACGATGTACACACACCTGTATTGAAAACTATATTTGTCAAAAAGAAATCATTACCAGTAGAAGCTGCCACTTTAATTTCTTGAGACGCTACAATAATTACAATAGGTACAAGGTACACAAGGCTGTACATAATACATAAAGACTTAGTTTTGCCGTTTATTAAACAACACATACAACAGTTAGCTGTTAGTCTCTTGGGGAGAGGGGGCGGGTGAGGTGCTTATTCACAATGTACATAAAAGTTGAACACTTCACTTGGAAAATACGGCACTTCACTATATACAAAAATATGGCGGTTGTGTCTGACATAATTATCCTCAAGTTCATATTTTGTAAATATAAGGCTTATCAATTCTGTTTCTGATATAGTAGTCATAATCAACTTGAAGTAGAATGCACTTGAAATTGTGAAAGCGTAAGATGCAGTTAACAGGGTGAAGAAGATATAGAGCTTAAACGATATTTCGCAAGGAAGTAATAGGAGAATTTTTACTCTTATCTGAAGAGTTTACTATACTGTATGAGTGTGAGGTTATAAAAACTGCTTGTTGAATAAGCAAGTGTTTATGTATATGTTGAAGAAAAAAATACGATGAGATGGCCGGACACAATCAGAAATAAAGAGCTATGGCAAAGATCGAATTCATGAAGGACGAAAATTTGGGAGTTAAATTCGACACACATGAAGTAAAGGAAACATTGGCAGAGACGCACAGGAGTGAAATCCTATATGAATCAGTAGTATTTAAATTTCTAGTTACAAACTGAAGCGGACCCTTGGAAAAGGAATTGAGAATAGCTGCCAAGGCTTGAAACAGAACAGGTATCTCATCGGATGCTGAGGATATGACCTAAATTCCAGGAGCAATCAATCAGATTAAGTCAAGTAAGTAATGAAATTCACTTAGTTCAATATATTTTTTATTATAAAAAAATATCATTCACTAAACTTTATAAACTTTTAATGTATAGAATATAATGAAACCTACAGTTATATTAAAATTCTCAGATGTTGGATTATTATGAAATAATAAGCCTTTCAATGTAACAAACAAAACAATCTTGCACTTAGTAAATTTATACTAGAAATAAAGCAACAGTTAATTGTGTGAATCCCACCAAACCTATTTTAGTTATATTTTAAAATAAGATCTATAGCCTATAAAATGTTAGACTACTTCACAAAGTTTGAAGTTTAAAAAAATTGAAGTTCCGTAATTAAAATAATAATAATTCATACACAAAAACCTCACTCGATTAGTGCAGGATGTATAAAACGTATATTTTTTCAAAAAGTAATTTAAAAATACTTTTATTTTTCCTATTGGAGATATGTGGAATATTGCGTGACAGTTGAGCATTGCGTGAAATAGCTAACGCAGGAAGTACAGTCTATTAGACAAATAAAAATTTATCAGTATTTACTCTTACCATAATTATATAATGTTCTTATTTACTTAAGCTATGTTCAACGAAGGGCACCTTTAAAATAACGCAAGCTATAGTCTCCATAATATAAGGAAATCGTAAAAGTTTTCTTTCAAGATATGGATTCACAGATATAGTATAATTAATTTACGTATTTCAGGAACATAATATTTTTATCAATAATATTTTTGGTACAGGATAAATAAAATACTTTGTATCTAGTTTGAAAAATTGTATGTAGTATGATAATTGAGATGTAAAAATGTATTTAAAAAAATTGCATAATAATTACCATAATATTGTTTATACTGATGACCGACGTTACTTCATAGAATTCCATGTTATATAAATTCTAAGATAAAATAAAATAAATGCAAAAAAGTGGAGTTTATAAATTGAAATGTAGTATTTGTAATGCTGCTTATGTTGGTCAAACAGACCGTAATTTTAAGTGTAAATTAAGTGAACATGAAATAAGTTGGCGATTAGGTTATAACGATTTTAGTATCATATAAAAACTCACGCCTTAACTGATTTTTATTCTACAATTAAACTTGAAATTTTCCATGTTAACGTCAAGGGTGAAAAAATAAACATTTTAAAATTATTAGAAATTAAGAGAATATCTTGTAATAATGTTAATTAATTTTAAACGATCAAACAGAATTCTTGACTTTTTCTCCACTACTTCAACCTTTGTCAAAGGATGTTTAAAAATAGTTTATGACTCACTGGGTTACCCGGTTACTGGTTCTATTATCTTCCAACGGGACTTGTGGGTTTGGTCTCAAAGATTTGTACAATTGTTCTTAGGTTATTTAGTTTTTGTATAAGCCTCGTCAATTCCGTAACTGGTGAAACCATGGTCGGTTAGAACAATAAATTGTAGAATTTAACTAAAGAATTTTTGGGTGTTTTATTAATATAATTGCCATAATTTATAAATGAAAAATAAATATATTGATTTCGTTTATTAAAATAGTAAAAGTATAATAGTGTTTATTAACTTCAGATTCATCAGGAATAGTTTCATATAAGGCAACATTGTGAAAATGTCATTTAGTCCGATATATTGAAACTTTTACTGGAGTTTAATAGAAGCTTCGGTGCAGTCAATCACATGCCATTCAGAATTTTTCAAGTTTTACGTGAATTTTGTGTTCAACATAAAGTACCATATTTTACGAAGACTTAGGACGGTTTATATTTTTATTATTTTATTTGTAAAGAAATAAATCTATTGTAACTTTAGGTGTGTTAGTTGAACCAAATCAGCGGTCCGGGATATTTGCACAAATGATATTTACTAGAAAACATGTTTCAAGACTGTCATATAGCCCTCAAAGTAGTGTTTAAGTTGCAAACAGTTAATTATAAATATAAATTTTACTTCAAATCTCGTATTTAAACTTTTCCATTTCCATAATCCAGTCTAGCTTTTCAATTATTTGTTATTAATTTAATTATGTCATCATCACACGTAAAACTGGAGCGAAGCGAGTTTTAAATTTGACATTTTTTAAACATTATCTGTCCTTATTATGAACTTGATTTCGTTCAAAACCCAACACTCCTTTTTATATGAAAGTCTGTATGCGTAAGTTTTTTGTCATATAAAATAGAAAAAAAACACCAAATACAGTATGTCTATATGTAACAAAGAAAATTCATATATTGTCTATTATGTGCATTGTCTTTTAATGGGTATTGCTGGTCGACTTAACGACAAAATCAATTTATGGTTCTTGTAATTAGTTATTAAGTTTGGTAAATTTGTTTGTTATGGTAAGGAATTTCGAAATGGTGAAATATCATGAAACGTACAGCTGATTTGTTATGTCTTATATTTTTAATGTATTAGAAATATTTAGCTTATTACATCTTTTCACCAAGATAAAACTTTAAACCCATCTATGCCATATGAATAATGAGGTCGAGTTCTAATTATGTGCAAATAATAATGGTGATTGATGAAGGAGTTTTAGAGATACAACGTTTGTTGCATTTTGATTTCACCAATCTTTCAAGTAAGCCTCAGTAAAACAGTTTATCAAAGTTTTCACTATTTATTATATCATTACTATAATATTTCTACATTAGTACTTACGTCTAGCAGTATATTTTGGATATTTCCTTTGGATATTAAATCAGTTTCTTGTTTTCCAAATCATTATTTGTCCGTGACGAACTAGCAGACATTTCAACTATTAAAAATTAAATTCTGTTTTGGTCTAATCAAATATATAATAGAATGTAAATGAACTAAAAATAGTTTAATTTTTTTTTAAATTCATGGCTAACATCATGTTCACGAAATAGTATTACGTCTGAAATTATATTTCCTATTCTCTCATGTACGACACATCATTTGGTTTCACTTTATTACCGATGAAATGAAAAAAAATTGTATACCAACTTTTTAAAGTTGTTGGTTAAATCAACATTCAAATTTGATTAAAGATTAAAGTGGTTAAAATCTTTATTTCTTGATTTTTCATATCACCAAATTTTTAGTTAAGAAAAATATCTACGTCATTGCCATAATATGCCCACGACAAATTTATTAAAACGGGTCAACGCCTAACAAGAACCAAAACCTTTTTTGCACGACTTATATATCTTCAAAAAACGTGACATCGACCCATCAGATAATGTTCTATTTCCTATGGAGAATGTGAGATATTAAATGTACATCTCAATCTAATAGGCCATGTCTATTTTTGAAATGAATTGGTAATAATTCATTTCAAACTGTAAAAGTTACGACATCTGTGTATATCTATGACTTGCTTCATTATTTACAAAAGCAAAACAAAGTTAAGTTACTTTGAAAGGGTAAGAGACATTTGATCAACAGTCGGTTGAAGCTATTGTTACACACAAACAATAAAACTCTAATCCTCTTTGTTATATAAGTTCCTTTATATTTACTAACCCAAGTTATCATGTGAAACCCTTCCATATTTAAAGTGAACACGTATATCTACGAAATTCGCTTTGATTAAACAAAAAAGTAATAACTATAACAAAACAAAATCATAACATAGTTATGTAAAAAAATACAATCTCCTCTATATTTAAGATGAAAAATGATAAATTCACCAATTCAATCCTGCCCGTAACGCAAAGCCGACGGAGATATCTTGGAAATCCTCATTGTTTAAAAATGTACAAATATTTCTCTTCAGAAATTCTATAATTTAAACAGCTTTTCTAATTTAGCGACAAAACCTTAAACATCTTCAACTTAATTTGAATTGCAAAGTGAACGATTGTAATCTCATTTTTCATCAACTGTATTAAATTGTTTAAAATAATTCCTTACAAGATTTAAATGGCTACTTAATATATTCTTTGTTGCTATTTCCAAACAAATAAACGCAAATGAAACTTTTTAGGAGTTAATAGTAAATCTACATTACGTGTATACCATATTTAGATATGTGTAACACAACCTGATAAGTAAGTATCTAATTTTTAAAGAAATAAAACAATATTTAACAGAATGAATATGATCTATAGTAAATATTTTTCTTTATTTTGTCACATAAATTGCTGGAATAGCTATTAACCGATACACTATATAAGTAAATTTTCTATATCAATCAATTTTTATATTTACACTTTGTGCTAAAATTAACGCCAAATAATGTTAGGGTGGAGGGGGCTAGGATGTATTGTGACTCAGATTTTGTGTAAGAAGAACAACCAGTGTAAAGTAATGTCGAGTTGATATTTCGTCACCAAATTTACTGTTTTGGGTAAAATAGTATGTCGACTTAAATCAAATAAAAATCTTCAAGAAATTACACATTACGATATTAATTCAGGACGCTGAAATTCAGTCTTAGTTTATTTAGATATTAATGATTATAGCTTAAGTATAACTAGTTATAGTGGTACTTAATAAACTTCTAATTCAACTTGAGTTTTAGAAAATGTAAAATTATGTTACCTCTACGTCAATTAAAGGGGACTCAAAGTGGAGTCCCCTTACAACTTTTATTAAATCACCATAATTAATTTCTTATTTAAACGCCTTAAAACTCCACGCAATTATGAAAGTATTTTGTGTACAGTGTCCAATATATAGCAAATTTTATTCAATTAAAGAAATCAGTGGAACTTATAGTAATATTAAATTTTAGTCTCTGTTTGATTAGGAGTATAATTTATCATAGTTATTGCTTTATATTTAATATTACATTGATAGATTGATTAGTAAAATATAATTCGAGGAATGGATTTTATTAGGAACAAATTTTTTTGTAAAATTTACATTAAAATATTTTATTAAAAAATTTTACATCTTTTTTTTTTAACCATAAATTAATCAGTTAAATAGAATCAGTCCATTTTGAATAACAAATCTTGCTTTATCTGATGTTCTATAACAGAAATTTTAAGTTAACTTTCATAAGTTTGGGTTTTATTAGGGAAAGTTTCATGTAAGTCAACACTGTTAAAATCTCATTTGTTCGATCTAACCAAACTTTAACTTTATTAAAACTTTCTTTACTCAGGTTACAAACAAGCTCCCTTGAAGTAAATCTAAGCCAATCAGATGCCTTTCAGAACTTCACGTGAAAAATCGTTACAAGTTGAGAGTAGCACAATTTATTAAGATTTTTGACTGGTTTATATTTCTAGCTGATACCTACCTATACAGAAAATTTAATAATTATTTGTAGAAATAAGTTAAGTACCATGAAATTCTTACCAATGTCTTGCCAATCATAGTCTCTAGTACATGTGTTTATAATTTTAAATATAACTATTTTTTCAACCAAAGTTGAAAGGTATCATAAGGAATCGTAAGGATCGAAAGGTATTTTATAAAATCTAATCATTGCATTTGCGGATGATATTGCAATTATACTAAAACAATAAATACCCTTAAACATAGGTTGAGCAAAAATACGCTTTTTGTAAGTAAAAGGAAGAGTAACTTCATAATAATTCTGAGATCAGAAGAGCACATTAGACTTAACAGTTAAAGAAATTATTATTGTAGGTGTTTCTTGTTTCAGGTATGCTGGGCAACGATATATAATGATAATGACATGGGGTATTATACAGGATATATTTAGGAAAGGATACAGGCAGATAATCTCGCATAATCTGTAAAATAAGCAATTGTTTTTTAAATTAGTATAATTACGTAATACGAAGCACAAAATATACAAAACAGAGGCTTTGGTTCAGAGACTTCGACTCTTATGTATCGGATGAAAATTTACTCTTTGTATTTGTACAATGACCACATCATATATAGCCTATGTATCATGACTGATAAGTGTGAAAGGATGACTGTAGAATTGTATATTATAAAGTGCTGTATGAGTTGATAGAAGGTTAAGGATATGACCTGACTTGAAAAGACTAAGGGAATATACTGGTTTGAGCATGGTTCATATTTTGGAGGAACGGATGACCTGAAATTCCTGAGAGAAATATCTTATCACAGAAGAAAAAAGAGCATACAAATGTGGTTTATTCGGTATAAGTAATATATATATATATATATATATATATATATATATATATATATATATATATATAACTGATCCCTTTAGTCTGAATTATAATACTATTTTAGGTCCGGCAAGAAAACATCAAGCATTACCTTTTTAAAAAAACTGTATTAAACGACAGCCGTATTTAGATTAAACAAATAATATATATAAATGTTTATTTATAAAAAGTATAGTTCGTATTATTGTAAGTTGTGTGTAATTTAATAACCATCACTAAATAAACATATACATATTTTTAACAAGTTTTCCAATACTGGCCTGTACTTTTTTGATCATAAACAAATTTTGAGAAAAACCTAAATATCTCTTCAGAACCCAGAAAATATCATAGGAATTTCTGTATTCGTGTATACTGTTTGTACAGCCGCCACAAATAAATTCAATTTTTGAAACATCTTTATGTGGTGGATAACCAGGAACCCTGATTTTGGATTTGGACCAAAGCGTACGTATGTTTAAATTAATATGGATAGTTCCTCAGAAGGTGACGAAAAATATTTTAACAATCATTCATAGCTACATTTCAATTACAAATTAAATGTATTGAAGAACTAAGTAATGAAGAAGAACTATTAAAATGTTCCTTGTATTGTTCAACATTCATAATGTTCCAAACCTTAAGTGACTTTTATATAATCCTTGAAAGCACTAATTCAAATCAAAATTTACGACGTGTTTGTATTTAACTAATTAAGATTTTAGGAAAGTAGTTGTTAAAACCATTGTAATAAAAAGATCTAAAGTTGAAATATAAAAAATAACATGTATTTATCATATTTTAACTTTAAATTTCCAAGCAACGTTTGTAAAAGAATAAACGCAAATAAAAAATTTTCAGAACGACTTATAAAAATGTGTTCAGTAAGTAGGCTATATCGTTTTTAGGAAAATTTGTACAGATCGTGTGTTAAGTAAATTGTATTGGAAGATTGTTAAAACATTCCTTCAATGTGTATATATTGTATCGCGAGCAATTCTAACTTTATACAGTATAAAGTTCACCCCCCAACAATTAAAACGCTAACAAAGGATGCACTTATGTAAATTAGGGATGGGGAGGGGATTGCGTGCGGATGTATTGTGTTTCAGGCTTTTGTGTAAGAAGAACAAGAAAACGTAAAGCTGCTTTTACGGCGCCAAATATTCTCTAGGGGTTATTCCGTAGCGTCAACTTTTATGTGACACTATGTGTTTCTGTTCATTATAAATCAGTTAAATTTGCGCATTAAATTTCAGTTTTAGCTAATTTCTGAATGCGAAATACGGGTTACACAAAGTGTTTTAGTAGTTAATGTGAGTTTTTAAACTAAATACTTATACCATGTGTAGAGTTGAGAGCAAAACGTCCTGTAAACATTGTATGGTAAATGTTTTTACTCTCATTCTAAATGTCTCGATGATTGCTGTATTATCATGACATTTGGAAGATTAATTTTAAATGAGATTTTAGCAGATTTTTGTTTCAACTAGTATAACTTTGTGAAATGCGCATCCCATAAAACAACAACCGATAACTCTATGGTTTAATAAATAACTTGTGTTGTCTGTTCATAGGTAAAAACAACGTTATTATCACTACCTTTAGAACATCCCTAGCCCTCAAAAACATTGAAAGTGTCAGGGTCGGAACAGAACAAGAATAGTTCAGGAAAGGGTTAATAGGAATATTGTAAGAGAGAGATCTAACCCAAGACTAGATAAATTAATTGCCACACTCATATACACTATAAGAGAGCTCTTAATGAATGCATGAATTATGTTACAAAGAGTGTATCCAGCTTATATGTTTAGAAAACCGGTTTAGTATTTTGTTGTACCAGAAGGTTTATTAATTAACTTCATAGCTATAGTACGGTAAACCCTATTAACAGATGCCCATTTATTTGTTTTTTTAAATACGTAATATCGGTCTTTCTTATATTAAAACAAACAAAAATTTACGAACTATTTCCATTAGATAGTATATTTTTTGTTACTATAAGAATGTGTCATCTATTAGTTATCTGAAAAAATAAATTTATATTACTTGTGGTTCCTAATAGCAAATACTGATAGAGTTTTATGTGTTCCATAAATTGCTTCTTTTCCGATATCTTTTGCACGCAATGCTTTAATGTCACGCGATTTCTTTCTGTCCCTTAAACTAATGCAAAAAACACATTTTTTATATTTTTTCATGTTTAAAAAATTATCCTTAATTAAAAAAATTGCATGTATAGCGTTTTAGTCGGCCTATTTCTTTAGCAAGCCCGTAGCTAATGATTTTCTTTTAATGCAAACAGAAACAAAAAAAAATCATTTACTCTATATCCCATACGTGTTAATATTTTTAAATATTATATTAACATTCATTTTATTATTATCATTAATATTATTATTAACAATTATTGAGAAACCCTAGACAGAATTTAAAATTTTTTTAGAAAATATATTCACATGAACATTACTTTAATTATAATCATATTATCTTTCTAATAACATTTATTCCTTTAAAGCTCAAAACAAATAACACCTGCTATGAAAATGGTAATCATATTTCTGAAATGGCTGATGAAATATTCTAGATGGTTTCGTTCTTGTAAAATAATTATTATTCATTCTTGTAAAAAAACTTGACAATGCTGTAACTAGGGAAAATATGATAGGCAAGTTTCAATAAATTTGTGGTTATACTAAGAAATAAAAGGGTTTTATTTATTATTCTAAATGGCTTTTCAGGCAGGTAATTTGTGGTCAGCACATTCAGTTCTCTTCGACGTAATTATAGCTTTTACAACCAGATTTTGCTCTTCAGAATATTAGAAAAAAAATAGCTTACTAGAAATAATTTACCATAAAACCAATTGTTAGAAAAAATTACAATTTTTAAGAAGAAATTGTATCAACAAACAACTAAACATAAAATAAAGTTTGGAATAATAATAATCAAAATGGTATGATTTTTTATTTTTTATTTTAAAATAAAAACTGAGTAAATAATACAGATTATTCAAAAGTATTGGGTTTGAAAAATTATTTGTTACAAGCTCAAGTACCGTTCTATTTATTAAGCTATCAAAGGCTTGTTTAAAATTCAACTCTTTTTGTTACGCATTTCAACAGCAAAAGAATAACGAATTTCAGGAAAAGAATTACTCCGAATATTTCCGAGGTATAAGAAAGCTTCTGAATCACTCAAATAAATTCTTTAATCCGATTAAATTATTTCACAGCGCGTTATTCTTCTGTTAATGAAGGAAATATTTAATGGTTTTGTTTTATTAGAAGGCTACATTTATTATAAAGCCAGACTTTATTGAATTTTGATTTTTGAAACAGTTCTGCAGATTGCGGGGTTAGAAAAATATTTATTGTTTTTAGTTTTTAATTTTTAAGAAAGAAAAACTTAATCCGACTTTCACCCTCACAGTAAATAAGAATGCTATGGAATTGTTTTCATACCATTTGTATGAAAAGAGTAGAAATATAAAAATCGGACTTTACAAGTTGGTCAAATTGAAATAGTTTTTTACACCAATTTTACTAAGTCAAACAGAGACCCATAGTGAGTATAGATTAAATTTTTAAAAGTGACCTATATTTTCATAATAAAGGATTGCACATAAAAACAAAAATATATTTCTTGCTGTAAATGTTAATGGTACGGTTTAGATATGTTGAAAGAATCTTTTGTCTTGTAATTGACATTTGTTCCCCCCTTAAAAGGGGGGAATTTGAACTTTCATTAAATGGGAGAAATTGGTGGAGATTGGGTAAATTCATGAAGATTGCATGGAAATTTAGATGGGAATTATTAAATGAATTTAATTTTTAACTGAAACAGTACACAAAATTTTGGTTGGGGAGGGGGGGGTTACACCTAAATTCTTGGAAGGATTACTGTAAATCTTTAAATATAGCTGGTGTCAAATTAATTAGTTCTGTAGTCATTTATATTGAATATTTTGTATGATTATATGATTATATATGTATGGGTGCACTGATGGAAGGAAGGTTATATACACACAGGTCTATATGTGTAAATATATGTGACTCATAGTATAATTTTTAACTATATTGTTTTGTTTATGCCAACCCAGCTGACGGTCAAAAAGACCATTGCTGTAAAGTACTCTGTAAAGAAAGAATATTATTAAGTTTATTTCATTTTATTTTATCTTCTATAATTATTAATTAATTGTGATTTTATTTTATATTTTGTATGGAATACATGTCAAAATAAAGTATTTTTTCTATTCTATTATATTCTATTGACATTTGTTTCTATTCAACATTTGTGAAACAATATATATAGCTAAGTGAAAAAATTGAAGTAATACTACCAATGGTTTAAGGTGAAATCGTTTCAATGTCTGATTGCAATGGCAAAATTATTATTTTATGATGGATTTTATTGCCTTCACCACTGTTTTATTATTTTTGATTAGTAGCATAGATGTGATTATAGATATTTAAATTATATAATATTAAGAAGTTTTAGCGCTAATATCTCCTAAATAGTTGCAATATATAAGAGAGGATAATGTGTACAATCGTATTGAAATGTAATTTTAAGAGGAGAAAAGCTATAGCGATCAACATCGTCTCAAAAAAAGTGCATAAAATGCCTCTTAACATAAATAATAACGAAGAAGCATACTAAAAACACTCTCGAACACTCTGATAAAGTTTTAATATAACAAGTATTGGACAAGTAACACCTAATAACAAGGATGAAACAGTGGATTCCAAACAAGATTACATCAAGGCAAGTAGACGAGGTGTAGTCAAAAAAACGGCGAGTGAATTTGTATAGCAGCAACTGCTGATGCTACATACATTTGAAGTAGTAAGTTTGATAACCCATCTATTAAGATAGTCATTGTCAAATATGAACAAGTTGTGACATTTCAGTCCGCTTCCAGAGTTTACCGTGTCTGTCAGTTTGGAAGTATCGTCTTGAAGCAGATCCAGACTTCAATGGAGTAACTCTCCTCACTATAAGAAGGTATGCCTGTCAAACGTGAAAGTTAAGGCGTGCTTTTTTTTGATAATGCGAGTGATATGAGTTTGTTAGAAGGGAAACAAATTTAAACTCTAAATATTTCAAGGCCTACTGCAACGTTTGTGAAAGGATGCACAGAGAAGGAGAACCGAAAAATGGGTCAATGACAATGAGCCGTGTCACACCTCGAATCTGATCCGTGAATGTTTCGTCAAAAATCTGTTACTCTCCGGATTTAGCACAATTCGAATTCTGGCTATTCAAAAAAGTAAATAATAGTACTAAAAGGGAAACATTGTGACACCATTCTCGACATTAATAGGTCCACGACGGAGAAGCTGAAGGCCATTCCTTTAAAACACTTAATGCTTCCAGTCATAGAATCAACGTTGGTATAAGTGCATCACTTACCAATGAGTGTACTTTGAAGGAGATTAATTCAAATTTGATGGAAGCTTATTACTTTGTTCGCAATAAACTTTAACTGTATTTCAAATTTATTTAGTCAAATTACATAGAATCTCAAGTACAGTAAATCCAAACCAATGACGAAATTCATAACTTTCTAAATCTTACGTGTCTTATATATACTCCTTGAAAATATTACTTTACATCAAAGTAATATAATACGTGTTTGTTTTTGAACTAATTAAGATTATGCGAATGTATCTATTAAAACTCTTGTAATACACAGAATTATCCTTGAAGTCATAAGATTTACATGTCGTTATCATTTCTTCTATACTTTACATTTATAATCAACGTGGACATTTGTTGAGAAATAAATATAACTGTAACATTTTTCAGAACGACTTTTAAAAATGTTAGTTACGTAAAGAATTTAAAAAAAAATAAAAAAGGTTAAAAAATGTATATAAATCATGTGTAAAGTAAATTGGTAGTTTTTATTACTACATCTAGAGTGCTGGAATATTTGTAAAATATTACCTGAATAAATACAAAACATATCACAACTAATTCTCGCTTTTAGAGTGTAAGATCACCTCGCTACAATTTAAAAGCTAACAATGTATGCACTTAGGTATGGGTTTGGGGGGTGGAGGTGTGCGTGTGGATGTATTGTGTTTCAAGCTATATTGTATAAGAAGAACAAGAAATGTAAAGCTACTTTTACAGCTCCAAATATTCTCTTGAGGTTATTCAGACCCGTCAGCACGTTATACTATTATCGTGTACTGTACTTCAGTTCCTTAGAATTCAGTTAAATTTGATAATTGAGTTTCAATTCTAGCTTATTTCTGAAAGTAAAATAAGGATTATAAACATTGCATTAGTTGTCAAAATGAGATATTAGACTATAGACCACATACTGTTCCTTAACATTTTATGGTATTATTTTCTATACTCACTCTAATTGTCTCGATGATTTTTGTATTATTATAAAATTTATGAGATTTTTTAATTTTTTATTTGTTATTGTTTAAAACATGTAACTAGTACTGTTTCGTGAAATATACATCAAAAAATCAACAACCACTAACTACATATGATAATAAATAATATTTCCTTGTCTACTTAAAGGCAAAAAATATCACGTTCATCAATATCTTAAAAAGAAGAAGAAAAAGGGTATAGAATTGAAAAACATAGCCTGCGAAAAATTTTAAACAACTAACTATCATAAACTAGGTAACACTTTATGGATTGACATGGAATTATATTAGTAAATTAAGTTCTAGATAGGCATATTTAGAAGAACAAAATTAAAATATATTGAGCCATCAATATATTAATTAATTTACAACAACTTAATAAATACATTAAAGGAATTAAGCCTTGTAAACTGTTTTCATTAAAGTAATGTTTTGATCGTAATATATGGTTTCTCCCCAGTAATTATAGCCAATCCATTCAAAATTCCCTAGCAATTGCAGCTTTACACCTTTCAATTAGAACCAGGATTTGCAACATAACTTTTGACTCACGGCGAGGATTGCTTTTAGAACCACTCACATGGCGAACTATAGTAATATACCAATAAATATTGCGGTTATTTGTGATAAATCGTATTAAATTATACTAATGTATATATTTCATTATATAATAGGTAATATTATCTTTATTGTAAAACAATAATAAATGTTTAAGAGCTGTTTTACTATGGTTGTATACTTTACGTTATTTAAACATTGTGTCGTTTATTAGTTATCAATAAAATAAATATAAGTTTTTTGTGATCCCTAGTAGCAAGAGCAAATACTTATAAAGTTTTATGTGTTCCATCAAGGGATACTTTATCGACATTTTTTCCACGCAATGCTCACATATCATGCTATTTTCTTTCTATCGCCCTAACTAATTAAACAAAATAGATTTTGTTATTTTCATGTTTAAAAAATATCCTTAATATAAAAAAGGAATTGAATATTAGCGTTTTAGTTAGGTTATTATTCAGAAAAGTTAGTAGGTTTTATTATTCTAACTGCAAATAGAAACAAAAACATTTTCATATACCTAATATCCTGCCTTTATTATTTTTGTAACTATTTTATTAATAATCTACAATTGTTATAGTTATTAAAAAATTTTGAGAAACTGCACGCATTTTTGACAGATTTTTTTTTCAATTTTTGTTAGAAAATACACACACACACACACACACACACACACACACACACACACACACATGAGCAATACCTTAATTATACAAATGCGATATTTTAATTACATTTATGACTTTAAACAATCAAAAATATGACTACCAATTTTGAAAATGATAAAAATAATTCGTCATGAGCTCATGAAGAATATCTTCATTTAGAAAGCTCGTTATGTACGCCTTCTAGACGGCTTTTAATGTATTTATTATGTGGTCAGCACATTGAGTTGCTACTCCTTAACTCTAGCTTTCACAACCAGAAATTACTATTCAATATATTAGAAAAAATAGCTTACCAGAAATAATTTAACTTAGAACTAATTGTTAGAAGAAAATTCCATTACAAAGATATTGTATATTTAACAAACTTAATCCTATTTTTTAATAATCATATTTTGTAAAAGACGTGATTTCTATATTTAAATAAAAACTAAATCTATAATATTTCCTATAAACCTCTATTAGGTTTGTAAAATAACTTGTTACAAGCTGAACTACCATTCAGTTTATTAAGCCTCTTTTAAAATTCATCTTTTATTGTTAGGCATTTCAATAGCTTAACAAAAACGAATTTCCGAAAAAAGATGTCTCTAATTATTTCCGAGGCATACAAAATATTCAGAAGAACTCAATGAAATTCTTGTAATCAGAATAAATTAATTCGCAGCTACTTCTTCTTCTGTTGACAAAATAAATATTTAATCTTCTTTTTTATAAAATAAATAAATTGTTTAACAAATAAACTAACTTTCACTATTTTTATTTTATTAGTAATAATAATAATAAATTATTATTACTAATTAATTTTAATCACTATTAATAATTATTATTATTTTAATTTTAATCACTATTGAATATAATCATCAATTAAGAAATTATCTTAAAAATTTAATATGCCGGCCGTTTGAAGCAATGTGTACTTTGTTCCTCCTTATATACGATTTATGTAATGCTAATAACTTATTTTGTGTAAATAATACTTGCTTATATTAGTGACATTTATCTTGTTGATAAAGGAAAAACCTTTCGTTCATCAAAGCCTAAAAGACATGTTTTTTAAACGCTAAGGATAAAAATAAGAATAAAAATGAGTAAATCACACTAAAATCCTTAGGAATTACCAAGACTGCTAATTATTGTAAACTGGTTCAACCGTCCGTGAATGATTATGTAAACGTGTATTAATCGTTTAAATGGAGACAGTAAGTGATGGCAACTCCTGTTAATAGGTGAAGTAAGTCCGTACCTCCAGGAGTATTAATACTAAAACCAAAAACAAACCGCTGTGAAACAAACGGACACGAAAAAATATGAAATCTGCTTATCAGATTCATGAGAGAATTACAATGTTTTAAAAGACACCCTTTTTGCGTGTAAAATAACCTGTTACTACAAAATCTTAAAAAAATAAAATAATAATAACGATCCATTTCAAAAGCCAAATCTCTGTTTCAGAGACTAGAGTTGCATTTTTAGACTCTTATACAGTCAATTTGTGCAGCTGCAATTACTGCAAGTGTTTACACTATCAACCCCCTCCCCACTCCAGCTCCTCTCCCTAATGTAAACTTCAATATCTTGTTGATAACCACTATTATAATTATTATTTCATGAAAAAGCAATGAATAGAATCTATTGAATTACCAATTGTTATTAAAATGTTGATTCCACTTTATTGAACATCAGTCAATTTATCGAATTTGAACAATAGAATAATTGTGTTAAGCATAAATTAAATTCTGTCTGACCTTATTTTATTTTACAATTCAGTATTTTTTCATGAGCACTGTGCAAGGAAGTCTGTATTGTGTATTCTGTTCTACAGAAGTTTGTGAGACTTTTGATGACAACCAGATCTATTGAAATAATCTATTACAGCTTTATTTAAAATTACAAATGTTATTACGTAATTCAATGTACAATAAGTAAAACAAACGTCATGTACAAACCCAACAGATGCATTTTTCTTTATAACAGAATTCTATTGGGAGCAATATTCAAAGTGGTATTCATAGGGTAGGATTGAAATAAAATTTTAATCTGGGTCTATGTAAAACACATTATAAATTAAATTTGAGAGGGTAATGTGGTTAAATCATACTTTGCATATCAACCAAATAAAGCAGCGAGTCACAGTTGAACATTTTATAATCATCGTATATTGAAAAGGGGAAATTTGGTAGATTTCAATCTAATATCCCAGCTTGTTACAGTTGGACATTTTTATAATCATCGTATATTGAAAAGGGGAAATTTGGTAGATCTCAATCTAATATCCCAGCTTGTTACAGTTGAACATTTTTTATAATCATCGTATATTGAAAAGGTGAAATTTGGTAGATCTCAATCTAATATCCCAGCTTGTTGCAGTTGAACATTTTAATAATCATCGTATATTGAAAAGGGGAATTTTGTAGATCTCAATCTAATATCCCAGCTTGTTACAGTTGAACATTTTTATAATCATCGTATATTGAAAAGGTGAAATTTGGTAGATCTCAATCTAATATCCCAGCTTGTTAGAGTTGAACATTTTTTATAATCATCGTATATTGAAAAGGGGAAATTTGGTAGATCTCAATCTAATATCCGAGCTTGTTACAGTTGAACATTTTTTATAATCATCGTATATTGAAAAGGGGAAATTTGGTAGATCTCAATCTAATATCCCAGCTTGTTACAGTTGAACATTTTTTATAATCATCGTATATTGAAAAGGTGAAATTTGGTAGATCTCAATCTAATATCCCAGCTTGTTGCAGTTGAACATTTTAATAATCATCGTATATTGAAAAGGGGAATTTTGTAGATCTCAATCTAATATCCCAGCTTGTTACAGTTGAACATTTTTATAATCATCGTATATTGAAAAGGTGAAATTTGGTAGATCTCAATCTAATATCCCAGCTTGTTAGAGTTGAACATTTTTTATAATCATCGTATATTGAAAAGGGGAAATTTGGTAGATCTCAATCTAATATCCGAGCTTGTTACAGTTGAACATTTTTTATAATCATCGTATATTGAAAAGGTGAAATTTGGTAGATCTCAATCTAATATCCCAGCTTGTTGCAGTTGGACATTTTAATAATCATCGTATATTGAAAAGGGGAATTTTGTAGATCTCAATCTAATATCCCAGCTTGTTACAGTTGAACATTTTTATAATCATCGTATATTGAAAAGGTGAAATTTGGTAGATCTCAATCTAATATCCCAGCTTGTTAGAGTTGAACATTTTAATAATCATCGTATATTGAAAAGGGGAAATTTGGTAGATCTCAATCTAATATCCCGGCTTGTTACATTTGAACATTTTTATAATCATCGTATATTGAAAAGGGGAAATTTGGTAGATCTCAATCTAATATCCCAGCTTGTTACAGTTGAACATTTTTTATAATCATCGTATATTGAAAAGGTGAAATTTGGTAGATCTCAATCTAATATCCCAGCTTGTTGCAGTTGAACATTTTAATAATCATCGTATATTGAAAAGGGGAATTTTGTAGATCTCAATCTAATATCCCAGCTTGTTACAGTTGAACATTTTTATAATCATCGTATATTGAAAAGGTGAAATTTGGTAGATCTCAATCTAATATCCCAGCTTGTTAGAGTTGAACATTTTTTATAATCATCGTATATTGAAAAGGGGAAATTTGGTAGATCTCAATCTAATATCCGAGCTTGTTACAGTTGAACATTTTTTATAATCATCGTATATTGAAAAGGTGAAATTTGGTAGATCTCAATCTAATATCCCAGCTTGTTGCAGTTGGACATTTTAATAATCATCGTATATTGAAAAGGGGAATTTTGTAGATCTCAATCTAATATCCCAGCTTGTTACAGTTGAACATTTTTATAATCATCGTATATTGAAAAGGTGAAATTTGGTAGATCTCAATCTAATATCCCAGCTTGTTAGAGTTGAACATTTTAATAATCATCGTATATTGAAAAGGGGGAATTTGGTAGATCTCAATCTAATATCCCGGCTTGTTACATTTGAACATTTTTATAATCATCGTATATTGAAAAGGGGAAATTTGGTAGATCTCAATCTAATATCCCAGCTTGTTACAGTTGGACATTTTTATAATCATCGTATATTGAAAAGGGGAAATTTGGTAGATCGCAATCTAATATCCCGGCTTGTTACATTTGAACATTTTAATAATCATCGTATATTGAAAAGGGGAATTTTGTAGATCTCAATCTAATATCCCAGCTTGTTACAGTTGAACATTTTTATAATTATCGTATATTGAAAAGGGGAAATTTGGTAGATCTCAATCTAATATCCCAACTTGTTAGAGTTGAACATTTTAATAATCATCGTATATTGAAAAGGTGAAATTTGGTAGCTCTCAATCTAATATCCCAGCTTGTTACAGTTGTACATTTTTATAATCATCGTATATTAAAAAGGGGAAATTTTGTGGTGTAATACTGTAGATCTCAATCTAATATCCCAGCTTGTTGCAGTTTTACATTTTTTACAACTTTGTTCATTAAAGGGAGAATATTGGTGTAATCATACTTTAGATCTGAATCCAATATGTCACCGGTGGAGTTTTACGTAAGATTTCAATATTTGGGGGTGGGGGAATTGGTGGACTCGTATTTTAGATATCAATCCAATACACCGGCTTGTTACAGTTCTACTTTTATAACCTTTTTTTAAATTCCCTCTAAGGGGCTAAAAGACAGAGACAACATGCTTGTATTAACACTCCAAACCTCTCAAACCAGATATACCCAAGTCTAAAAGCACTTTAAAAACAATCATGTATGTAATCTCTTTTGGTCCAATTCTACGCATATTTTGATATAAATTTAATTATCAGTTTTTAATAAAACAGTAGTATTGTGTGTGTTTTGTTTGGTAGAACATATCTGCATAGTTGTACTAACTATTTTCATAAAATGTTATTTGTTTTAAATGGTAAAACACCTCTTTGTCATCATCGTCTTATTAAAAACAAAATTATATAAAATAATAAAAATACAAAAAGTGTACAAAATAAAAGCCTTCGAATATTTAACAGCGTTAACTTTAAGGCAAGAGAAAATATTTGTCCAAACTGTGTAAAAGCTACGGAAGGGAAGAAGGTGATATAGGTTAGGTGTTAAACTGTACTGCTTATTGTTGCAGCTAAAGAGCAAGAAATATACAACAGGATGTGGTACTTATGTTTAGACTTTCCATTGAAACACGACTACATTTTATACTAAACGATGTTCCTACAAATAGTACGGTTAATGATAATGTGCTTTTCAAGAGGCAATTTAACCCTGGTGACGGAATACGAGCAAGAGACTACTTAAATAGGAATGCTGTGAAACTTGGGAAATGTAGAAGGTAGAGGAACAAGTGTTGGTAACATTGAAAAAATAAAAGTGAAGGCTCTAATACAAAACTACTGAAACAGTTGTATATCCAGGTATGTATCCGAAGAATTGTCACAAAATACTGTCAGTGATGCAGTGACGCGTAAACATTCCAATTAAATATATTTGGTTTATTTTAAACATTGTAAAATGTATAACTGAAATATATATAAATTGATAATTGTATAACCAGTTTGTCCTCTGTCAGTTGTTAAAACTTTTCACTTCATTTAACTTCTCTTAATTTATCGACATTCAAAACGTAATAACTGTAAAAAAAATTAATTGTTCTTACTAAATTACCATTAATTTTTATTTAAGTTCAGTATTTTTTCTTCTATATCTATTAAGTTCTAACAAATTTAGTTACATATATAAATGTTATAAATGAATTAAATACCTACGCACATTTAAATGACTAAATTGAGTTCGACCAAGGATTATATTTACAAAATAAATTCACTCTTTACATGTCACTATATCAGATAAACATTCAGTATTGTTCTTTAATAGAATTAAAACTATTTAGGCATACAGTTAATCACCATTGATCTACATTACTTACACTAAATTGTAAAAATGTTTTCACTATGAAACATCAACTTCGATTTTTTTTTATAAAATCTAAAATCATTTCGCCTCTACAACAATGAGAGGGCACTCGAAGTGGGTGGAAATGAGTGGGGTAGCTACCGTACAATATCCACTCTGAAGCGTAGGATGTTGCAATGGGGTGAGAATAAACTGTGAAAAGAAAGGGAAGAAATTAGAATACAACCGTAGTAATTATAGATGGAGCGTTGTGTTGAGTTTATATATATATATATATATATATATATATATATATATATATATATATATATATATATTTAAAAGTATGCAACGTTAAAATTAAAGTAGATTTTAGATGTGGTAATGGCAACGTATGACAAACGGACTAAACAATTTGAACTTCAGAGTTTATATTTGAATATGTAACACATATAGAACACGCGATTAGTCCGTGATATTTAAAACGATAATATTGTAATATATTTAGACATAAATTTAGATCCAAGAGGAGAAGATTTGAAAAGAACAATTCGAAGAAATAGGTATATTAACAAAAAAAATAATTGAAACATCATATTCTGTCGGGCAATCTTACCAACAAAACCAGTATAGAACTGCTGCCGTTATGACTTCTGTTATTACAAACTGGTAAACTACCTACTTTATAAAATATTTAATGTAACAGCAGATATTTCTTGTTGAAACTCCATATTCAAGGATAGTTGCCTGATGACGCCGCAAGGCGAAACAATTGAAGCTCATTTATATTAATAATATAATTATAAAACTTTAGCTTGGTTGCTTTATTTAACACTTTATAAAAGGCTGAAGATTTTCCTTTAAATATCCAATTGGAGTGATTACTAGATCACACGCTAAAATTTTAAAAGAGATAATAATTGCTGTTAACTACGATGTACCGTAAGTACCCCATTTCTTTGGCAAACTATCCCTATTAGTCAATTATATACCGGTTTTTGTGTAGTGAGTCCTGTGACTAGACGATTTTCTGATCACGCTTGAGTTTGTATTTAGTGTTATTTATTTTAAGAACTCAACCCAAGCTTTAGGATTTCGTTTATTTCTCAGGTTAGTACTTTTGTTCTTGATTTCCAACATATCCTAAGGATATTGGTCTATATTGGATTTTTTCACCTTTTTTCATTTTACAGGTTTATCACTAGGTATAAGGATTTGACGTATAATCTCAAAACGTAGTGTATTACTTATTTATATAAACAATTAATTGAAAATGTCCTATTACCAAAATCAAATAATAAGAAAACATCCATCATCTTCAAATCAATTTTAAAAAACAGACGTGACATTGGTATTATCATCTATACAGTATAACAAACACACAGAACACAATTCTCACAAAAAATACGCCTAAGTATCAGAAGCGTTTCAACAGTGATACACGAGCTACACCAATCAAACTATAACTGTATTATCATCTATAGTACAAATGTTTTACTTGTCGTACAAATTGGAGTATTTATTCTTGAAAACATATTATAATTGTTAATTTTAAGGTGTAACCATATCCAACACACGGCCGCGGAGCTAACAAATAAGGGCTGTGTTCAAATAAACCTAATTACTCTTTCGTGTATAATTTGTTTGACTTAATTGCAGTGATAATACTTTATTATAGCTATACCAACAACTATTTATTTTTTTCTTTGTATTTCTTTACAGTTGTGTTGAAACGTCAAGAGTAGAAAAGTAAAGATTGATAACAAATTACAGAGCCTCAGGTTAAGAAGAAGGTTTGCTGTAAGATATAAAGTGACTGGGAACTAGATTAATATGGAAACAGAAAAGATGTTGAAGGTTCTTTGAACTACCAATTGAGTAAATTATCACCAACATTTGGCTGAAATTTAATGCTAAATAGGTCTGCTACAAAGAGGTATTTAATTGGAGATATAGAATAGTTAAATCTACATACTTTTAGACAGATCACCTACACTGGAATTGAGTTAACCTTTAATTACAGTCAGGTTTGGGATCACTGTCTGACGTGTTGATTTTTCAAGAGACAAAATGGTAATTCTAAATTGTACACCAGCACAATATATTACATATTGTAATATATATTATATATATATTATAATAATATTATATATATTGTATTTATATTATTATATATTTTATAAAGTATATATTTTTTACATTTTATATCGAGGTAAAAAAGTCTTCTGGTGGTTTTCTTAGGACTGATCTAAACCAAGCTCTACATCGTTGTTTCCTGTAGGTGGGGCTGAATTGTAGTATAAATAATGCCATTAATTCCACTGGAGAGTAACTTTGTAGGTTACAGGACGGTTCAGAGCATCTGTGAAACAAATTACGATTGCCCAGAAGATGGTAAACCTCACGACTAATCAATACTCAATAAGAAGTAAAATATACATTTAAATATTACTTCACACCAAGACATAAAAATTTCAGTAAAAAGTAATTGTTATGAGCAATTTATTAGAAACATTTCTCGATTATTATTACTTGTATACTCTATTGGAGTCAAGGTTGCAATAAAACCAGATATTGCCAAGAGGAATTTGATAGGACAGTTGAATGACAGGGACCTAATAACTCTAAGATGTCAAGGCAATAACTACTGTAGATAGATGTAGACTCAGATTTATACAATTGGAATATTCACATTATCTACTGAGGGGTCATTTTTATGAATACCCGAGTAAATAAATATCCCATTCAATCTTTGTTTTGATTTGAAATAAATGTAATCTTACAGGAGTCACTAATAAATCTACATTTTAAACATGCATCTTATGTAGAGTTAGTAACAGACCGTTAGGTAAGTATTGCATTTTTAAAGAAAAAAAACCATTTAATACATATTCAATTCAAACAACTTTTCTTTATTTTATTATATAAAGTGCATGAATAACCGTTACAATATATTATGTACAAGTGAACTTTGTATCTTATACAATTCTTATATTCAGACTGTGTGCTACAATTAACGCCTACAATGGATGCATTTAGGTAAGGATGTATGTGAGATGTGTGGGGTGTATTGTGCTTAGGCTTTTGTGTTAGAAGCACAAGTAAAGGTTGGGTTGTTATTATGGCACCAACAATACTCTTTGGGTACATAGGAATATGTAAACTTCTATCAAGCATAAGAGCTTCTCCTAATTACTCTGAAAATTTATTTTAACTCATTGAGTTCCAGTTTTATTTTATTTACATATCGGGAATTATATCGTGTGCGTATATGTAGTGATGTACCTAAGTAAGGTCTACTTCAATTTTGGTTTTATAAAATACAAAATCGTGTTACCTTTTCTTCAACGACACGGGGTCTCAAAGTGAATGTAAATTACTGGCGTAGCTAGTCCATAATACCGACTTTTAAGCTTTAGATGGTGAATTGAGGTTATAATCAACTTTGAGAGAAAGGGTAGAAATAATAATTTATTTGAATTGTAAAACAATAAAAGAATTTCTATTTTAGTAGATGAAATAATATTAATAAAATTTAGTATATTTTTATAAGTTTTTAAAGTGTTATGAAAATATAAACCTACATGAATTATAAGCCTACATCTCGTGTGTAGTTTTTCGTAAATTTGTATAAATAAATCGTTACAACATTATAAGTGTTGGGTTGTATGACAGATCTGGTAAAATATACATTCTGGGATGCGAAGATGCTTAGTTGGTTAAGTGCATGGTTATTAAGACGGAGTTCAAACTATCAAAACATTACAGGCTACGCCGGTTCATGCCCGAAATGTCGTTCCGTTTTCGCGTCTGTTACTTACTCCATCGTCAAAATAAGTTAACAAGCTTAAAGTAAAAAGTATATATAAATTAAAAATTATGAATATTCTATTACCTTGTAATTAACTCTATTTTCAAACTCTCTTTCAAAATTTAAACATATTTATTTATGATGTACACATTTTAATTCACCACATTCAATTTTCTTAATACCTTTGAATCACCAGTGCCACTCAATTAAAAACTGAATTAAATATATAGTATTCAATATATAACAAATTATATGAACTAAATCTAATCAGTGGAACTAATTCTAAAATTAAATTGGAAACACAGATTGAATAGTCCGATAACATCCATGGTTCCTGTATGAAAATGAATTGATAGATTGATTCGTAATTGAATTACGAATAATAATATTTAAATTAATTCGAAAAAAATTATCCCAATTTTACATTTCCCCTGCGATGAGATTTAACTTTAAAATGTATTTTATATTCAAATTTCGCAAGTATTTTAAAAAAACACGTAGTATAATCAATTATACAGGATCAATGTATTTTGAATAATTATCAAATCTTGCTTTGTCTGATAATATGTTTTTAACCAGTAAAATTAAGACAAGTTCAGTAAGTTTCAGGTTTATCAGGGAAAGTTCCATATAAGTCAACACTGTTAAAATCTCATTTGTCTGTTGTAACCAAACTTTTACTTGATTAAAAGTTTCTTTACTCTGGTTACAAAGAAGCTTCATTGAAGTAAATCTAAGCCAATCTGAACTTCACGCGACATTTACAGGTTAAAAGTAGTTCAATGTTTTAAGATTTTTGACGGGTTTATATTTTTAGCCAATTTCTATGCTTAACATATAACAATAGCACTCGCTGTTTAGAAATAAGTAACATTAAATGTGAACCAATCATAGTATCTACAACACGTTTATCAATTCCAATACGACAACGTTGTAAATTTCAAAACAAGGTTGTTATTGATCAGAAGAGAATAATATTTGGAATATCAATTCAAACCTGGGCATATTCCGATGAGATGGTAGTTATTACTCGAACAATAAACTCATTTATAAAACATTTGGCATAAAATACGGCTTATTGTAACTACATGAGAATTCGAAAACTCAGATATGAAGAAATTGAATAATGGAAGAAGTTATTTGTTTTAGGGTCAATGATATGTAATGATAATGACATGGGTACAGGCTATTATGGAAAGGCTACTGTTAGAGAGTATAGCACATTAGGAAAATTAGCGAATATTTATAAATCAAATTATTTAAAAAATATCGATGTTCAAAACGTACAAAACCGTGGATTTGGGTTGGAGATTTGGACTTTGACAGTATCGGATTAAAATTCACGCAGTGTATTAACACTTCCTGTACTAAATACACTATATACATTTTCTTAAACTGTTTTTTAAAGATAATTTATTCATTCGTACAAAATCACTTTTATAGTTTTACAATATGGATGCGATTATTTAAATCACAATTTCTAAATTTAAAATAACATGTTTTTAGGTAAGTTCAACATTGATACAAACCTAACTTTAATATTAGGGGGAATTTTGAATAAAGTACTTTAGTGATATATGTCTTGAAGTAATAACTGACAGATCTCTTTAACTATTACCGTGTTAATTGTAATAATAAACATATAGTTTTATTTGTACTATAAAATAACTATAGATTTGTATTATAGCCTCCACATATTATTGTATGATTTATATTATTTGTCTAAGTTTTAATAAATAAAATAAAAAATCTCACTCCCCCATAATAATTGAAACAAGCTTATTTCTTTAAAACGTCCATGTATTTTTGAAGAGTAGTTGAGAGTCATATTAGCTCAACTTTAACCGTTGGATATTTTGAAGATGAGCACAATGTTATCGAAACATACATGAAGTTTTTTGTCGAAAAAATAAGGATAAATAGATTTAAGTTTACTATTTTACTTGTCTTCTGTAGTTGTTATTAGCGAAATTATTAATTAATATTGTGAATTTCACCATAATTCTTATTGAGGATTGCATGAAAATTATATTTTAATAATCATTGATTTTATATTAATAAATCGCTTTATATCGGTTATTGAACCAGTACTGTATTATTTTCTTGTTATCTAGAACCTATAAGAGCTCAATTTAAACAAATTGTACAGGTTTATTTTGATTGATTATAACATCGTTTCCAACAAATTTAACACTATTGAAATAATCAACTGCTAAATACCTTTGAATCTTCATTAAAACATATTTAAGAATTATATTAACTTTAAAAACTATCAACAATATCAAATGCGTGATAAATTATATTAATTAAGACAAAACCGTTTAACCGATGATAAAATGTAACTAGAAATCACCGGCTGAATAATTCGTTTACAATAATTCACAGTTGTTGTTCTCTAATTGAATTTATAATCGCAGATTGAAAACAAACATCAGATTTCTAGTAGAGAAATTACAGCTATTTCAATCACGGTTGCATACATGTACGATGGAGTAGTAGAATATCTGAAATTTATTTTATTGTCACATAACGTGAGTTTATACTTCTCATATACTTCTCATATGTTATAAATAGTTATGTATGTAATAAACATTGACATCAAGATGCTCTTTACTTCAAGAAATATTCATTTTGACGTATTCTAATGAAAAAAAAAGTATTTTTTTTAACCATATCTCCACAAACCAAATGAGTTAAGAGATTTAGAAATAGTTATATTTTAAAGTACCTCTAATAGTTTATTACATTATTCTATAACTCAAAATTTAGGTGCAATAAACACTAAATAAGTTAATTTTCTTTTAAAAAAAAATAGATTCTACAAATCAAGAGGAACTTCCCCGGTTCTACTTGATCAGTATATTCTAAATACATAAAAATATAAATCTATAAAGAGCCGGTTCAGGCCTTATAGGTTAAGAAATACCACGTTTTAAAATTTATAACACTGATATTTTGTTCAAATTTTTGTAAAATTTTAAGTTTTAGAATCACATGAATTATGCTATGCTGGAAGTAAAAGCGCATTACTGTCTATGTGTAAATAAGGTTGGTAGGTAAAATAAAGGAACTTTATAATTTCACATTCGGTTCTGTTCGTTTGTAAATCGCAACTACACTACACATAAAACACGATAAATCCTATAAATTAAAAAAAAATATTATATTTTTTGTGTTATCCCACATATTATAAGAAAAATAAAGCGGTAATAAAAAAAATAAAAAAATGATCATATAATCTCTCGAGATAATTTTTTTTTTCAAATCTATGGTAGTATGATAATGTACGGTGTTTCAAATGAAACTAGAAGTTATACAGATTCCTGATCTACATGTATATTGGACGAAAAATTAATCTGTAAGAAGTAGTCCAAATTTAAAGTGTCAGATATCATGTCCTTCTGACTTGTACTTTCAAATATGAAAAAAAATTAATTTTAAATAAATTGCTGTGCTAAATAATATTTTATAATAACTTTGTATGACGAATAAAACCTCATTTTACCACAAAATGAGAAATGCGTAGCATATAAGTTTAAAAAGCACATTTTGTGAAATTTGACACGAAGAATTCAATAACCAATATAGATGTGGATCTCTGTTGATTTATTTTTATTATCGTCCAAGTTATAGCCAAAGACTAATAATTTCACGCGCGTGTCTGTCTATCTCCAAGTTGCAAACAGTCTACACACACAAGACAACAAATCCTACATATATCAAACTTTGCATTTTTATTCTTTTTATTGTTTCACATATAGGAAAAATATAGTGGTAATAAAACATGGCTTTGTTAAGTGTCATAAAATATTGAAAAGCGTTATTGTTATTAAATATGTGTGGGTTATTAATTAAAAATAGACGTTATTCTGATAACGAATATGTATATTTATTTGAGGAAGGAATTAATGAGTTGGCGGTAAAACGCTTAAAAGACATAGACTTTATAAATTTTTAACCGACATCGATTGAACCATTTATTCGAAAAATATAAAAATGAATTTAAAAATCCGTCAGGTATGATTTCCCCCTATTAAAGACCTGTTTGTATTTAAAATAAATGAGAATATAGCTCCTAAAACCATCGGCATACCTAAACCTAAGCTAGAAATTATAAAATAAACAAGTGGTTATCATATTCTAATAAGTAAATTTTATCATCTAAGTAATGTTCGTATTTGTAAACGAGTTAACGTAAATATAAAGTTTTCAGAACTATTACAAAAATATATATGTTTTGTAACTGATACATTCTTAGGAAAATAAACTAACTGTAATAAAACGTGTTAAGTCAATTGTTTTTTTTTTATTACAGCATCTACAATGTTGGAAGTTTGTTAAAACATTCCCTGAATAAGTAGGCTACATTTTGTGTCTCAAGCAATTGTCGCATTGTACAATGTAAAGGTGTCCTCCCTACAATTAGAACGTTAACAATGGATGCACTTATGTAAACGGGGTGGGGGGTGGATGCGTGCGGATGTATTGTGTCTCAAGCTTTTGTGTAAGAAGAACAAGAAAACGTAAAGCTACGTTATTATGACCCAATATATTCTCTTGGGGTTATTCAGTGGTGTCAGTTGTTATGTGATACACTTAATGTATATTTCAGTACAAGATTCGGTTAGATTTGTGCATTGAATTTCGATTCTAGGTAACTTCTGAATGTGAAATGCGGTTATGCCTGTTGCAATTTGAGACCTTACACTTGAGATATAAACTTAAACATGTGATGATATATAGTTTTACTCTGACCCTAACTGTGACAACATTTTTGGTATGTTTTATTTACTTTTTGATAACTGTATTGTCATTCTGAACAATATATTATAGATTTTTTATATTATCTAATTTTCCCCGTTTAATAAACGAGTAGCATATAGTTTTCAAAACGAGTTTTTATGAGATACGAGACTAACAAATTAGGAACTTACATGTATTGAATTGTCTTTGATTATACTTTCATAGTAATATAATATCATAATAATAAAATAAATTACCATTCAAGTAGTCTGTTCTTTTTATCAAATCTTGTTCAAATATATATATATATATATATATATATATATATATATATATATATATATATATATATATATATTATTTATAACAAAATATATAAATCACATATAACGTTAGGATCCATTTAATAAACAGTTGAGATTGACGTGTAGTAGACTATCGTAAAATTGGCAACATTTGATAAATCGACATGGCTTTATGACTTAACTCATAGGAGGAAACAAATTTAATAAAATTAAAAATATTGTGCTCTCAATATTATAAACAGAACATCTAATTCATATTGTTATTTACAATGACTATAATAAATAAAAATTAGTGAAATAATTAAACGTTTTAAACGTCTCTACATTACATGCACGTTTTATTAATAATATAACGTTCTCTTTGAGTATAAACTACCGAATTAGACGATTACTCGATTTTACACTTTAACTTTTTGTATTTTAACGATAATTGCCCTGAGAACCTCTCAAACAACAAGCTATAGTATTATACTTAGCAGATGAACAATATTATAAAAAACGTTATTACATGTGTAAAATTAAATTAGGATATACAGTCCTTAATAATTGTTTTTAAAATATTTAAGAGCCAATTTCCAATGAGCTATTTCCATACGATATTCTAATTTTTGTTATTAAAAAGTTGTGTCATTTATTAGTTATCAGTAAAATAAATATATATTATTTTTAGTTCCTAATGGCTAGAGTAAATGATAATAGAGCTTTATGTGTTCCGATAAATTATTCATTTTACGATATCTTTACCACGCAATGTTACAATATCACGCAATGTTCTCTCAATAACTTAAACTATATCAAAACTACAGTGTTTCTAAAAATATTGCTTAATATAAAAAGTAGGAATCGGACGCAAGCGATTTAAATGGGTTATTTTTTAGGTTTCATTGTTATCACTAGGAATTAAAATTTAGGTTAATTTAACTCACATCCTCTACGGAAACGCTTTTTGGATTATGAAATTGGTAAGAATATTGGTAGATATAGAATAAATACTGAAAATCGGAACAAAGAAGTGGTACAATATGACCTACAGGAGGAGGCCTTATACCTCATATTCTAATCATATTTGTTCAAAATTTACCAATATTTTCACAACGCTTTGTAAATACGACTTGCAAAAATACATCAGATATCCTCTATGTTATAACATAATTAATTTTAGGTGCTACAAGACAAATCTTACACTAAAAAAAAGATAAATTTTTATATTATGTAAATTTTATATTCAAATGCTATGAAAACCATATGACGTGATATTACGACATAAAATTAAATAAATATAGCGTGGTATTCGATCATTCCATGGGCAAATTAGTAGATAAAATAACATTTTATAACACTTTAACACACTATCACGATTATTGCTTTACAATAGAGACAACGAAAATATATTTTTACTTTTTGTAAATTAAGAACTAATGAACAATTTATGTATTTCTGATTTTATAATCTTTATTTTTAAATGGAAAAATTTGGTGATAAATAAATTTCACTTTTAATAACATTATTTATTTATAGAAAAATAATTCGTGGCATTTGTGAATTTAAACCATATTGGACAACGTTTTCTTCAGATATATATAAAACAAAAGCCTAACGCTCTAAAACGTCACGTTGATAAACAATAATATGATCCTTTTCATAGAATAACGGAAATTATACATTTTTATTTAATTTCATTACCAGTTCTTGAGATAAAGCATTTATTAAATGAAAAAACCGTGTATTTTTTAAAGAAAAAAACGCAGTCATATTGTATCAACATAATTATAAAATTCGCTTTAATATGAAACAAACAGATTGAACTAAAAACCAATAAAATTTAACGACAGGTAATAGGGATCAAACCCAAAGCACAGTAGTAAAAGTAATCTTCTTTTCAATAATCATATTTTTATAAATAAAATTAGGCAAATTGAGCATACTAAAAGAGAATCCTAATTCTCAAATACTCTGGTAGCGTTGGGATATAAGCGTGTTTGTTAAGATGACAAAGATGAAAGAGAGGAATCCAACTCAAGAATAAATTGAGACAACTATAATTTTGGCTAGAGTAAATCATGTCGTCACTCCAATATTATTTTAAGAATCCTTCCGACTGAAAACTATCGGAACCATTGTAAACGCAATATAAACAATTCCGACTTACTTTATTAACAAAATTGTAAGTCGTAATGGTTATCAAACAAATATATTCAATCTGTTGTTGTCTCATTTAATGAAACGCCAATATTCTCAGAACGTTAAGTATTCACCAATCCCATCCATTGCATAAATTCGACACTATTCTGAGTTATTATATGTACGGGTATTAATAAATATTAAAACTATTGCTTAAACGTGGTATACTGGCTCAGTTTTATGAACTATTGAACAATTTTTCTTGGACAAAAACAGAGGTTGAAATATTTTAAAGTAGTGCTTTATATTCAGCAATGTTATTTAAAAACGGTCGATTGAAGATAATTGTCTTACCGTTATTTGTACAACATTCTACAATCGCTCATTTTGTGACAATAGCTGAATATATTTATAAACGTTTTATTAGTGGAAGGGGAAATATCGGTGGAAACATACTTTAGATCTCAATCCAATATGGCGATCTGTAGCAGTTGGTTAAACATTTATATAGGAAGAGTTTACATACTTTGTATCTCAATGTAATGTGGCGCCTGTCACACTTATACTTTTTTTAAACTTTGGGTATTGGAGGTAAGAATATAGGTGAAATATTCTAGATCTCAATCAATGACTGCGGCTTGTTATGGTTGGATATTTTTATAAAGTTTAATTATTGGAAGGGGGAAATTGGAGAATTAATATTTATATTTCAAACTAATAAAGCGCGGGTCACATTTTGATATTTTAATGATACAATATTATTGGAAGAGGAAAATAAGTGGAAAGCTTCTTGAGATCTCAATCCAATATGGTTACCTATCAATTTTGGGAAGTTTTACAAACATTGGTTATTTTAAAGGGGACAATTTGTCGTTGACATTATACTTTAGATCTCAAACCAATAAGTCAGTTCGTTACAGTTTTATTATTTATAGAATTTTCTAACTACTCTTTAAGGGATTATAGGACAGACAACGTATGTTTCAAAACCTCAGATCCTCTGAAAAGAGATCTAACTGTTAAACTGTAAAAGAAACTTTATTCACAAAATTATGTATATTACGAGTACTACTCCATGTTTGACGAACTAAAATTATTATTCCGTTTTAATAACACAATAATTTGTCTTATGGTTTTTTTTTGTTGGGGATTATCTGCATTGAAGTTACTACCTATTTGCATAAACGGTCATTTTTGGCTCATGTTGTTTAATGCTAAAATATGTTTAGGTCAATATCACACCTTATAAAAAAAATAAATAAAAATAAATAAAAAAAAAAATAATAAAAAAAAGGTACAAAATAAAAGACCTCTGGACATAAATACCTTAATAGTGTAACGTTAGGGACAAGAAGAATTTTTTTTTTCAAAGGATGAAGCAATGTTAAACTGTATTGCTTATTGATGCAGGTATGGAGCATTTTAGATTCAACATAATGTAGTGTTTATACAGTTTTCTTTGGACGCTGCATTAGAACACGACTATATATTGCAATAAACGATGTCCCATCAAATAGTGTTGTTAAATATAATGTGCACATCAATACATACTTTAACCTTGTTGATAGAATTCAAGCAAAACACTACTTAAATTGGAATATTAAGTGGAGCCTCGGATATGTAATTACCAGATACAAAGTTTTGGTCTAGAGAAACTTCATACGATAACTGAAAAAAAGATATGTGACACATCATGATTTTAATGATTTAAATGATTAAAATAAGATATGTGACACAAATGATTTAAATCCAGCTAGGGGTTTTTTGGGTTTGCCATATCCTACTCACTGTGAGGGATCATCATAGGCAAAAGTCTCATATAATGTAAAAGAATGCTTTATTCTTAACATTAAATAATGCATGATACGTTTATACGTTATAAACTGAGACGTTTATAAACTGAGATTAATATAAAACTACAATATACAGTATCACTTTATTTAGAAATATGAAATTATTGAAAACTTAAAAACCAATCCTCATCTCCTAGGTGCTGTTGTTTTGTAGGACTTTGGTTTCTGTCCCCACATTGTCCAACCAATTTATCTTTTATCAGTACAAAAAATCTTGTTTCCACTTTGTTAAATTTCCGTTCATTTAATGACTTTAAACAAAAAAATAATTGGGTTGTTGAAAACTTTAATTTTCGTTTACCCTACCATTATTTTATTTTAAATTTCAGTATTTTTTTCCTTGACACTATTTGTTTGACTTGTATGGTAATCTAATAGGTTGAAACAAACTATGTTTCATTTATCAAAGTTTGACAAAAGAAACAAACAATTGAACACATCTTAGTTGACAAGATTTAGTTCGGTAAACTAGTGTACTCACAAAGTACATTTACTCTTATTATGTCAGCTCATCAACTAAAACGCCAGTGGTTATGTTTAGTCTCAGTAAACGTCATTAGGCATACAGTTATTTGCCTTTGATTTAAATCTCTAATACTAAATTTTAAAAATGTTTTCACTCTAAAATTTCAACGTCCAGTTTTTTTACGAATTGTAAAACCGTTTTACTTCTATAACAAGGAGAGGACACTCGAAGTGGGTTGAAATGAGTGGGGTAGCTACCATATAATATCCACCCTAAAGCTTCGGATGTTGAAATGGAGTGAGAATAAACTGTAACAAGAAGTGTTGGAAATTAGAATAGAAGCGTAAGTAGTATAAACGAATCGTTATAATAAGTTTAAATATTTATTTAAAATATTCTACGTTCAATTAAAAGAATTTAAAAATCTATGGCAATGTATTATGATATTATTCATTTATAAAGGCTAGACAATTCGTAACGATTTTCTAATTAAAAGAATACTAACAATAATCAAATAACTTTAAAAAACAGATTTGACATTTGCATTGTCACTAATGATCTGGTATAATAACAATTTTTTCCCATACATTGGAGTAGGTAATCTCGAAAACACTTTGTATCTCAATTTAGCGGTTCGGCCAGGTATTACATGCAGACGCGATGTTAGTATATACGGGCTGTTTTAAATAAGCACAGTTACGATTCCTAGTAAAACTGCATCTTCACTAGATTGGTTCGTTTGACATGGTAACTACTAGAGGCCAATAGGAAACTTTATCCTAGCTAGCTGACAACTAATTTTACTTATCCTTATAGTCATTTTGAATCATCAATAAGAGGAAACTACATACCTAGAAATATTTATATGGGGAAATAATTGTTAGAATGGTTACTGTGAGATAGTGAGTGCAATTGGCACTGGAATGTAGTAAAACGAGTATAGAATATTTAGCACTCTTTTAAATAACCAATTCAGTAACATTTTCATCAAGGCTTGGTGGATGTTTAATGCTAAATCCTGCAGCCTCAACAATATTGGAGTATATACAGCCTCGACACAGTATATACGGATATATCGAAGAACACGCGGCTCCTGGCAACCATGTTAGGACTGATGTAAACAGAACTTCTATATCGATATTTTTTTTTAGGTGGTTTGAAAGTTCTCCAATACTTAATTCTGAAATATGGACTAATTATTCACTGGATGGAGACAGGAGACTAAAAGGCTTCGACATGCAAAAGGTTTGTGTAAAAAGTGTGAAATTTATTAGTAAACCATTTTTAGTGATTTCATACATTATACATTCCTTTAATAGAAACTCTTGGATTTTTTAAGCAACCTATAAGAAATGATTATGTAGAAATTGCTTTCAAGTCATTTATAAATATTTTATATACAAATTATTATTTCCTTAAAAACTATTAATGCTAAAGACCGTAGGTACTTGGTGGTATTCCATTTTAAAACACCAACTTTTTAGTATAAAGCACAATATTTTAATTGAAACTTTCCGATCATGGTTTCGCTAGTTAAAGCATGTAAAAGTTAGCTAGTTATCTTGTAAAAGTCCTTGACAATGCTTTAATTAGCGAAACCATGGCCGGCAAGTTTCAATTAAAATATTGTGGTTTATACTAAGAAATTGTTGTTTTAGTTTATTTATTATTTTCCTAATTTTTTAAAAAAGGAAATTAAAAATACATTTAATTTTGGTTCCATAAAAAAAACATATGAAATATTTTAAGGTATATTATACGACGATTTAAATAGATTCTTCTGCCTCTTATTTTACTTTCTCTAATTCTACTAACGTGATTACAATAACGTACTAAATTTAGATGGAATTTTTTTTGAAAACGGAGTTCATCAGAAACGAGATTGCAAAATTTAGGAAAATATTGAAAGCGAAATAAGGTACTCGAAATAATCAGTACGTCTTCACAAATATTTTAATTTTCATAATAACGGAGATTTATATCTCAGATTCTATATTTTCCTCTCTCTTTATTTAAAATATAAATGCAACTACAGATCCATTTTTAGTCGTATTTAAAAAATCCTACCAACGTTATTGCTATCACCAAAGAAATAAATGGCAATTAAAATTAAATATTAAAACAATTCTCTTGACATTTATAAACACATATTCCATTGGATAAAATGTACAGTGTATTACTGGTTAGATGCCTTTGATTCTCTAGTACAACTTAATTGAAGGCTGCATTAACTGTACACTAACTACTCACATTATCCAATTTAAATCTAATTGTATTAATCCAGACAAACCAGTGGAACCGATGTTCCATCAAAATGGACTCTCTGTTTGATTACTCTGCTCAAATTTCATCGCTGGAGTAACAACTAATATTAATTACAGTATTATTTTGAAATTACATTCGTATTTTCATTGGGGAAATGTAGCTTTGCTTTCTTTTCAAAAAGAAAACTAATTTCATATCTATTCCATTAAACGTATCGTTAACAATATAACTGAACGATACAACTGAACTGAAGTAGAATACAATGACGTAGTCTAGTTAATAAAAATATCAGTATACAATGTTGACAGCGGGCCAGAGAGCGTATTGAAATAAATTATCGTTTGATCGAAATACAGGATGGTAGAAAGTTTTTTGACATATTTTCCAAAGTAAATTAAACATCGGTTTTTGTTTTAAAAAGTTGAAATATATTAAGTATTGTTCTTCTAAATTTCTAGATTGCAATAGCTATGCAATAGCATGAAATCACTGTAAGTTAGAAATATATCTACAGTTTCATATAAATCTCAGTGCGCGCTATAAGGGCATTTGATTCTGTAATAGCTGTTCTGAGTATTTTTGGGCTGTAATGAAGAGAAACGCCTGTTCTAATTTAGGTATAAACAATTATTTTGTTAAATTGGTGGTGATGACGTAAATAATGATCTAGGCAATATCACGAAACTGTAAAAAAATTTGGAATATCAGCCTTGAAAGCTCGAAAAATTTTATTCAAGGAAATTTTGGAATTAGAAATCTTCTGAAACTATATACCATCACATTAATGCTGAAGATACAAATTCACATCTACGTATTATTTAAAGCAAGAAACCATCTCAGCCATCATAGCCTTGAAGAAAACTAAATTAAATAACGACCACTTTACATCTAACATCTAACAGTGTTTGGGTGGTAAGAGAATAAGAGAGTGCTCATGGTAAAATGAAAGACCGGGAGCTAAAACTAGAATAAAAGCGAAAGGTGAAGAAGCCCATGAGATTGCCACCACAGTAATCTCTATAAGTGAGCTCTTTTTTATCAAATTGACGATTATAAAATAGAATAAAACTCGAAAACAAATTGTCACAAAAAGTACGTTCACTTAATTAAACGCGTTTCAACGACGAAGTCGTCATATTCAGTGTAATATGAGTATAAGTTAGTTATAGTTTTTTTATTGTAGATCATGTATCCCTGACGATTGCGACTTTGTCGTTGAAATGCATTTCATTAAGTATTTCAGATATTTCGCCAAACAAGCCGTTATTCTTTCTAAATAACTTTGATAATTGTTAATAAATACATATTGAATTTGACTTGTGAGATAATAATAAATAGAATAAAACTCGAACACATGATCTCACAAAAATTACTTTTACTTAATCAAACGCATTTCAAGGACAAAGTCGTGATCCTCAGTGTAGTGTGTATGTAACTAACAATAACTAAACTATAACTTAAGTTAGTGTTAGTTTAGTTATTGTAGTTCATGTATCACAGGCGACTTTGTCATTGAAACGGATTTGATTAAGCAAGGTATTTTTTGTTTGTTCTTGTGTTCGAGTTTTCTTTTATCAAATATTATCCCACAAATCAAGTTCAATATTAAGTAATTAATGATTTTTAAAATTATTTACAAAGGAAAAAGGCATGCTTGGCTAAATACCTAAACCCATGAGGGCCTCAACCAATATAGCTTCATCGTCTCTACCCTGTGATAAGAAAGCAGTCGTCTATTGAAAGCAGTCACGTCATTCTCATAAGGTCAACTCCAGGCAATTTTCAGTCAATTTATTTGACATTATCGAATTCCAATGTCTTCAATATTTTATTACGGTTCCGCAGAAAGTGTTATATCTTCTTTTCGTTTGGAGTATCTACAGTATATCTTGATGGGATATTGATTCAGGAGCATTTAAAATTAGTAAAATTTACTATGTTTCAAATAAATAGTTGTATTAATCAGCAAAAATGTAGAGTATGGAAGCTACATATAATAGCGTACCACTAGGTAAACCGACATTACGCATGTGTTGTTTGGTTAAAGAAGACTTATGAGATAAGAGTCTTTCATGTGTGTAGAAATCTTGTAAATTAAAATACACCAAACACTAAAATGACCCAACTATGATTTTTCAAAAGAACGGCGCACCTTGAAATCTTTAATACAGATATTTGCTAGGTCATCATTTATTGGTTCCCGAACCGATGAACGAGTAGGACTTGTCTTGTTACTTGGACTTCAAGAAATAAGGACTGAAGATATTGTAATGATAATGTTGAGGTGAAGACATTACACATTTCGTAAAGATTCGTGATTTAATTCTATGCCACGATTGGATTGATGGCGTTCCGAAAATTCTCCAACCAATAATAATTAAGCTAGTTTAACGATAAATCATATATTCTTTAAATGTATTGGAATGGAGCGGTTGTGAATAAATCAAAAATAACGCCGGAAGTCTGAGAACAAGTAGAATTGAATTGAACGTCCGTGGTGTACATTAATCAATTCTGAATAGTCCGCGAAAATCTAAGTAACTTAGAGTTATTTGACTTTACAGTCATTACATAATTGTTTCACTAAATTTCCAATATTTTATATTTATTAGCAATATTTGTTTTGTTAGATCAATTTTAACGATTTAAGTAAAATGAATAAATTATCTTAATCATTTCATTAATTTGGTGATAGAATTTTTCACAAGATTTGCTTAAATTTTCTTACTTATAGGTCCGTAGTATGGATAAAGTTTAATGATGAGTACAAAAATCACAGTTTTACCCTGACTCCAGAAGATTATTTCTTGTAATTCTGTCCACCTGTTTGGCGCCTGACATCTATCATCTGTTGTCGGTGCAGTCCTCTACACCCTTAAAATGTGGATTCATTTTTAATCAAACTTGATATGTAGTCATATTTTGGTTTTATCTAGAGACAATTTTTCAGTTTATCATCACTCAACAATTGAAGGTCCTGCAGATTTTGTTCTATGTTAAGTATGGTGTAAATATTAATATCTGTGAAATAAATTCGAAGTAAAAACAAATTTCAAGGTTGAAATATTGGCAAAAACAATATATAAACCTAGACTTGGTCAAAAAAAGCTCATTATTAATCAAATACAATTTACGGTCAGAAAACATACATCTCACAAGCTGAGGGAGTTTTGGCTGTATTTTAACATAAATATCTTCTATTTAAATCCATAATTAATGGGAGAGAACGGTTTGGTTGAATGTTTTGTTTGGTCGAGTATGTATTGCGGAATGTTTTTGAACTATCTAATACGGTAAATTTTTATTTTAGATTGGTTTAAACAAAACAGTCTGGAAACAAGTGATGCAAGTTTGGCAACTAAATCAGCTACTAAATTAACTGTGGCAAAACACTCCGCAAACTTTCCCATTTATCTATTTGCAAAATTATATATAAATCAACCAAATTTATTTGTCCATAAAAGTATCAGTTTGTTAATTTTCAGTCGAAATGTAAACATGAACTATAGACACTGTCTTTGCAATAACAATTATATGTTTAAATAGGGCCGAAAATTCTTTGCTTTTGGCACAAATAAATTATAAGCGTAACTCCTATTTAAATCAAATAGAGATTTTAATGACGACGATTAAAGTTTAATTTCTTTTATTGCAAATTATTTCTAATTATTAGTATTGTTTTACTTATGATTTCGCACACGATTGTGGGGTCATTATTAATCTTCACAGATCAATCAATTATAATCAAAAAATCTGTTGGAAATTTGGTTCTTTATTTTTAGTGAACTGTAAACCACCAATTTTGGAAAGAAGTGAAATGCATGTCCTATTTGTACACATAGCAGCTAAACTTGTGCAAAATGATGTCATTAACGTTATATCATAATTATTATAGGAGAAAATCATCAATTTGTTTTTTTTATGGCAGCTACCTACAAGTTTTTCTGTCATAAAAAAATGCAAACCTATATATTAAATATGACCGAAATAAGGGCAATTGGAAAATTTTTATGATATCAATTTTTGAACGGTCACATAACTCTATATGTGTATATGGCATATAAAATTGTAGGATATAAAAGTAGTTGGGCAAAGACCAATGTCTACAAAGGTTCACAACTAGTTGGCTCTTTGGGCCTCCTCCCCCTCACAACACTGGTAGAAGTTGCATTTAAAATGTAAAATTCTGTATAAAATGTAACTATTTTGAAAGTGCAGAATTATTTGTTCACAGTCCTCTGACAATGAATAGAGCTCATGTTAACACAGGCAAAAATTGGAAAAAAACTAACTTCTTATTTTCTCTGTTGGTTTATCAATTATAATTTCATAAATTCAAAGAAATATAAAATAAAACAATAGTCTAAAATTATTAATATGAAGAAGTTGTAACTACAATCTACTTACATTTTTTGTTATGTCTTTGTTTCTGCTCCCTGTTTTCACATCTTCTTTGTCCGATGGATTTGATCCGATCTGATTAAAATAGAACAACCCATTAGCAAATATAAACATTAATGTTTAACAATATACAACGTTTAAACTAATACGAAGATTTGTGTACGTTTAAAGATTGTCTGGGTACATTTTTGTTTATTAATCAAATCAAAATTTGAAACGTGTCTGTGTATTATAGGATTTTTAAATAGCTTTCATAATTTAATGCCCGATCCAGTGTCTAAATTTAGATTCATATGACTCGGCAATATTTATGTCGGTATGCCAAAACGCGAATCAATATAAGATCTCTCAGAAAAAGCTTTCAATAAATAATAACTACCAAAATAAGTCGAAACTTCCATATTCGGTATCAAGCAGGTTTTGATGTAATTAGAGTAATGTTTTCTAAATTTCCTACTGGAATGCAAAAAAAAAAATCATTCATCTTTGATTTTATTTACACTGTCTATCATAACCAATATATACTTGACAGTGTTTTTTGACTAAAGTTATTATTATAATATTTTGTGTTTTATATATAGGGGAAAAAACTGATCATCCATCTTAAACCATCATAATTTTAATTCTTTATTAGTTTATTCATCTTACATTATTGTTGCTAATTTTACTTTCGTATATGTATATATTTTTAAAAAGGAAAATGTCTAAATTGTTTTAATTAGTTCCTACTGAGAAAAGCACTTATTAGTTTGGTTGAGAACTTGGAGAGATGACCACTCATTAGAATGTTTAATCATCATTCTGGTCTCAGGAGTTCACATAGCCCGCTCAAGATCATTGCAATGGTCAGCTACATCCTGCCCGAGGTGGCTCCGCGCTGGATTGTGATCTACATTCCAGTCTAGACAGAATCCGACAGATATAACCGAGTAATCTCTAACGAAATATGACCTAGTGGGACTCACACTTTGTGAGTACGGAGTTGGCACACTTGGGGTTACTTATGCTTGATCAAAGCCATCTCAACTCGTTTTGGGTTAGTTCTTTTCTTTATTTGTCTCAGGTTTATTTTGGTTAATTTCCTTCTTCCAATGATGATACTATGGATGGGAGACAAGGGTCTTTCACTTTATATTCTATTCGTTTCTTCTGCAAAGCCTTCAATAATAATGTGTTATAAATGAACGGATTCTAAACCCCGCGTGAATAAATTCTTAAGGTCGAGCTCCATCACCGTTTCCGATTGGCTCAAAATCCTATGGCTGTTGTCGGCAGCAACGATTGTTGGAGCGGCCACCCACGACATCAGGCAAGTTGTACGCATATTTCCCAGGTTGATAAGAGTGGAAAGCAAGAAGGATCCCTTTAAGAAGAGGCAAACTGTTTAAAGAACTCCGCCATTAAGTAGCCTACGCTCTTCTGGAGATAAACAAAAATCATCATGTTAGCAGATAAGTCAGTCAATGACAGGTATTAAGGTTGTAGCTAACTCAGATCCTACTACCAGTTTAGTGTCCGAAACCCTTTAGAAGCTAACCTACTTTCAATTTCAAGCTATATAACACAAACACAAATCTAGCACTATTTGTGAGCTGCATGGAAACATCCAGTAGATAAATATGAAACCAATTGTAAAAACATTCCAAGACAAAAGATTATTACTTAAGTATTAATTAAGTGAATTATTACTTGTTCAAACAATGTTGGTTTACGTTGAATAAAAAATAAATAAACATATCAATTTGTAGCATTCATTGAGTTTCTATTAACAATTTGTTTATTAACCAACGGTGCATACAAATAATGAAAACATATATTTGTCTGACAACAGTCAGTTGTTGATGGAATTCCTTTAATAATAAACACGTTGTTTCTTTAATTATTTAGCAGGAATTTTACAATCGAACGCGTCAGAAATGTTTAAAAACCATTTACATATTCATAACCATAGCAACAAATTACACAATAGTAATAACAGCTTATTCATTATACTTCAATCAACTGTGATTTGTCAGCCAATTAACTTTACATAGATGTTTATCGTTTATAATAAATCTGTCTAATTATACATTTTACTCGTTGATAACAATTTAATTTTCAAATAATTACCCACTCGTTGTCAAAAGAAAATTTGATATCACATAAAATATGTTTCTTTTCTTTACATATTGTAATGAAAGCTATGTGGTGTGTTAAACCATAACTTACTTTATGAATTAGAAAAATCAGTTTTGAAGTTCATATATATATATATATATATATTGTTCCATTTTCTATTCGGTTGTGTTTGTGAACTCACGTCAGAACTTTGTTAAACATGTAGTTAGTTGTTATAAAGACGGTAGAATGATCATTTTATTAAGGTATGGTTTTATAAAATATATAGCACTGCGTTTTATATTTATAAATGAAACAGTATAGTATAAACAAAATTGTTATAATTTTTGTAAGATTTTTAAGATAACTGTTCTTTTTGTAGCTCCTGATTCCCCAAACCCTCGGTTTTTTTAAATTATATTGGTCTCTGTATCTTCCAGACGGGTGTCTGTTGAAAAATTTAAAGCTATCTGGGTTTTCTGATTACATAAATTTAGCTCAATGTAAAGATGAACGAACATTATACATTATCTTTCCAATTTGATCAATATTTAAAAAAACCTTAAATATTACGTAGATATTGAGATATTTGTACTATTAGAAATCATGGTACATGGTTAATTTTAAATTTTTTTAGCGAACAGTCAGTACCGAAATGTTTGTGAAGATGGATACCAATATCTGATCTCAAAAATTAAATCATAATTTTTTCATAAAAAATACGAATGTTAAGATTACTACTAAGTCTGTTCCTCTCCTGAATTTTGATACTCATTGACATATATTTTTACTAAGCAAAATTTTCTGAAATATTGTCTTCGGTTCCCGAAATGATTTCTAAAAGAGACATTGCTCTCGAAAGAGCCCAGTCAAGCAGTTCAATGCGTAAACGTATTTGATTATTTTTTCTACATAAATAAAAATACTGCATAGTAACAAAAGAAGTCGAAACTAAATTAATGTCTTGTTTATATAATGTTTGACTCATGCTAGGTATGTGTTTATAAACAATGTATTTTGTATAGACAATATTTCTTTCTAAACTAAATAAATCAACTCTAGCTAAATAACACAATGTCTCTGTGGCTTCTAGCTTACCGCAGGAGAATATAACAGCAGTGTTGAAAACAAATGAAATATTATCTACTAATTTCTTAACAACTATGGAGAATTCCTAATAATGAAATAAAAGGTATTACTGATCACAAATTCTGAGTATTATTTTCGACTGTAAAATAAACTTTATGATTTACTGCACGTAGCTTTCGTTGGAGCTATTAATACGTTTTGTATATGTTCATTTTATTTAAGAGAAAAATGATTTTTCAATTTTCTGTTTAATTCAATTCAGTTTTGTTGAATTTTTTTTTTCAACACAGACAGTTAATTAGAAGATTCAATTAACTAATAATGATAAGTATAACAATGAAGTAAGTTCTAGGCCCACATTTTCATCGCAAATAAAAAAGCTGTTTACGAAGCAGTAATGCATTAATTAATCTATGTTCACCCAATCAGCCGCATACCAGGATTTTGATTAGTCTAGGCTACCCACCGTGGGATGTAAGAAAATACAGTGTCTACCTAACACCACAGACAAAATGCAAAGATTGGACAAAATGATTTTATCATTACAAACCTAGTTTGCGTGGCACGTTACGATTCTCTGAACTCATGTGGATGTCTTAGTAATAGAGAAATTATAATTTGCAATTTTTATTTTGTCAATAATCTTTTTATTATTTTTTTTAATGTCTACCTACGTAACGTTGATACATTAAGGTAATGTATAATTTGATAATATTATATTTTTGTTGTTTTATGTTCAGAATGCAATAAAACTATGTTTCAAGATTTCTAACTCTATCGCAGTAAGTATCCCCTCTGGGGTTCGATATAGTGAGTACTGGACTAGCAATCTCTAGAAAACTTTGATCAATCTATACTTTTCCCCATAAACTATTTTATATGTCTTTCTTTTCTCTTTCCTATCAGATCTCTTTAACAAGTCTTCTTCACATTCTAACTTGCAGCTATTATATGCACAATTTACATGAAATAAACAAAATCAGAAATGTGTAGATTATTAATGTAAATGTAATATATTTAATTATTTAGGAGGCATTTTACAAATGAACGTGTCAGAAATGATTTTAAACATGTAGACATTCATAAACATAGCAACCTATTTCATCTATGGTTCGTTTACAATTAGATTCAGAATGGTGTGTACCATTTAAATTAAATTTGTCGAGTTATACTAACTTACAAACTTGACTTCTTCATGACAGTTTTGTTTAAAAAACATTATAATCTTACTATCACTAGAATATTTGAATTAAAAAATATGATTACATTTTCACATATAGATTAAGTGTTATGTAATTAATCAAAAACATATTTTGGATTCTTTGTGAAAATTTTGGTTTTGAGCCCCTTTGAGGAATTGTAAAATATTATTCTTTATTCTCTATAATATTTCATCAAGGCAGTGCTTCATATTCACAGACATTGGAACGTATATTTCAAAATTAGGGCTTTAAAAATGTTACCCAAAATAATTCCTTAATTGTATGTACCACTTTAGGACCAGTATTTCAAGGTTTATGTTGTATATGGGTGTATTTTCTACTTTAAATGAATAATATAATTAATAAAAACAATATAATAACTATTCTACATATAATTTTAACAAATTGATAGTAAAAACTTTTGAATACTTTTTCAAAAGTTATACCCAAACAATTTCTCATTATATTTAAGAAAAGAGTTTTCGCTATTCATCGGTCTCTGATGTACTGTTAATGAAACTTTGGCTTGAAATATTTGTAAAAAAAGTATGAAAGTTGGATTTTAAAAATTATATGACAATGAGGGAACGTAATGGGGTTGCAATATTGCTAAAATACGCATTATACTGTATGTCATTTTTGGCGAAAAAGGTAATAAATTAAATTTTAATAATTTTAATAATCAATGTTTACTTTTATCTGCTAAAAAATATAAAAACAATTACACATTATGTTCTGTTCATCTCTAGTAGTATTTATTTTATCTCAATATTAATATAGCCGTTCATTCATATAGACAGGAAAGAATCATTGTATTTACATATGTTTAAATTAAGAACGAAATATATTATCTGTATCATTATATCAATTTTATTATTGTTATTAGTAGGTTAGGTAAAGTTATAATTGGGGGGGGGGGGTATAGTGTTACTAGAAAACCTCTATTTTTAAATAATCCTCTGTTCCTAAAGTAAAAATTATATTTATCTTTCTTTTGTCTGTACCGTATTGTATAGCCAAATGGTTTTCATGATGTAGGTACTTGGGTTTGTTTTATAAAGAATATTTTCAGCTTTGCACTGTAGTTAATTAAATTTGTCTAATAAATTGAAACTAATAATTACATTCAAAACGTAATGTAACACATAGATGTATATACACATATATTATATTTCTTAAATAACGTGGATAATATCGAAATGAACCATGTTAGACCTATGCAGATTTTGATATATTTTACAACACCAAGGGTTCATTTTAAGTTTCAAAACGATATGTTTAAAGCATGTAATTTTGGGAGTAATATGTATTACTTAGGCAATGAAACAATGAATTTTAGTAATATTTGATGAATATCGTGAGAGAATAAAAACATAAATTATAACAGTTATTAAAATAAATATTGAGCTTAATTTTATTTTTTTTCACATATATGTATGCAAACAAGTTTGTGCAGTATTAACTCAAGATTCTAAATTGGTCTCTAAATGTTTATCTACAGAAGTGATTTTACTAGAAACAAAAGAGACAAACTTAGTTGTTCTTTAGACAATAGTATTGTTTTAAAATGACATAAATAAAAACACTCCACAGTTACAAATAAAGGTCTAACTAAAATATTGCCCTGTTTATATTTCACTCATTCAAGGTTATTTGATTATAAACAATGCCTTTTGTATAGACAATATCTCTTTCTACACTAAATAAACTACAACGTTTTTGTGGCCGCCAACTTACCACAAGAAAATAAAACAACAGTGTTGAAAACAGATGAAATATTAACTGCTAAATTCTGAATAACGATTAAGAGTTCCTATTAATAAAATACCATGAGATCAGAAATTCTGGGAATTATATTCCACGGTAAAATAAGGATTTAGAACACGTGGGTTTTGTTGGAGCTATTATTAAGCCTCGTTTATATTTTACACTATTTTTTAGAAGAATGATTTTAATAATTTCTGTTTAGTAGAATTCAGGTTAATTGAAAGCTATTTATTTTTGAATATACATAATTTACATAATTACTATGACTAAATTCCCCATACTCCTTGCAGGACCTTATTTAAATAATGTATTATATAAAAAAACAATTTGAATTATAGTAATCAATACTAAGGATATTATAGCTTATCCTCAAGGTAGTGCCCGAAGGACGCAGCACGTTCTACACCTTCATTCATGTAATATTGAGTATATCCTCCTTTTTATTCTTTCTTATCATGTCTCCTTTGACCGATATTTGTTCACTTCCGACTCTTATTGGCATACGATATCTAAGAGTCTTTTATGTTTTACAAGGCGATGATGACCTTAAGTTTTTTTGAATAAAAAAATAAAATAAAACGGTATGATTTTTAATTAATTGTAACCGTGTGGATACAATGAACAAATTAAAGTTATAACTGTTGTAATAATTGCTATTATTTTTATGCGATTCAATTGTTGTTTGTCTTGAATTTTTCATGAATAGACGAGCAACTACGGATGGAATTTCATCCCGAAACAGTTGTCATGCAGTAAAGAAAGGCAATGAAACTGTTTTGTCCCACTTGAGGCGTTATTGCAAATGAGTTTAGTAAACGTATTCCAGAGATCGAAAGGTACATTCATGTTAAATTTGAAGAAACGTTATTCCTAATACTTTTATATCATTTAGAAGAAAATATTGTTTGTGTGTATATCTCTAGCAGATAAACCGTGTTGATATTTTATCTGTAATGATTATCCCAATTTGAAAGGTAAGGAAAAGAAAACAATTATTGTTACACTATACAATAAACAGGGAGGTCTTTTACTGTTGTTCAGGTAATGTGTAACTTCTTTTTGCAAGTCATGACTTACTGAAAGTATTTCTCTGTCATTTCATCTTTGATTTGTGAACGGTATTGGCGATACATAGTTTTTAAACAGACATATGGATCAGGATATCTCAGAAGAACATGGTAAGCGGTCGCGAGTTGTCTTACCTGATTCATGAACTCAAGTTTGTTATTAAAGCTGAAAAAAAATTGAGTGTAAATATTTAGATCTCCTTTCTTCTTTGATATCATCACTTTCCGTGTCTCACCTTTATGTTATTTATTCTCTTTTATCCAAGACACGATGTACAAATCACTAACTGTGATCATAAAGTGCATCCCGACTTCCATCCTTCCCATACATACATTATATTCGAATTTGATTGACACAGTATGATTGAAATAAAATAAACATGATTGGCTAATTAAGTCTCGACCCTGTTCCAATTTGACTAGATCTTTATCTATTTTTTCTGAAGTAAATTCAATTATATCGGCTATGAACTAACAGTTATAAAAAACTTTGAATAAAAAGTAGATTAAAATTTCAAATTAAAATATACAAGGAATAATCACACTGCTACTACATAAACGTTTTTAAGGAGACAAAAGGTAATTCACCACAATACAATAGTTGGGTAACCACGCCGTTAACTTAGAACACATATATAGTCAGATGATCAGTTTAAATTCTCTTTGTTAATAATATCATGCGTTTATTGTGTGGTTCTGTGATTTGAGGTATCATGTGTGATAACGTGATATCGATTTTATATAGCCTTTGTTATTCCGATTGATCAGGCTTAGCTACCAGGGTACTAATCAGATTACAAGTTTTAATTTTAGTTTCCAGCAAAGCCGTAGACTTAGGTTTAATACCTAATATCAGAAGTTGATTCATACTCTTGCTTTTGTTTTACTATCCACAAATGTCTGATTAAACTATATCAAAACATGGACAATCCATTATTAGCTAATAACTTGAAAACCATGAGAATACATAGTTCGACAATTATGTAAATGTTTAATTACTTTTAGAGTTTTAAAAGTTATAATTTGAAACACGAAGGAAATTGCGTCGATTAAAATGGTTGTGATGTACACAGCGGATTTAAGACACCAAGGAAGGGCTCTGAAGGGAAAATGGTGAAAAGAAGTAAGAGAATTTTGTAAGTCTGAGAAACGTGGAAATTGACTTAGAGAAAAATAAAGATAAAAGAACTATTAAAGCGTAGAAGAGTGGCGAAAGACAGATGAGAGTGTACAATTTGGAGGGGGAGGTCAAAGTCCAACAAAGAAAGTAACACCATAGAGGTAAATTTAATATTTTTTATTTAGGAATAAAGTTGATTTTGAATTTATATTTTATTCTCAGCTTTAAACGTTTCTGATGTAAATTTTGCTAAGTTTAAGTAAACTAAACTTATTTGATGGCAAATTATCCAAATGGTTAACATCATATATGAAATACATCCTCAACCCCTCAACCCCAAATACAACTAGGAAAACTATCATATAATTAAAAATTAAATAATATTATTAGATTGTTAACATATTCATATTAAAACTATACTATTCTGAGAAAAAATGATTCCTAGAATTTAAGGTATTCTTCTAGAGAGTATACAAAATATCTTTCTGTCAGTTTTTCATCCCCTTGAAGTTTACAAAGCAGTTCAAGTTTTATATTGGGTCGTGATTTATCTAAAGCATCAATCAACCGATTTGATAAGATTTAAAATGATCGATTGTTCCATCTCGACCGAGCTTGCAGTTTTATAAATTGCTGGGTTATCTCAGTCATCCCCAAGGACTACCAATATGAATATTACTCCCTACAGAATTTTATTATCAGGAAAAATGATAAAGGACGGGTTTTCACTTGTTATACGTTAAAATACCTAAAAACAATTGTTTACATTGGTAATGTAAAAAAGTTAAGAATTTATTTCGAAACAAAATTAGAAGAGAATCTTCACATACAAGTCTAAATAAAATTGTATATATTAATTGAATCAATATCTGTGTGGATTGCATAACGTTTACTCGTATAGTAACACAGTTACACAATTAAAAACACTTATGTGGGACACGATTAAATATTTCCTTCAAATAATTCAACTTTAGAATCAATAAATATGGTGGAGGTTCAACACATCAAAAACATTTCATTAGCAATTGTTAAATTAATTGATACTCTCTAGTTCCTTTAGAGTTATTTTCATTAAACAATAATTAAAACAGTATTTGTTATCGAGAGTTTACTCCAAAGGAAGAAAGTTTATAGTATAAACACTTGCTGTAATTGCTGTTGCACAAGGTGACTGCTTCAAATTCTAAAAATACATCCAAGAAAGACGGATACAGTCTTTCATAATGGATTCTGAGTTTATTTTACTGATATTTTGGTAGCAAGTTATTGAATGTTCCAAATAAATATATTTAAAACATATTAAAAAATAGTTGATTATTTTTACTGACATAATGACATAATTAAACACAAGAAAACGATATGTTTTCTTTCACAAAACACATAATTTTTACACTATGTTTGTTTTGTGTATTAGCTTGTTTGTTCAACTCAACCATGGAGATAATGTAGTTTGTATTACACAATATGAACTAATGCACATTCCTACAGAACCTAGACAGGAAAGAAAAACAGAATCACCGTTTCAAATGACCACAATTTTGAAAAAGGTTTTACCATATTTAAAAAAATGGTATTTGCCGATTTGTCAAAAAATGTAATTATTTCATTTAAAATGACTTGCTACAGAGTTAAATGTCCATTTTTGTCGTGTTCAAAAGTAAAGGTTTGAATAAATATTTGTTATTTTAGATTTGTTAATGATAACAATAAAGATATGGAATAGAAGTATTGAGGTGTTTTGACTGTTGTGCTTAAAATTAAACCCTTTAAAACCACGTACATTCATTTAGAATACATTAATTGAAAAATAAAATCTTGCATTAGAAAATATAAAATACCATATTTTGCAAAATCAAGTTTTGAAAAATAAACATTTGCTTTTTAAAATTACAATTAATCTTACATAAAATACAGAAAAAGTTATGCTAAATAATTATAATTTGGGAAACGTCAATGCAGAACTCATTGTGTCATTACAAATTTATTATAATGAAAATAACATTAATATTATTTAAGTTTGTCAAACTTACTTATTAAACATTTTTGAAGTAAGTAGTGTTTCCATAATTTAATGGATACATCCTTTTAGAAAGTCCGTTAAAGGGTTTGTCTGTGAGTTTTTATTTATTTCAAATCTTTATATTCTTATTAACTAAAATTTTAAAAATTCCCAATTATCGATACTGAATTGGCGTTGTAACGACAGTATGATTTCACTAATTTTTCGCTTTGTATATAATTTAAAATGAGTTATTGTTCTATCTTGATGCAGCTTACATTAATTTATAAAATATTGGGTTGTCTCTGTCTTCCCCAAGGACTATAATTATGTATATTGATCCCAACAGAATTTTGTTATCAGGAAGAAGGTAGGAGGGAAGATTTGTAAGTTACGTTTGTTTGGCTTGGTACACTGTGATACTTGTAACGAAATTGGTTTACATAAGTACCAATAGATACGTACATGTTAGTTTGAGATACTGTGGTCTACTGTCTGTTGATCGTTTGTATATTATATGTCCAATACGCTACAATCTTAAGGAGTGGAACAATTGTACTTAAATTTGATATTTTGGTACAATTCAAGATGTGTTCTTTGCTTTTTTCGATAAATCATAACATTATATTAAACAAAATTTCGATTTATTTTATTTTTTTTTTTACATTTATTTTAACTATTTTGAAAAAACTTTACTAAAGTGTAACTTCTAAGGTTAAAACACAATTATCGTCATCTCTCCAATAATGCCACCCATTGAGTTATCGGTAAAAAAAAAGAGGCTGCTATAAATACTTATTTTTCAAAATTGACTTAACCGATTTCAATCAAATTTTAGTGAAAGGTGTAAATTAATGATTGTCAAACCATAACTATAGAATATTAAGGTTCAAGAATAATAAAAAGCCGCCATTAAAGCTTGAATTTTATAAAATACTACTTAGGCGGAGAATATGTTTATAGCAGAAGGGAAGCACGTGTAGACTCTTATTAAAATTATTTCAACGGTGTCGTTCCATAAAAGTTTTTGATTCATAATTTCTGAGATTAAATTTTTTGAAACGATTGTTATATATTTTATTAAACATTTCCTTTTTTTCCCAATTATTATATGATATCCACTAGTTTGTTTTATTATTAAATGTCGTAGACAGTAGTTGTAGATAAATAAATTGACGGGAAGGAGGTACTGTATAACGTAATTTAATTTTGCTGACTTTCGCAGATCGATATTTCAAATAAACTTTAAACACGTGCAAAAATTTTCAATTGAAATATCTCCAGTATATTATTTAAAATTGTTGGATTTTGGTCGGTAATTGGTGTGATTGGTACATTTGTGAATATTTCTTTTTAATGTGATAAATATCAAATATAATAATCTCAAAAATAGGTCGTCATCAAATTCATAGACTAAAGGGCACCAAGTTTCTAACATATATTAATTCCAAATGAACAATTGATTATACACAAAACAACTTTAAGAACTAATGTTTGCGTTTAGAGAAACAAGAAATATTATTTAAATTAACATTCAGACAATTAATTGTAATAATCTAACGAAATCTTGCCTTCTGCTTGTGAGAGTTTATAGAAGGTTTATGAGAAATTTTTTTTACAAGAAAGGCGGTGTATGTAACTCAACAAAATTGATATAGGGATCTTACATAGATGTAATTACTTAACGTAACCGCAAATTTATATTAAATTTGATTATTGATCTCCTATCAATAAATTTGTTAATATAGAGATGTTTTTAATATTCCAACAGATTTAGAGTATTTGAAATTTTTGACTACCTACCACTTATGATTCGAATAGAAAATTTAAATTCTCCACCAGTTATGAAACAGTTGAGTTCTATTTTTTTTTTTATGAAATCGTTAAATAAAAAAAATGATTTTCGTAATATAGTGTTATTTACATATCAATTTCAACACAACAAATAGAGCACCGAACGCGAAATACATGATCTATAGAAGATATTGATAATCACTTTTTTGTTTTTACTTGATAACAAAAATTCATATTCTAGGAACGTTGTATATACTAACTGTTGCAAATGGAACAGTTATATACTAGGAACTTGATGCAAATGGTCTGAATAAACCATTCCAAAAACATTTTTAATTGTTAAATCTGAGTTATTTTATTATAAAAATATTTTAACTTTTGTAACAAATTCAGAGTCATTATACTTCAAGGCGGATATTTTTCCAGTTCTAATAAAGTATAAAAATTGCCAAAGTCGATTCAACTCTTTTTGAAGTACCGTTGCGTTCTAATTGATTTCAAGTGGTTACAGAATCATCATTATTTGCTTTTTTTAAACTTTTTTTTTTGATAAAATTTGTGGAACAACAAATAATTTTAAAGTAATAGTAATATAGTTTTCTGTGTAAAATTGCTTTCGATCTGATACAAAATAAAAATTTGACTTAGGTTCTTTAAAATGGCCCACTAGTAAGATATGAAAACTTTAAAAGATTTGACAATCTGTCAAAACATATTTCGAGCCTGGTTAAATTATATTTTGGACAATATTTTAATTCAGGTATACTTTCAAAAATCCCTTACAACACTTGGGAATAAACAAAATAACCAAAATAACAAACTCTTTGTCAAACGTAAAATGTTTATTCCGATTAGACCCTTATAGCTATTACAACAACAAAGTTGTCATTTTCAGAGGTAATCACAAAGTCTGAAGTTAAGTTAAGATTTAAGTTAACAAATCTTTGTTATGATTCCCTCTGAAGATGACAGCTTTGTTGATGTAATAGCTATAAGGGTCTAATAGGAATAAACATTTTACTTTTGACAAAATTATTATTTTTTTTTTGTTATTTTGTTTATTCCCAAGTGTGGTAAGGGACTTTTGAAAGTGTACCTGTATATATTGTCACCAAAGTGCTCTGGTCTTTGTTTAATATTTTAATTACTATCTCATTCTAAGAAATACGTTTGACAAAGAATAGCAGAAGACGGGCGGGTATAGACGACTAATGTTGATTACAATAAAAGTTTATATTATGTTTACACACAAAAACACTCACTCGTGCTTCTACCTTCGCAAACTCGCCCACCCACGCACACACAAACAAACACATACATACACACACAGTTACAAATATGTAGATTGTACCAGAAACAAGTTTAACGAAATTAAATTCAGTTTTCATTTTTAAAATGAAGGTTAAACTAAACAAGTAATTTTTTTAAACGATTTTATAAAACCAATTTTACAAAATACCCAATATTTTGATTTAATTTTTTTTTCCAAGAAATTGCCATTATTATCTTAGTTTTTTCAAGCTAAACACTAAAGATGTTATGAATTTTATAATATTTCAGCTGATCTTAGTCTATTAGTAGGCCTACTCATTCGTTCCATACTTTGAAACCGATCATCATATTAGTATGAAATTTTTGTTACACTTTATTTCTTTAATTTTCAATTTCCATAAGCCGGAGAAATTTTTTAAATCATTAGATGGTTAATTATTGGATGTTTGTTATATCTGAAATAATATCCAACCTTTTCATATTATTTAACAATATAAATGTAAAAAATAAACGGTGCAAAACCGTTACACAAAATGTCCTACTTACACATCCATAAAACCAATTAAAAATGAACCTACACTAATAGTCACCAAAAAAGCCATTTTGGTAGTTGTCAATCAAAATGGAAATTAACAATGAATTCCGCCTTAACAAAATCCAAAACAAAGAAAAAAACCAATCAAAATCATATTTTAAAATTAATTTCGCTTGTAAAATAACTAGTTCTCAGTGTATATCATATTAAAAATGATGGCGGTCATAGTGCGATTCTATAATTTTTCCAATTAATCCGTGATAATTAATTACTTGCTATTTTAAAACGGCTTAAAATACAAACGAAGCTGTTAGAACTGATTTTGAGAAATGAAGTATTTTAAAACAGTCCCACGGTTTTTTTTTCTCACTGTTAACTTACTAACCTGCATATTTAGAGAGATGAAGATTAATTCGTTTTGTTTTGAGTGCTTGAACAAAATTTAATCAAAATTGTTTGTTCCGATTATGATAAAAAAAATTAATTGATTATTTGTATTATGGCAAACCTAAATTTATATTTTTAACAAAATATAAAAATAAATATCTCCGAAATATAGCAAAAACAAGTTGACATAGCAAAATTGATTAAAACAGGTCCACCCTAAAATATAGTGTAGTCACACAATACAAGTGACTACAGACCGACACACATAATTTCAAGTACTACTTATCGATCTCAGGAGGCCTCAAAAATTAAATGTCCTTAAAATTTTTACATCCTTTTCTTATACATTACATAACTGTCCCTTTGCAGCGTATATGTTAGAAATATACAGTTTATAAGAATAACAAAAATATAAAAAATAAAAAAAAGTTCTTACGCGATTTCAATAACCTATGTTTTTTTATTATATTGCAATTTAAAAAGCAATAGTTTTTTGTTTTCAAAACTTTATTTTGCAAAATATGGTATTTTATATTTTATATTGCATGTTTTTATTTTTAAATTTTTATGTATTCTGAATTAATGTACGTGGTTTTAAAGGGTTTATTTTAAGCACAACATTTAAAACACCTCAATACCTTTATTCCCTACCTTTATTGTTCTCGTTAACACATCTACAATAACAAATATTTATTCAAACTTTTACTCTTGAACACGACAAAAATATGCATATAACGCTGTAGTATATATATATATATATATATATATATATATATATATATATATATATATATTATGAACTAGGTTTACAATGGCATTAAAATAAATTCCATAAAATAATATTTTATTTTAAAAGGTTATTATTAAATCAAATATTTTATGGTTAAATGCAGATACTTAAATAGAGATCAGAATGATTGTGTTAAAACTCCCACACCATTGTGTGGGAGGACCACTGTATTGTAAAGTTTCTTGACTTTCAATATGGTTCCTCACTCATAAGAGAAACAATACGTACTTTTGAATGCTTGAAATATCTTTTGGTTTTACATACGGTATATTTATATAAATAAATATTTATCTTTACTAGTGAGATAAATTTAGATTGACTAAAACTCGAACACAAGATATCACAAAAATAACGTTCACTTAATCAAACGCATTTCAACGACAAAGTCACCATCCACAGTGATACATGAGCTACAATAACTTTATATTAGCTTTAACTATTTAATACAATAACAGTTATAGTTTAGTTATTGTAGCTCATGTATCACTGTATATTACTGTAGCGTAAATGTATTTTTTGTGGGATCTTAATTTGGAATTTTATTCTATCTAGACTGTAAATGAATTAATAATACTTGTAAAGTGTGAAGAAAGATTTGTAATTTTAACTTGAAACAGTTATTTTGGTAGATTTTACTTTCAAATGGATCTTGAAATTTACTTTCAAATATCAAGGGAAAAAAGGTCACAAATTTCTTTTGTAAAAAGCCTAACCACCATGAGTCAAAAGCCAATATTAAATTGTCTCAATATCAGCAAAATTGGTTCAACCTTAATAGATTGTATTATCTAAGGAGCCAAACAAAAGTATGGTTGAAATGTCCCCGAAAATTTAGGTTCTTGAGACTTAGTTTTAAAATATCAACAACAGCTGTTCCATAAACACAAATTTACATAATATTCTCTAATCATCGATTAAACACTCGACTGTAAACTTTTTTTTCCATATGATTCATATATTCAAATTTCGCAAAGCAACAAAAAGTCTATTTTCATGTCTATCGTCTCCTTTTTCAAAACATTCGTACGGTGTCTTTGATTATTCGTTACCATGGCAACCCTTTGATTCGTGGTACTACATTTTACATGGTTAACTTCAATGCGTTTATAATTAATCAGACAACTTTTCTCTTTATTTTATTTCCAAACATAAATATCCAATTTAACAAACACTGTATATAACAGAACGTTTCTAAATATAACCCGTTTCTAGGTCAAACTGTAAACTATCACACACTTACTTTGCAACAGCATAAATTGATTGTCATTTGTTATGATATTGGATATCCAACAACTAATATTGTCTCTATATCAATAATAAAGGGAATTCAAAATTGATTACAAGTGACCAGGCTTTCACGGTTTCATATTTTTTTGTCTATTTATAGCTGACTATATTTGTTATATTTTTAATATTACTCTCAAAATGATATCAAATGTTTATTAAACACAGAAGAATTTAATGTAATTCATATTTTACTATTTTTCAGTAATACTAACTAATTAGTCTTATAATTTGGAAACGTTAAGTATATTTTTTTTTTCTTGTAGAGTAATAGACTTTTGTCAGATTAAAAATAAGATAAATTTTTTTTTTGTAATTTCTTATTTTAACATTTTATAATCATGAATTATTGTATTTAATTACTTTTTTACAGTGGTATTTATGTTAACTAGAGCTGAAGAAATGTAATAAAATGAGTTTAGGAATATAATTATTTATTTTATTTTATTTGAATGAAGTACATTTGATCGATTGTTTTCCTTGAACAGCACTGGATTATTGTCATATCTGAATCACAACTTGCAGGTAACCTCATATCTAAATAACAATTTGTAATTTTCTTTTTCATTGAGTTTCTACTAATTATTTATTATTTCGTTTTGGTTGTGTATATTTGGAAATTTTTTTTTTTAAAGTTTAGGTAGATAAAACGTCATTAGTCATATAATTCATGGTTTTAGTTGTTTTGCGTCATTAAAATAAGTTTTAGATACTTTTACGAAAGATTAGAGCTGACGTTTTGAGAGTATGAATCTACTGACGTTATCAAGTAATAAACCTAAAACAAGAGTTAGTTATTAAATAAACACCAATATCGCCTACTGTGGCTTCTTATTTTCATAACTTGATAGAGAGAGATGATTTATTCAAATAAGATCTTATTTATACAAATAAGATGGAAAATTTTCAACTAAACAGTATTAACAATATGAATAACCCATCGTTAGCCAATATCGTTAAAATCAGAACGAAAATGTTACATATGCGATTAAAAAATTAAGGCAGCAGAACTGTAAACTGAACAGCAAAATAATGATGGGGAAAAATATAAATATAATATACAAATTTTGATCCAATAAATAAAGACAAAAGATATTCCTGGATAGGAATTTTACGGTTTATAAAACTTTCAAGAGTTCTGAGCTTCCCATCTTGTGGTGATAATTCGCTGAATAAAATTTACACTGAAAGTAAATGAATTTTCTATTTCAATTCGGTTTTAATTGTTTGAAACCATAATAACTTTATTTCGAAACTAGTTTGTTTGATCAGATTGTTCATTGGTTCTATATATGAAACTTTAAGAGGCCCAATTATAGTGAATATTTTCGTGTTATTTCCGCGAACATAGCATGATCTATACATATAATTTTGCTATCTGGTCTCTCTTGACCATATTTTGTTCCCTTCCGACTATAACATTATTCAGAATTCGAGGGTATTTATGTATTTCTTTTTTAATTGTTTTTTTTAAAGACGATGGTAGTCGAGAGGCTCTTTAGCTTTTAAACGGCACAAACACAAACAATATTTTCCGTTACGTATTCCGATTTTTCATACTTCTAAGTAAGTTCTTGATTAGGCTTACGATTTAAGACATGTTGTTTAATTTTCTTTATGTTGTAGGTTTCATAATTTGATAACAAGAGTTAATCATACCCAAGGATATCGATTATTGCTTTTAGACAGAAGTAAGAACAAATATCCGAAAAACTGTGCCAATAATATGAACCACCCTTAAGTATCCCATAATTTCAAACGAATTTAGAATTGTTATTCCGAATAAAATTTTCTAACATTTAAAATTTTCTAGAGTGCCCCGAGTAACTCGAAACTTAATAGTTCTGTAGGGGTACAAGTCTTTAGGAAATATTAAACGATAAGTTCACCTATACTTTGTAACGTTTAGTCCCTGCAAAATGTTGGCTTCCGCAACATCATTCCACCCGAGCCTCTCTGTAGCTTGCTGCTCTATACCTTCTTATCCTAAGAACTATGAGTTTACTCTCCATATCATTTATCTACCTCAACCTCTTTCCTCTACTCAGTCGTCCACGTTGCATCACTCCACTATCAACCGTCCTTTCCACATATATAAGCAACCTCAATCTCATAATCTTTACATCAAATCCTTCTCAATGTATAAAGGTCCCTAGCTTTCTTACTCTCTAGTCGTGTTTCTCCAACTGTCCCATAATCTTTGGTAACAATCTTTAACGCAGACGTTTCTTTTAAACTGTTTGACATAGTCCGCACTTCCAAACCATACTTAACGACTTCAAGATTATAAGATTATATTGTAGATGACTTCCTTCAGTCATGTTTATTTCCTACTACAGAACTCGTTATCACCCGTTTATTTTTGAACATCTGGCATTTATATAACGATCTATTTATTTCTAAGGTATTTGTATTGATAATTATTTATTAGCTTCGTCGACTATTTTTATGTCCCTATAGCCTACTTAGTAAATGTATGAATGAAACAACAAAATAAATATTATTTTGATATTTGAAACTGTTTTTCCTTAGTCGCCTCAGAGGTTCACTTGAGTGTACTGAAGTGGCAATCCCGAGATTTCCTTTTTGAATAAACACTTTTCATCATGATTTAGATGCCTTTCCTATCAGGTTTTGCTTAAATAACAATTTTTCTTTACCAAGTAAAATTCTATTCAAGGACTATAAATGTCAAATTTATGTTTTTTTCTTTTTATAATTTTTATGTTTTTTTATCGTTTTATAAGTTTATGATGAACAACAGATTTTTAAGGAAGCAATATTATTCTTTTCCGCCTTCTTCTTTTCGATACATCTACAGTGTTCCAGACAATATTATTCCTCTAAATCTACATTCTAGAAATTTATTTCTCTGAAATGTATTTTTTAATATCTTGTTTATACTAATGTATTTTCTTAAAATATACTTCATAACACTGTATTTTTAACTGTATTTTCTTACATATGTCTTATCAAGAAATAAATTGAACGATAAACAAATATGATTACTTTATACAATTTAATAACACCGCTTCCAAGTATATGATTGTTCCGTCAGAGTAGGTTTTATTCTACAAAGAAGTCGTGATCAAATTACGCAACATACAATTCTCTCACGCTCCGCTTCTCTCGCTCTCGCAAATTAGATAAAATGGTGAGTTTACACTTCCTTTAATTTTTCCCGATTCAGAAAAACGCCAATATTACGAATCTGAACAGAAAATAAAAGTCTGGGCATTTTCACTCCCTGAAACGTTGTAAGAGTAAAACCAGCTGTAATTTAATTGAATTTTTTAAATAATTTTTGTACTGAAACTCTCTTCTTTTGACATTCTATTTGCTACAAAGTATGTTGTTGGTGTTTGCATTGTTTTTATTATTTCATTCGAATTAACAGTAACCTGTGGCACACATTTATTCGTGAATTCGAAGTTCGAACATATTTTTTTAAAAGTTTAACATACATACTAATCCTCTCATAACAATCAAAACTTTAAAAGTATAAAAATATTTATCTTTTTAATTAGTTCCTCTGTTTATTTATTTATTTATTATTATTATTATTTTACAATTAACGTGATATGCAAATAAATATTTATATGTTTATCACATGTTTTCTAATTATTATTATAAAACACACTTTTCATTTCAACTCATGACACTTAATACGATATTAATATGTCAAGTTTAAATATGTGTAAACCAATGTAAACATCGATAAAATGACTCCAGACTCCAAAATACAATCATAAATACTTGTTTTTACTTTCTCACAAAATATACTAGAGAGAAAGTTATATTATGGAATAAATAAATGTCAGGTATTTTGAGGATTTATCAATTCTGAGGTCCAACGTATTTGGAACCTAAAAGTTGTTTTTGGTACAATGTCTATATTTGGCCTATCGTTTGCACAGTGCTCTAAATGTAATAAATGTGAACAGTGTCAATATAATTTGTTACATGGGTATATTTGGCCGATGCTTCGAGTTTTTATTTTTCAATTTTTTGATATTTAAAAACATTGGGATGGTTTTAATTTTTTTAAATGTACAAAATTTATTATCTCTTTAAATATTGATACATTTTGTTCCCAGTTTGGCTTATAAGGATATAACTAAGTGTAGTTTTCGCCTTAGCTGATAAGACAGTTTAGGCTGTACATATAATTTTTGTTTATTGGTTTATATTTAGTTTGAATCATTGAGCTTCACTTTCCACCTAAATTTTTAAGGAATTTGAATAAACGATTTTAAGAGAATTAGGTCTTTTTTACAGCTCCATGGATGATTTTTATTTTTAATCTATAATTTCGAGCCTAGTAAAGAATTGAGGACAAGTCAAAAAACAAATGAATCATCTTGAAATAGGGTCAAAATATTTTGGGTTTTAGAGTACTGAGCAGAGTACAAACAAAACAACAACCTATACAACAATTTTTAGAAAGAAACGGACATCAAAACTGATAGTTCTTCGAAAAACGCAAAATAAATTGTGTCTTACTCGTCCCAAAAATCTAGCTTCAATTCGGAATAGAGAACAATCAAAGGTTTACTTAGATTCAAACTAAGTTTTCTGTGTATAACCTAAGTAATCGCCTTCATTAGTCCAACGGATATATAGTAAAAAACATTTAAAATAAATAACTAAACTAATATTTTTAAAAAGGAAGCTTTTGATCCATTTTAACATCACAAAATAATTTTGTGTTTTAGTTTGTTATTTAAAATTAAAATCGAAAGTTCGTAAATAATAATGTCGATAATTAGTAAGCTCTAAAATATATCCTCTTATTTAAGTGATAAACTAGTTATCACAATGTCTTTTTAAATAGCTCAGGATCCTTTGTAAAACACTATATCCGTATTTGTGAAATTGTAGTTGTATTTTTAGAAATTAATGCAGTCAACTTGTGCAACAGTAATTACTGCAGGATATTAAATTACCGAATTTCCTGTCCTTAATATAACCTTTATCAACAATCGATAATAACTACGGTTTTAATTTTAATTTTTATAATTAAGCATCGAATAAATTAACATTAAATTTTTTTTATTGAACCTCCATCATTTTATAGACTGACTCCATCATAATTCTATGAAGAACAACTGAATTGTGACTAACCCAAGTATCTCATTTTGATTTCATATTTGAATACTTTTATGACTTTACTGTTTAAATAATTTACTTAATTAACTTTTAATTGTAAATCACGTAATGAAATTGTTTTAAAAAATATTGCATAAATATAATTTAATATGAATTTAATATACTACTTATAAATCTTTCTTGATGGAATAGAATTTAATGAAGTAATTTACATATTTTATCTTCGTTTATTTATCTTTATTTTTATTATCAATAGCTTGTTTCGATCTTATTCAGTCAATTTCAAGCCGTATTGTTAATAAATTGCCGATACAAAATTATTTTTTCTAATAATAAATAACACACGCTACACAAAATGACACCACGATGTTTGATTTCAAATAACAGTCATTTTCCCGAATAGATTCTGAAATTGACAACGGTATAAAAGAGTAAGTCCACTAATAATATGAATTTGTAACAAACCATAAATCATGGTGCAACATGTATTAGTAGAGTATGTTTTATATATATTATTACAAAAACACGCAACTATAGCAATCTGTTAGAAATCTTTCAGTTGTGATTTTAAAGTTATTTGATAAGTATGGATTGTGCATACTCTTGATATACTTTAAGTTGTCATTTTCTATAATTTTTATAAATAAATACTAATGACATTAATGAATGACGTTTTTGCAGTATAAATTAATGCAAGTTATCAAATGATAAAAGCCATCATATCCTATAAACTAGCGCCAATTGGAAACTTAAAACAGCAGCCTAAGTCTGGATAGTCAAATTATCCAAAACTAAATTATACATACTTGATGAGGAAAGCCACAAGTCATAGACCTACAGAACTCATGGAAATTCAAACACCATTTTAACACGACAATCTGCACTGGTTAACTATTAAGGATGTTTGCGTGTTCCTCAAAATGATAACTAATTAATGCGTCAGTTGCAGACTGTTCTCTAAACAGAGAACTCAATGTTGAATATGTATTTGTAATATGTTGTGTGTTTTGATTATATTATAAATTAACAAACATTTAAGGATGAAATCTATCTCAAAAAACCTGTTAAGGGCTCAAATAAAATGGTTACGTTTATGACAATCCTGAATTATCCTTGTTAGATCTCCAAGTCTTTAGATCTTCCTTTATGTAGTAAGTAGTCTTCAGTTATAACACGATTTTTTATATCGCCTATAAGGTCTCTCTGAGCAGTTCTTGTTCACAATACTCCGACGCTATCATCGTATTCGAAAGTTAGATGTCTGTAATTTATGCTCTTCGCTATTTCTATAGTGATGACCACATAGTTCTTCACCTTTAAAAGCCGAAGTAAAAAACAAGAGTAGTGTACAAAACGTGACTCTCACTGAGAACACGACTTAAAAATGTCCAGTTAATTTCCAAACCGCCGTTTACAAAGAAAGATTGTAAAATCAAATAACATATTTACAATTTATAAATAATATATTATAAACCAGATTTTCCGAAGACAATCTCTTTATCCTATATTTATAATATAATAAAGTAGACTTTTGAAGAAAGTGAATATAGGAAACTGGGGCAACATAACGATATTTGATTATAATACATTTCCTTCCACTTCACATCATGAATTACAATTCAGATCAAAGAACATTAAATCTGCTGGGTTAAGTACTAACTGAAAGTTATTATCTCAAGACTCGAGTGTAATGTTTGAATTACTGTTGCAGCTAAATTTTAAAACGGATATGATATCTCGTAAAACGTTAGTGCTATATATTTATTCTAGGTCTCAATAAATATCAAAATTTATCGTAATAGACTATTAAAATTGAAAATGTCACGAATTCTTCCCCGTGGAGTTGTCAAGAGTTGTTGTGCTACTTGTTCTTTAACGGCGAAATTTTCATCAACGCCGTCTATGGAGAAATAGAATAAAAATAACATAAAAATAAAGATCTCGATCCCTCTATTGTCCTAAAATGTCAGTCTCGGGAGAAAACAAGAATGAACCCTGATAGGAAAGATGGAATATATCTAATCAAATACTACATTAAAAAAATGTAGATCTAGCTAGGCTACTTTGGGGTTGCCAGACCAGTACTCTTAACAATGAATTTTTAGGATTATCAGGAGTGATATCAAAAGAGCAGAAATAGTCTAGTAACATAAACTATTGATATATAAAAGTAGGTCAGGGCTAAGGGTAGGCATGAGTAGCCAAAACAATAAGACTATATACAAAACACCACATCAAGAACTAATCAACACAATTAATGACAAACATTCAACAACACCAAGTTGAACCAAAAATCTTTAATAGTCAGTTGATGATAAACTTGACAACAGATGAACGAAAATGTCAAAATAAAAGTTGTCATATAAATATAAATATATTATAATACCAGTCCATCATTATAACTTAACTTTAACAACAATACACTCACACTCCTTAGTGACGCACAATAGTGAGTAAAGGTGTGACAATTACGAAGGAGACAAACTGGATCTATACTTTTTGGTAAAGTTATGGACCTTACAATTTCCCTTGCGTGTATGTCCTTCTGTCTGTAAGTCACAACCAGTCTACATAGACAAGATAAATCGTATGTATTTCAAACTTTGCAATTATATACTTATATTAGATGTTGAGCTTGACTTATGAGAAAAATTATACAGTATAATAAACACACAGAACACAATTCTCACAAAAACTACACCTAAGTATCAGACGCGTTTCAACGACAAGGTCGTCCTCTTCAGTGATACACAAGCTACACCATAACGAGTTGGAGTTATAGTTTGATTGGTGTAGCTCGTGTATCACTGAAGAGGACGACCTTGTCGTTGAAACGCTTCTGATACTTAGGCGTGGGATGTGAGAATTGTGTTCTGTGTGTTTGTTTTACTGAATTATATATGTACTTATTGCAATTACTTTCTACTGTGCCACCTATAAGATAAGTATAGCAATAAAAACAATTTTAAAAACTTTGGAGTAGTTAAGGGATAATTGTATCAAGTTTAAATTTTAATAATGATATGTGCATGGGGTTTCAAATAAAACTAGGTGTAATTCTGTAATATGTATATATATATATATATATATATATATATATATATATATATATATATATATATATGACGAACAAAACTATAATATGTTTACAATAGACCAAAAATTAAAAAATTATGTGACTAATATAATGGTCATCCTCCTCCCTTAATTTAAACATGACAAGACCTATACATTATTTAAACAAAATTTGGATTTGAAATTAAATTGCAATGCAAAACTATATATTACAGTTTTTTTATTTGACTTATAGAAATTGATATAACCACACAATGAAAAATTACTACCGCATACGTTTTGAAAAGATGTGAGACCAACAAATTAATAGCCATTTAAAGATGGATTGCATTTCGTTAATACCTCTTTAGTATAAGTTCTGTAGATAAAACCAAGAACCTTTGTAACTTCACAGTAGTTTATAATGTGTCTGATGAATAATTTAAACTAGTGTTTAAAAGACTTCGCGATTTAAGTCAAGGTATTTTAGCACACCCTTGACCCAATTATTTCCATTAAGTCTTCAGTTAGACTTGTTTCCTTACCTTTTCAATCAATGCTCTATTGACCTACTCTTGTTTGTTTCTACCCTAACGCTGCTACAGTTGGGAAGGTTAAGGTGTCTTTGTGTCTTTATTTTATCTTATCTTCTTCTTAAATGAGGTGATGATAACTAAGAGGTTTTTCCAATTTAAAAAAAAAATCAAAACAGAACACACACACACACATGCAGATAGTTAAATACACATACAGAACACACCAATAGTTAAATGGCACCTATTGGTAGGATAAGTGTACAAATTATGGACTCAGGTGATGGAGATTGTAATTACTACAATTTATTATTAAATATTAGTTAGGAATTTAAGACATTATTATTATGGTATGTGAATTTCGCATCTAACAAACAATGAAAAAACATTGCAAAAGCTTTCGCACAACCATTTACAATAGAAAGTCAAACAAATAATTCGTAGGGTAAATGTAAATTCTGTAATTTTCAGTAATAATTGTAAACAAAACATGAATGTCGTAAAAAAAACACACACACACACACACACACACACACACACACACACACTCACACACACTCACACACATACATACATACATTTAAATATAGCCTAAGCAAGCCTAGTTTGTACCATTAAGAATTTCTACAAATGAAAACGCTTTATTTAATTGAGCTTTTAAAAAAATGTTGTTCAAAGTTCATTTTTATCTTTTGATCATTATTCCTGAACTCTTTTCATTTTATAACGTACTAGATTGCACACGCGTTTGGGCATTATTTTATCTTAATAAAATTTTATCGCAATCCGTAGAGCATTTCTTAGAAATTAATTCTTTTGTATTGACCTTGAGGCCGATTATCTATTTGGGTCCTTAGAAACAATTTATCTCGATTTGATCACTACGTTATAGCTCATATTGAGACATTCCTAATTACATGTTTTTTCTAACGCAACTGCCCTTTTTTTATATCAAAAATTATTAACAGTTCAATAAAAATGTAAAAAGTATGGGTATATAACAGATTTGATTTTAATCAGTTTTCGAGTTTGGGCTGTAGAGCACATGCAACAACCATTATCTAAAAATCTTGCGGACAGACTTGAGGTCCGAATGAGTACCTCCCTTAGTTTCCCGTGACACCCTCCATTGGTTTCTTGACTTCTCACGTAACTTTCTCTAGGGGAAAATCTCCGACGATTATAAAACCAATTATATTAAATGAGGATACACACCAAAGTTGTGGGTTTACACGAGGCAGGATTTATATCTTAGTAGCAACATATTTTATACTTCAGTAATATTATATTCGATAAAAGAAGATTTACACATGTTATAAATACAATTATTTTCTTTGATACTTTCAATGTACAGTGAATTAGATCATGCTTAAAATTTATTATCAATTTAATGACATATTATTCAATAATACATTTTATTCCCAAAACAACCTCAGGATTCATACTTGTAATCTGTAAACCTATTAAGGGTCTGAATATAATCTTAGCTTATATTTATTATCTATACTATTATATAAAAATCTAATGGTGTTTGTCTTTGTGTGTTTGTGTGTGTTACTCAATCACGTAAAAACTACTGGACCCATTGAGCTGAAATTGTACATGGACATTCTAAGGGTCCCTGGTTAACAAATAGACCTATTTTTATTTAGAAATTCCTTCAAGACACCGCCCCACTGACCTTGAAATTTCCCTTAACACTCAATACAAATATACGTCAACCCCGTACATAGGATGGGTACTCTGCTAGTATTATATAAAGTTTAAATAAATTTTTAAAATAAACAAATTAAAACTTTTTTTGTTTTTTTATTTTCTGTGACAACGTTTGAAAGTCAATCTATCTATTTTATTAAAGCCAAATATAGGGTGTTAATTTTATTCAGTACTGCTCAAGTATATTCCACCTTAATTTAGTTATTTTATTCATACTTAAATTTGTTGTAATGACACAATGTATATTAGGCAGATTCCAAAATTATTTTCATATCCCGCCTGACCTGGAAATGTACCTACTGCTTCTCTCCCTGCCTTTCCTTTAATCCCTTTCTATAATCAATCAACCTCCTTAAATATTTTTGTCTCTTAGGTTATTTTATTAGTATAACAAAATCCATCATTATTTTTTATTATCTTAGATTCGGCTGACAAAATATTTAGGTTATTTTTTTATTGTAGTTGTGTGCTTGTTTTTTATGTTGCTCTGCGACTACGTTTTCTAATAATCCAATATGTGAAGGCGCTGAGAGTTGATTTGTTTTATTCTAAGTTATTTATGAGCTTTAACATATAATTTTGTTGTTATCTCGAATATAAGAATGAATTGCTTAGATTTTGGCATCGTATCTATTTTTGTCTTGTCCAAGAAATGTTTCCATCCCTTACTCTTTTTCCGCTGTTAAAAGAGGGAACCTTATTTTCATACTAGTATATAACTGCAAGGATGTTTTTTTGTCGACACAGTAATCTGTTTTAGTACTGACTGTTGACAATCTTCTTTTCTGACCTCTTTAATAAATAGCAGGTTATAGCATTCACACTTATTATTACGTGTTACTTGTAATAAGAACACAATATGACCATATAAACCAATCGTCTGATTTATAAGAAAATTTCTTTGAAATTGAATTTTTTATAAAAGGGGAAATCATGGTTGTCACTTTTTCTTACCATGATTCAATAATAATACTGTAATTTTTTAACCCAATTTGAAAAACGAAACCGAAACCATAGTATTAATTACTACACCATCCTGAGTTCAAATATTGAAGACAATCTGCTTTAGGGACACATCCATTTTGGATTTTTTTTTATATCGGCTCCGTCAATTTTTACACTACAATGGTCAAATGTTCATTAAAAGGAACTAATTTAATCAAACGTTTTAGTAGGCTTAAATTTATTTTTTTAATGGTCATGTTTTTAGAAGGTTCTATTTCAATAGAAGTCAACGAAATATTAATCTTGTCGATGACTGAGATATATCTAGTGCTGTTATGTGTGATCAGAGGTGAAGCGGCCTCAGGATCACACACTTTAGAGAATTACAGGCTTGGAAATTCCAATATATGGTCTTGAATCTACACTTTTTTTATTCACTCTTGAGTCAAATCCTTCTCTTTCACATTCTTATCAGAGGTTTCTTAACCATTTTTTGTCTTTTCCGACAATGAAGTCGTCACATTATTCGAATACTAGAGGACTTTTTATTTTATGTCATTTCGTTCTTTTTCACAAAATCATGGTGACGGAGAGAGGATGTTTTCTTTGTATTTAAACACATGTAAATAATTCGTGATCAGTTTGACAAACTTGTATGACTAAAGATTAAATAAAGAAATTCGAATAAACGTATTTTCGTAAGTGCTCTTAGAACTATTCTGTTTTGTTTTTTACAAACAAGGTAAAACTTCAAGCCTAATTGCAATATCGATATCAATTATTACAGAATATTTTATACTCTTAGTTTGGAGTATATCCAAAAAATCATAATATTTTACTTATCTATATCAAACTAGTGTTCATTAAAACGTTTTGAAGTAAAATATCACAAAAACAGTTATTTTACAAGCTATTTACAACTTACAAAATATTAAGCCCATTAAAAAATATCTGTTTTTGTTGTCGTTTGTGTGGTATCAAAGACATCGGTATAAACGTAATTCATAGAAATTTACTAGGGTATTACATGAGTGTTTTTCTTAGTCTTCCATTCAGTTTTCAAAACGGATAAACAGAAAACAAAACCTTTTTATACCCACATTCATTGACAAATTTTCCTTTAGCCTGATCCAGAATCTATACAAAGCTTTGACAGACTGATCGTGAAAAATCTTGTATACAACGTAGTTATAGTCATAAAACATTTGATTACAATACAGAAACAATTTCCTTCTGAGAGTTTCAAAGATATGTTATATCAGAGTGCTCTGAATGAGCTAGAATTGTTTTTAGTATTCTACATCTTTCATTGAATAACGTGAAATTACTAGATTTCAATATGTTTACATTTCATTTAAGTTAATATGACGTTTGTATAACTCAATACATAGCTGAGAAACTGTTTTAAAGATTTTAATTTTCACTTTACACATAAAGTATTATTGAAGTCCAGTAAATATTTCTTACAAATGTTGAAGAGCTAATAACAAAAATCGAGTTTAGCTTTTGAAAAGACATAAGAAAATAGAGTTGCATCAAAATCGGTTTTATTGATTGTGTTTCATTAATTGTTTCTATTACTTTGGAATATATTGAAAATTGGAAAAGTTAGAAGATCATGTAGGACCTTAGAAACCTATCATGTCTTTCTAAGCAATAATTGTTAATCTATATACATATTTGGTTAAAGTGTTATTAATTCTTTAAGGTTTCTGTATCCTATTTTTTTTTTTAGATCAGCAACTTTTTTAATAATAATTCTCTACAAGAATATAATTTCTGTGTATGTGGAAACAATGATTAATTTAAAAAAATGTTGGATTAAAATGTATATCTTGGAAATTTTTCAAAAATTTTAATAAGGGTCTCCTATTAAAATCTAAATACAATAAAAATATTTAGCAAAACCATGAAGAAACTGATAACCTTTCGACCACTATGTTGTCATTTTCAGTTGTAATCAGCAAACAAAAAATAATATAAACCAAGGTATGGCAGATAAAAACGTTTTACAGAAAGGAGGCATATTGAAAGAGTGAATAATAAAATAAACACATAAAAATTCCAATATGTACAGAAGTGTACAGAATATGTACAGAATACCAATATCACGGCAATATAATATTATTTTCTATTGGTAAGATATATACAAGCAGATGGCTGATGAAGCGTCTATGTGGTATGTGTTGGAACATTATGTTTACTTCTACTTTACAAATATATATATATATATATATATATATATATATATATATATATATATATATATATATAACATAACAGGGAGTCTACAAGAGGAAATCTAGTAACTGTAAAATCTATAACAGAATATCGCCAATAACCTAACCTAACATCGCAGAAAATTGTGTCAGTTTTGAAAATGTTATCACCATCGCCCTTCCCTACATGGATATTTTCTCACCACAAAAGTATTGGATTTTTCTGGCATTATATTAGTTTTTATTTTATTGTTTGTTTTTGTGCTCTAGCAATCGCAATTGTTCATTTTAAAAACCCTAATAAAAATGAAGGTCGTAGCTTTATTGGTTTCAACAAATTCAAATGTTTTGATAATACTTTTATACAACTGAAATGCATTTACTCAGTGTTTCAAATTAGTTTTTCTTTAACTAAAATAGTGGCAATAATGTAGTTTTTTGAACACGTTTTCCTAAGGTTTAGTTTCAATATTTGCCAATTATAATAAAGTATGTTTTGAAAAAAGTAAAGTTCGTAATTTAGGATAAGCGATTATGATTTTAACAGATATTCAAAGTAATAATTTTAATCACTTGATGCAATGATCAGAGTATTTTAATGTACATTTTATTACTGAAAAATCTTCCTTATTTTATTTGGAAAATCTTCACAACTGATTTTATTAACATGTGTGTAAAATCTTTAAAAAAGTAACACTGAAGTAAAGGTATAGAATTACGAATTCAAAATAAATGTATGGAGAAAACAATTTGGCCTCCTAAGTCTCATTCATAATATAAACAGTGCTACTGAACCCGAAGAATTTATTTCAATGAAGGTTTATACGGGTGTTATGTAGCTAACACTGAAGTTCTGATTCTAAACTATATATTTAAGATATATATATATATATATATATATATATATATATATATTTAAGCGTACAAAGTCCAAGTAATTACCTCAGACCTCTAAAAAAGTAATTATATCTTAAATTATAAGAATTGGTTTTGAAAAAAAATTGGAAATGTCATCACCAAACTCAATTCTATTATTATAACTATCATAAAATAGCGTGTTATATTAATACCATTATTTAAAAGCGCATTTTTTTCTCCTTAAAAAGAATAAAGAAACCCTCAAATCCACTTGTAGCTCCAAGGTCAGAAGAGAACTAGAGTTTGTTAAGAAAGACTTAACAGGAAAGATAAACGAGAGGGATATAAACCATTTGGATGAAGTTCCTGTGTAAATATAGATCAACGTCCCAAATTGCAATTATTGGTTTTCCATTTTACTAACCTTGTGGATCAAGAGTTATCAGTAATCAATTTTAAAAAAAAGAAACTATGACGACCTTTTTCTTAACACAAATCTGCTCTACCCCTTTAGAAAAATCTCTCTCCTGAAATATAACAATTAGTGTACCAGAAATCGATTTACAAAATTTACAATCTCAAATAATTTTGTAAAATATAATATTAAGTTTGAGCACTGCCATTATAAATTTGTAATTTTATTTAGTCGTAAACAATACTAAGTTGCTAAAGATGTTTTGCTACAATATAAGCAGTGCTCCCTTTCAACCTTATTAGAATGAATAAAATCAAATCAAATTGAATATTTTGTATATGTGTAAATCTCTAACACATATTTTTATTTAGAAAAGCAAGAAAGGTTAGATATAAGATGAACACTTCGCACTGACGTTTCCACCCTATTGAGATTGACAATCATATATGAGAGATGGAGTAGTTTTAATAAATATACATCTTGTATCGACCTTTATATCAGCAGAAATGTTAAGTGCAGATGAAGCTTTAGTATAGCAGGGCATGTACGTATTATTCTGTAAATAAACAACTCCCACTCCTTCATTTCTGTTGTACACGGAAAGAGGAAAGTATTTTGATTTTAAGGAAAACTCCATCGGTAGATATAATATTTTTCGTACTTTCTTAAGAGTTAAGTTAAGAGCTACCGGAGAAATTCACTAACTACTCACTTAAATAAAGGTTATAAAAGTGTTGTGTTGTTTTCAAATGTTTATTTTCGACTAATAATAGTCATCAAATATTATTTGTACTAGGTCTGTATATTTTTCACTTGAAATATTATTTAAATTTTATGTTATAAAAATAAAGATATTATTTAGTTTAGCAATTAAGGGTTACATACATCTTATTAGGTATTTGGTAAATTCAATAATTATCAAGATATTTGGCACTCAAAACATTCATTAAACCCCATTTTGAAATACTAAGTCAACTTTAAAAAAAAAAATATATATATATATATATATATATTTATTTATAACAAATGTTAAAGATCATTCTGAAAAATTGCTATCGATATCTCAATTCATTCTGGAATTTTTTTTTCTTGTTTCTAATTTAATACGAACACAGATAAATAATGACAAACAAACCATTTTTTGACATAACAGGATGGTTACAAAAAACTTTGTAATTATTTTAAATTACAGGACAGACTAATCTTGAAACATTCTGTATATACAGTGAATCATTAATATTCCCAAACTATTCTAAAGATTAGGATTCAATAGAAAAAAATAATAAGAACTTTATTATTAGCAACAGTCATAATACATACGATAAAAGAAGATTGACCGAAGATAAGGAATCAATCATTTCCCTTGATACTTTTACAATACACTGAAGTAGATCTTACTTAAGAAGTATTAGAGAAACTGGAGCAATATAACGACATATTAGTGAATAATACATTTATCCCTTACTCAATCACAAGAATCAAACTTACAAACTAAAACCTCTTTATTCTTCTGAATAATCTTAACTGTCTTATATTATGGTACAAAGTCAAAAAATCGAATTACAAAGCTTTAAATCTAATTTTACAATCTAATGCACCTTCGTTATTATCTGTTCTTTGCACGACATTAAAATGTGAACAACTCTCATAATTTTGTAAAAATATTTTTCACGTTAAAACATACAATAACTTTTTGAGAATAGTACGAGTATAATAAAACTCTTAAGCGTAACATCTCGCGCAGGCCATAGGCTACCAGATTTGTTAGTCATGTAATGTATTGGTAGCACATTTGGTACCTGTTGCTGTAATTCTGTTCTTCAGAACCAAAATCTCGTACAGTGTGTGAGGGTTGCTTGAGCTATGACATGCGTAAGAGGGTTTTAAAACAGTAGTAGTATGTCACAGATCGCAGGTTGGGAGTAGTATGGATAGTTGTGAAGTAGTGTAGATGCTTCTTAAACTGTTAAAGACATCGGCGTTTTATTTGTAGTTATTAAAGAAATCTTTCAAATTAAATACAGTAAAATTAAAATAATAACCATTATAAAAATATATTAAATATATAAACTACTCTGTTTTGACTCTTATGCAAACTATCTAAATTGTGTACAATATTTGTCTATTCAAAATCCTTCTGTGGTCTCTTAAGTGAATAAATACCCGAGATAAATACCCGTTTTATATTTGTATATTGGTTATTTGTATAAGAATAAATATTTTATACTATTTTTTTTTATCCACAATATAGTTTATATTGCTAAAATATAATATACATTTTTAAGCCATGCATTTTCATTTTACTTTACTATTGTTTAGACCTATTAGGAAGAAATTATCGGTGGATAATTCTTTACTTAAATGAACGCCTATGCAAGAAACATAGTTGCTTATTTTGTTTCAAAAATAAATAAAAACAATGTTTTTCATAAATGTGTCTTTAATTTTTAGCAAACGTTTGATGAAAAAACGCAGCAATAAAACTGACCCGTGTATTGCCTAACATTAATCCTCAGTTCGTCAGGAATCAGTTCCTCTGCGAAACTATTGGTCATTTTTCAGGCTACATCTAACGTTTCTATACCAATCGTAGCTATATACTTCATCAGGATGGTTTGTCAACACTCTCGCGTTTTCCTTAATATCTCTTACATATTAAACGATGGCGTTAGAAACTAGATCAAATAGGAATCTACGTAGTTAAAACTACTCTCCTTAGATTCCCTCTATTTAATTTGATTATATGTCGCTAAAGGATATCAAAATGAAATGTATTTGATGGGCCATGAAAGAAGATTATGTGGATGTAGATATTGATGATTAAATTAAGTATAGGCAAAATATTTTTAAACTGTGAAGGGTACCTAAATTGAAGCTTCAAAGTTATATACAACGTGGTTCAAAATACTCCAAACCAACATTTAGACATTACATTTAAAATCATAAATTCAAATTACAACGATTGTGTCTCTATAATTGTGTAATATGGGAGTCAGCTTTTCATATTATCACGTCCTTGAAGATGAATATATATAGACATTTAGTGAGGAGAACACTTTTCTTATAATAAATGTGATAAATATTGTATAATTTGTATCGATACTTTGCGATTACTATGTATATAACAAACACTTCCGTCATAAAGTACAGAGAAGTTAGTTAAAATGACACTAGGCGCGGCTAGTGTAAAATAATAAGCCACGCCCCCTTCAGTTTGTATAAATATGGGGTTCGGCGCAACGTTAGATTCAGTTATAGTTTGATTGGTGTAGCTCGTGTATTACTGAAGAGGACGACCATGACGTTGAAACGTGTCTGATACTTAGGCGTATTTTTTATGAGAATTGTTTTCTGTTTGTTATCCTGTATAATTTTTCTCATAAGTCAAGCTCAACATTTAATATACGTACAGAGAAGACAATATTCATGTACTCTCAATATGAATTTCATATATAGAGGTGTTCTTGCAACTGATTGTAAATGCAATTCCGGATCATGAAGTCAATCCGTCTTGTTTATGAAAATTCTTATGTTTCCAATCCTTCAAGTTATTATTTTCCAGTGAATCATTTTTAATTAAGTCAGCAAGACTCAGATGTAACTCAATAAACTGTACAAACATATTGCACAAACTTGTTTAACATGCTGTTTTACCATTGAAATACAAATCAAATAAACGTGTTCGTTAGAATTTCAGTTCTGTTGTTGTAAATGAAATTAATGAAAATTTGGCGTCATCTTTTTAAAAAAAAAAAAGCCTACATATTTAAATACTGTCAAACTTGCTTCATTTAAATACAAGTCCTCACGGTAAAAAAATATTTCATGTTAGCTCTACTATGATTACTGATGTCAACGTTCAATTTTTTATTTTTTATTTTTTTTTTTTGTGTGTGTTCTCTTTTCAGTTGATATTAAGTTGTAATTTTTCTTCAGTTTGCGGCCAAAAAGTTATGATTGATTGTAATCGTTAGAGACGATTTTTTGAAAATCGTAATTTTTATGGCAGTTAACCAACTTTTGAATTATCTTTTTTTTTTTTTTTTTTTACATAGCGTTGTTTTTAAAGGGTTCACCCGTTTGGGCTGTGAAGCACTGCACAAACGACAGTCAGAAATAATTTAAAAACCCATTCTATCGGAATCAGAGAATTTCTTGACGAATATATACGCAAAACATCTACAAATTTTTCAAAACTCACTTAACTTTTTCAGTTCTACGTACAAAAAGAAAATCAAAACGGACCAATAAATGTTAAAGGAAGTATTTGGCAACTTATTCTTTAGAAAAATCGGTTTGGTTATACCGACTGTGTATAATATCTGCCAATTACAATCACTTTCCCCTGAGTCACTTTCTGTATATTCAGAGTGCTACACAAAGACTTCACAACTTTTTAAATTCCTATACATTTGTTCGGACTATGTAAAGAACTGGTTTTGGTGTCAGTTTCTAGCAAAATAGTTCAAGGTTTGACTGACGTAGTGATTAGTCCAGAACACCACTTCCGCAAGCGCTAGTGACGGTTGTAACAAATATAACTGCCCTCAATGGTCCCGAATAGTTTCGCTTTATGTTTTAGTTAGAAGAATCGTAATCACCAACAATTGTGCAATGGAAAATATCCTCCCAATTGTTCTATCCTCCATTCATGAGTGGCTTAAGTGTTATGTTGAATGTATAACATTTATCATGGTGACAGAAAGTATAAAAAGACATTTCAATAACCGTAATATCTAACTCAGCTTATCACCAATAACATAACCTAACATCGCAAAAACTTTGTCAGCTTTAGAAGTGTTATTATCACCATCATATTTCTCTTTATGGAGCAATTGCTACCACAATAACATTGAATCGTTTTGGTATTATATTAGTTTTTATTTTATTGTTTGAAGTTCGTGCTTTAGTAATCACCAGAGGATTATTTTAAACGTCCTACAGAAGGGCTTTGGTTTGTTTGTTTAAACATTGCAAATATTTCGATTATGATAACTGTATTGCGACTGAATGAATGTCATCAATTAGTTTTGTTTACCAAAACACTGATACTTTATTAAATCATCTTAAACGAAAGTTAGATTACATTTTAAGTAACCCAGAATTGTTTATTAAGTTATGAAAAACTAGTGAAGGTGTCGAAATAAAGTCAACGTATATGAAAAATTAAATCCAATTTCAATACTATTTAGGGAAAATCACGTTGCCGAGATTATACAAAGAAAATAAATTCAAGGCTTTATATGACAAATTTTCCGTCAATATTTTAAAATCCGAAGGACCGATTTTAAAGAAATTAGTTTTAAATTTGTTAAATAAGTGAACATTTAGTTACTATATGAATCCTTAAATTCCTAATTTAAAAAAAATATATATATATATATATATATATAATTTCTATATTTTGAGTCACTATAAATGTCATGCTGTAAGCTAAATGATATATATATATATATATATATATATATATATAATATATATTATATATATATATTGTTTAAAAATAATAAAATTGCGTTTATTTTACTCTAGAAAGTATAAACCACACGTAAATTGATATAATCAAATGATACATAATTAAAGATTTGCATTTTAAAAACCCCTAAAAGTTACCACCATGAAGCCTCTATTGATAAGTTATTATCTAACCCATAATAACCTCTTGGCACATAAGCCTTTTTTAGGTCTCGGGCTGTTCTGTTCAAGGCATTTCATCACAAGACTAACGGTCAACAGATAGAGTTCCCATAGCTTAAATTCTAGCTTGCTAACTACAATTTGCTACTAACTTTAACAAAATTAATTTCAGATAAAGGAAATCTTAAGAGTAAGAATATTTATGATAGAAATTTCCCTAATATTACCTTCATTGTGAGTTGCTGCTGCCATTGAATAACAAGTAATAAACGTTTATTTTGCTTCAATAAATTGATTATAAAACAAGGTAAAATCCAGCTGACGTCAACTCAATTATGGCTCTAACTATATACTACAGCTAAGAATATGTTAAGGAAAGTAGGGCAGTAGAGTTCATTTATTTTTTCATACTTCCTTACTATCCTCTCTTCCTTCCAAGGATCAATATTCCTTATAAATATCAATTAGTAAGACTTGGGTGATCTTGTGCGCATGAGAAGTCTCTTACTAATAACCTTGAGACAATCACTCATTCAAACCACCAATCAATTATTATGAATCACAGATATAATATCTACTCATAACAAAAAAACGTTCAACCACCCTGCCTTTAAATCGCTTGCAAACAGCAGGAAAAACGATAATAAATTAAAACCTATAGATGACAATAAACAAAGAAAATTGTTTTAGTAATGAGGAATTTGTTTCAAACAACCTAACAACGCGTTTCAACGACAAAGTAGCCATCCTCAGTGACACACGAACTACAGTATTTAATGTATAACTTCTTTTTTTTGCGATATCTGATACTTTTGTATCTGTTTATAAATTTCACTGAAATGATGTCATACTTTGATGAAATTAAACATTTAGGATATGGACAATTTTTCTTTTTCGACCAATTTCTGTTTTTATTTTACTCCTTTTACAACGTTCCAAAATCCAATCTCCACCGTTCTCTGTGGAATCTGGAGTTGGATTTAATAATCTTTAGTTGTACAATTTCCAGTTTTCCAAAAAATACTAGACATTTTAGAAACATCATTAAAATATTATGTTCATCTACCAAAGTTCTATCAAAATTGGTCTTGTTGTTCAGTCTAAAAATTAGTGCAAAGATAATAGACAATAAAGACGTTAGCAAAAGGGATGTAAACCACTCTTATAAATATAGCCTCAAACCAGTTAAATATCAAAACCAGAAAATATCAAAATATTTTTTGCCATTGAAATACGTTTGATATAATAAATATAGATGTTGGAAATTTAAAATAAAATAAGTTGAAAACGACTATAGGCTATGAAAAGTCAAATTATCTTAAAATTAGACAAAATGATTTCTGTTGGAAATAATTATAGTTTGTTGAGCAAAATATTTGTAGGCTCAAAATCTTATTGTGAGTTTTGAAAATTCAAATTTTTACATAGAATCCCATCACCGGATTTTCGATTAGGAAATAAAAAGAATGTGTTGCTATGTACAAGTTTCACATCAAAATTCAATAAATATTATATAAAAATATTTATCTAAGGAATAAATCTCTTCTTATAAAACTCAAAACGTATTTAACGTTTGACATTTAATTCAAAACCGAAGAAACTGGACAAATAAAACCAAGGCATCGTTCTTTTAATTCCGAACAACATAAAACTGTTTATAGCTGACATTACTACTTGCATTATGTTCCCAGACAAAACGACCGTTAAATAACATAAAACATATGAGCAAACATTTGTTAAAGATAAAAACTCTAAAATGGAGTCTGAAGAAAAATGGCTTGGATAAAAACAGAATTAATGGAACTAAAATAAAAAAGAAAAATAGGGATTCTGTCCTATGACCCGAGATAAACATATTGTCGGTTTTAATTTCATTTGGTACTTTATAATATAACTTTAATCTTCATTTTTATTTTTCATTCTATTTTCCCTTAATCCCATTTTATTTTTCATTCTGCAGATTTGTGGTCAGATTTTTATAGAACTGTGTATATTGGCTAAGTTTAATATCCCATTGGAAAAGTTGTAAACAACAAAATCAGATGTCAACTTTCAAAATTACGGTCTATTTATAAATCTTATAAATCGGTTTTGACACATAATACTTTTTTTGATCTTAAAATTCCCCGAATGGTGCCCAAATAAGTTTCAACTATAAAATAGTTAATAACTAAAAATAAATTTGTTAAAAAAGTAACCTCAAAATTATCTAGGAGCCGAAATTTCAATCTATCAGAAGGTGAATGAAATCATTGTATCCTCCAACAACAAAAAATATTACAATCAAAACGACATTTCAATGTCTAAGTAAGTTTTTTATAAATCTAAGAACTGGAACTGAAGATGACTCCTTAATGATTGAAACATTTCTATTTATATTAAGTTATATTATTTATCTTTACTAAAGTGTTTTACAGATTAGTAATTTATTTGTATACATAGAGTAAAAAATAAATTTACAATCAAAGTGGTGTTAAACACAGTGACAGACTGTACCAACGAAGATTTGTTTCATTATGCTAAGAGTTATAAATTTATTTTTAAGAAAAGCTTTCATGATCTAGTGCCTAAAATATTCAATAAATTACCATTATATATCGTCAGGCAATATCTATCGAAAATGGCCGACTAGCTGTTGACCAAACATAAAAACATACATTGCATACTTTGTTAATAAAAGAACAAAAAAATAATACGTTATTAACCATTCAAAAATAATTTAAAAATACAGTTTGTGTACTTATCTGTCTTGTCTCGCTTAAATATGTAATTTCCCATCATTTTAATAATAAAAACAAAGTATATTAGGAACACACTGGGAAGGTTGACATATGTAAAAGTTTATTTTCCTAGAAAACCGGTTTCTCTCTGTTAAATTATTATTATTTTATTCAAGCATTCATTAAAATTTCAAATTATAAATTCGCCCGCATTTATTTAAAACTCAATAACGTCTCAACGATCCCCGTTATAGACTGAATACACAACTCCTCGCCTCATTCTGTTTGCTCATACTTTGTGTAAACACTTGGTCTTAAAATAAACCTAAGTCGACTATACTTGGTTTGAACTCGTATTTATAAAATGTTTTTTTATCTTAAGAAAGGGCAGATAATAACATCTATCTGGGAAATTCCACTAAAACTTCTAAAATTATTCATAACATTAACGATTGTATGTTTAATGAACGTTCAATGATGAAGGCGTCCTTTGTTTAATATGAATAAAACGATAATATATCTGTGTATGAAGGATATTTTGATAGATAATAATAAATAGATTACTGTTTTCTGAAAAGGAAGATAATATGATATCATGACTATGCCGGTGTTATGGAATATAATAACGTTAAAATAAACAAAACAAAACAACTGGTTTGAGAAGCTGACATGGAGAGTGTGCATTTAAAATATGCCTATCCAAGAGAAATTTTACTTTTCTCTATAAGTATATTGTAAAATTGGACCGTCAAGATTGGAAGATAAACTTTTCATACTCGTAGTTTTATAAAGATTTAAACAAACACATCCATAACGCTATACCACTGTCCGAGCCCAAGGTTCAAACAAAATCCTTTCCACTTGAGTTTGTCTTCCGCCAGTGTTCAACAACTTCATTTGTCTCTGCCTTCCGCCAGTGTTCACCAACTTCATTTGTCTCCGCCTTCCGCCAGTGTTCACCACCTTGATTTGTCCCTGCCTTCCGCCAGTGTTCACCACCTTGATTTTTCTCTGCCTTCCGCCCGTGTTCACCAACTTCATTTGTCTCTGCGTTCCGTCAGTGTTCACCAACTTGATATGTCTCTACCTTCCGCCAGTGTTCACCAACTTTATATATCTCTGCCTTCCGCCAGTGTTCATCAACTTGAAATGTCTCTGCCTTCCGCCAGTGTTCACCAACTTGATATGTCTCTGCCTTCCGCCAGTGTTCACCAACTTCATTTTTCTCTGCCTTCCGTCAGTGTTCACCAACCTCATTTGTCGCTGCCTTCCGCCAGAGTTCACTAACTTGATTTGTTTCTGCCTTCCGCCAGTGTTCACCAACTTGATTTGTCTCTGCCTTCCGCTAGAGTTCACCAACTTGATTTGTCTCTGCCTTCCGCCAGTGTTCACCAACTTCATTTGACGCTGTCTTCCGCCAGTGTTCACCAACTTCATTTGTCTCTGCCTTCCGCCAGAGTTCACCAACTTGATTTGTTTCTGCCTTCCGCCAGTGTTCACCATATTGATACACCTAAACTCAACATCTCTCAACAAATCTGGTTCAGTCTTCTTGTAGTCCAGTCTTCCATTATTTATCTTAGCGGATTAATTATTGGTGGATAATTCAATACCCTTTATTTATCACATTACTTATTTAATGTTTAATTAGTCCAATTTTACCCTATAATCCGCTACTAGTTTCCTTTTCGTCAAAAGATAGACAGAATGGTAATAATAATAATAATAATAATAATAATAATAATAATAATAATAATAATAATAATAATAATAATAATAAACAAATGAAGGGTTGCTGTACGATTTGCAAAATAACAAGTAATAAATGCACCTATTCAAAACTTGCTGTTCCAATATGCAATCGATTAGACGAAATCTACATATACAATTGAATTCTACAAATTAAAAAATTAGGCTACATCAGTCACAGTAAATTAAAAAACTTCGGTTATTTCAATTTTCTATCATACATAAAAATGTTATTTATATCAAAAAAATTTATTCTAAATTTAATTTATTTTCTGCTTGGATTGAGTTTTATTTGGAGTATTATCTATGGAATAATGTAATATTTTTAGGCTATAACTTGGTAAAACTTCCTATGTTAGTTCAACCTAAATTTTTGATAAATCATTCTCAACAAATTATCGTAGACAAATTTTACTATCCCATGTTTATTTTTTGAACGCGTTTGTCTGATAGAATATTTGTGTTTCCCTAAAAATTGACATTATCTCTGGGATTTGCAATTATTTAATGATTTAGGAAGTGAGTGAGTGATTTTTCAAGGTGGGTGCAAATTATATCACTGAATATGTGCACAAAATTGTCCGAGTTGTTACTAATGGATATTTCTTACAAATAATGATCCTGGAAAGGAGAGACGATAGTATAGAAGTATAAAATAATAAATGGACTCTATTGCCCTACTTTTCTTAACATATTCTTAACTGTAATGTATATAGTTCGTGGGATGATTGGTTGAGTGGATTTTATAAAATCGTTCAATTGCACTTGAGGAGTAAGTATTTGTAATATATTTGTCATTAATTTTTTAATTCATCAATCATGTATACTGTAACGAGTTTGAATTTATAAATAAATTAAAAATAAACTTATTCAGAGTACTATCTTATAAATCACCATGAATCACAAGAATCTACCCTTTTAAATAATTTATATATATATATATATATATATATATATATATATATATATCAAAAATCAAATATATCAATCATTTATATATATATATATCAAAATTACCATAAACCCTATTTTAATCATATGACATTCATAAGCGATCATAAATACCATCCTCATCAAAATAAATATGTAGACAAAGAGCAATTTCTGTACATAAATGTTATGAAAATCGAAAGTACAGTAATAATTGACATCCTGGTTACTATGGTTCACTCAAAAATGAAAAAAAGAAAGACAAACAAGAACAGGAAAAGGCGACAACAACGATGAAAATGCATTCTTAGATCAGACCTGAAGGCATTCAGACTCCATCTAATATATTCACTAAAAATAATAACTAATATAGTGACTCACTGTTTTAAGAAGAATGGGTGAGTCAAAAATAAATTGAATACCTTTAAAATATTGTGAAATATACCTCATAAGTTACCTATCTCGTAGTGTTCAATTTAAATACACTCTAAATTTGAACATTACACAACTTTTGATTTTAGAAATCAACCCAATATCACCCATAGCTCATCCTAAACTAAACATCCTAGTTACCCATACTCCATAATCATTTACCCTTAGTGTTTTTGCTGAAAATCAAATATACTACATTTAAGCCTAGAGTTAAGTCATTGTACTAAATAAACAGTGAAAGAATTATAGAATAAACTACATACAAAAGTTTTAAATGACAAAATCTAGCCGAGGCAAAACGAACAAAAACATATCAAATGACAATTTAATCATATATATATATATATATATATATATATATATATATATATACTTGAAAGTTCCTTTATTAATTTTATATTTTTCTGTAGAATTAAGTAAACAAGTTCTGTTCACAAATATCCACTAACCTTTATTACATTAATTTAATTATAATACATTTACTAATATTAATAAAGATTAAAAATTAAGAAATCCTAATACTTTATTAAAATGATCGCATTTCAATCTCCATATAGAAATATGTAAAGACGTGATTGAAAATATAATGTCCACTGTTCTACGTTAGTTTAGTATTTCTGTACATGTACGAGTAAGATGCTTTGCAACGTTTATTTACATAAGAATACGTTCACGTCAAGATATGTATATACTACACGATGCACTTAACACATCTCCAGATACAAGGTCGATGTAACTTTTAATAGATATATCTTACAAAAACGACTCCATCTCTCAAACACGAATGTCATCTCAACAGAGCAAAAACGTCAATAGTTGGTGTTCACCTTATAGTTCATCAATTTTGTATTTCTGTGTAAAACGTTTGTTGAAGTTTCGCGTAGAACTAAAATGTTTGTTTATGAATTACACTTGAAAAGGATTTTCTTTTCAGAGTAAACTAATACCCATAATCATTGTTAAAACGTTAATTTTATCATTATGTAGTAGAAGTAATTGTGATAATCATTTATTGAAGTTGAAATTAGTGTATTATTCCATGAATATATCAGTGGCATTTTAAAGAGTTTCTGAACAGATTAGTAGAAAGACGAAAATATATTCGTGAGAAAGATATGACTGATATTACTATAAGGAAGTATTTCATTGAATTAAAATAACTTATTGATCATTAAAAAAGAAATTAAAATAGGTAAACAAAAATTATGCACACCACTTAAATAAAAAATCACTACACACACTATTATCTAGAACGGAAATAAATAGCTAGAGAGCTGAGAATTGGTGAAGTTCGGGTCGTAACAGGGAGAAATGATTTGAACATCAGCCGACCGGATGTTTTTCAAGAATCGATAAATCCAAGGAACCAGTAAAATTCACCACTAGATTGTATTTGTAGAGGATATTCGTTCAACATTATGACAATGAATGTATATAATAACTCGCATGTAAAATTTCACACAACATATATTGTTACAGCTGTTTCGAAATTAAGCATCTACAGACAACTAATATTTACGACTGAGTACCAACTGTGTTTACACTTAATATGATTATGACAAGTACGATACATTTTAAATAACTTCTACTTTAGTCACAACTTTAAATCAGTACTTGTTAGTTTAAAAAACTCCGTAGTTAATCATGAACAATTAGCTTCTATAAGTGTTATTAAACGTTAAATTATTTTAGAGAATATAAGATAGGGAGATAATTACGAGCAATTATACAAGAAAACTACAAAAAACTGATTAGATGTAACAAATCTTTTATTTTACTCTTATTATAAATAGTTTGATCTACAATTAAAATATGAAAATATTCATTAAGTTTTGTCGACCGACGTTTTAGTCTTCGAATATACTGGAATTATTTGAAGCATAATATATCTGCTTTTTTTTCTTTTTTTCTTTTTTTTTTTTTTTTTTTTACAAATTATTTCCAAAAAGATACGTCAGAAATACTGAAAACCAATTCATTTTATTTTATATGAGTTTTGTTTTCGTGTAATAAATGGGTGGATGTTAGCTAGAATGGGACTTTTAATTAACCAAATTCCGGTGCATAAAACAAGAAAAATTTAGTAAGATAGGAAAGACGAAAAATAGATCCTAATAGAGAAAAATAATTAGAAGTAGAGACAGAGAATATGTAATTCAAGAAAATGTAGTAAGTTTAAATAATTATAAGAGGATTATACAGTTTTGTCTTATTACCACATGGAGCTTTCAAGAAGTGCGAGAAAAATTGAGAAATGAAAGTGAGGGCGTTAAAATTAAATAATCTTTTTACTTAATTAGTTATAATCGCTTAAAAAAACCTATTTGAACTGATTTCAAAACCTTGGCATTCTCCTCGTAGATACCTGTTACACTGTTCATACGCAACTCCAAAACTACACATTGTAGCAGAGAAGACTCCAACAGAGATATTCCATTCTTTAGAACATACGTTCTCGAAGTTATTACACAATATCTGGACAATAATATACGGCTTAATCTTTTTTAAACTGTTAACTCTACTCCAGGTTTGAAAATTTGGAGTAATCGTTTCACATCAAATTTACGGTCAGTAGCTTGCATTTATATTTTTTAAACTGCATAATATATATGATACGCATTGGTCAACAAGGAATAGTTTGTAATAAACTAAGTTTTTCTTGACCTCCACAAACATAAATTAATTATTTGATTATTAGTAAACATTCACACAACAATTTAATATTTTATACGTTAAAACAGTAAAATATATATCACCATAAATTCCTGTACTACGACAAAAATAAAATATATTAAACAATCAATCCCAGGCACACTTCATGCCTAGACAGACAATAAAGGTTATTTACAAGACGTTATGTAAATTGTGTGAAAACAGTAACAATGAGTTGAGGAGGATATAGCTTTAGTACTTTCAACTATTACTTAGGAATTCTCTTAGACAAATATACAGTATGAAGATATATCACAAACTTGTTTCTAGTGAGGAAACTTAACACAGAGAAGTATGATAATATGTTTTAATTCAGTACTTAAAAAAATTAAACTGTGTAAATATATTAGATTACCTTCCTTGTATAACGACAATAAACTAAATTCTAAAAATACAAAAAGTGTTTGTCTTCCTCCAAACAGGGTGATATATTGAAAATGAAGTGCTACTACCGTTTTAAAATATCGATCCAAAATACCAATTTGCTTCAAACCAAGTAAAATAAAATTATAGTTTTTTGATAAAATGGAAAAATCTAGGAGGGATATTTACAAATAGTGACTGTTAGGTTAGAAATATATGATTATTTATTGATTGGGGAGTGATGAGGTAACTGAGCATGCACCAAATACCACCCAAGTTCTGATAAAGTTCTTAGTATAATAATTTGTCAAATTTTAAAAGAAAACCTTTTATTTGGACTTTAAGGACTAATAATGACTTTAATAAAAATCATGTTTTAAATATAAATTTATTTTTGTTTTGTTTCATCTAATTTTACACAACGTTCAGTAGTTGAATGCAAATTATTGTCTAGATAATTGTTTAATCGTATTGCATAAGCATCCGTTACAAATAACTTAGGTTTGATTGACAAAAAAACTACATTACCTCTATGCGTCCAAAAAGTACTATATCACAGGATATATAAACATTTGAACAAATTTCCAAATATAATAAAACACAATATTCAACATTAAACATTATATTTGTTCAAAATGACCTCCAAAGACCAAGTCAACATCTTCAATTGCTACACCTACACAAATCTTCTTGGCACTAAACAATTTTGATTATAAATATAAAAGTTCGAAAAGGTGTTTGTGCATCTAACCAGTGAATATGATAACTTAGTCAATGAAATCATATGTAGGAGGAATAAAATATGTATAGTGGAAATTTGCTTTTTTTATTTGGTGATTGAGTTTTCCAGAAGTGTTGCTCATTTCAAAAGAATATAAATGAATGAATGTTTCTTACAATGCCTTATATAATAAAAGAAAAGAGATATCAATATGAGGCAATTGCATAACGTAATATTAACATAAATTTACTCCCTCTATTATTTTAGAAAATTCAAAATACTGGAACAATTTGGAATAATAATTACGCACCGTTTAATAATAATAAAATCTGTTTGATAAAAAAAATTTTTTTACACTTCTCTCGCTAACTCTATTACAAACAATAAGAATTTTGTTATTTTGTTTAGTAAAAAAAATAAAGGAATGCATTTTATGAAAGATCCAATAACGTATTCGATAATATACAAAGTTTTGACATAATTAAAATATTCTTAATATAATTAAAATATTCCGTTTGTAAACTAATAAATAATTTGAACTTCGACGTACTAAGATCCGACTTTCTACTGCTTTCAAACTCTTTGGATGGTGCATACTAACAGGCTCATATCCTGTTCCAGCACACTTTAATGAACCATACACTCTGTGGCTCAGATATTCGATCTAGAAGACATTCTACTAACAGTAAGTTTTACGACAAAGGAGGAACTGACACGTTTATTGCCAACAGTTTATTTTACCCAACTTTAAAAATTAGAACGATCTCTACTGTTTAAGAAATACGTTGACAGTAAAACTGCAAAGAACTTTTTTGCAGAACAAATTTGGGTTAACAAATTGTCTTCCATTCCAGGAATTAGATTTATATTAATCATTTCATCTGATGCAAAGTAGCTGTTCTAACTTTATATAATAAAATAGTTATTAAAAGTGTAAATAAAATATTTGAATATCAAAAAGTATATGGATTTTATTTTACTGAAAACCAAAATGTTGTTTTAGATCAATTTTAATTCGAAAATACGAATTCTTTAAAGAAAATGATTTCACTTGTTTGTTGAATTTTCTCCCCTTTATTTCAATATTGGAAAATTCCAATATATTGTGGAAGGGCAGGGTTAACTGTATGAGATGTAAGCGGCTATTCTTTACTCCAAACTTCCGAAACACATTTATTATACACCGTTATAATTATTCGTGACATTAAGGTACATTAATTTTGTCTTGCGTTTGAAGACAGTTGTACCAAAATTAAGAGACGATGATTGTTCATTGAATGTAAAGGATATAAATGTCGTACGACATACAAATGTTTTAATATGTACGAGGCAGGCAAAAATAAATTCTCCGCACTTTCTTAGAAATAAAAGTATTTAACGTTCAAACAAAGAAACTGTGTTTATTTTAAGACAGTGTTTAAACAATGTTATGAGCAAACAAAGTGAGACGATTTATTATGTATTAAGTCTACAGTTGGAATTAAAAATAAAGTGGTTGTATAATTTATATTATTATCAGAAAGTTTATAACTAAAAAAGCTAACCAAAAATTGTCTAAGGTGAAAGAAATTTTCAAATTGGGTTATTCAGTTTTATCATTTGTGATACTTACCTTAGTAATATAATAAAACAATATAATATGCGCTTTTGACCTGGAAGGAGGGGGTGTAATATTAATGCTCAAAATTGTTTATGAACATAAAGATACAAAATGTATCCTTAGGCCTATATGGAGGAGAGCGTATATTGTAATAAAATTTAAGTTTCAAAATAAAACCTTTTTGCAGTTCTTATAAATGTGTTCATTCTTAAATTACAATAAAATTACATGATAATGAATTTTCATGGTCTTTGCGTTGATTTATTGCATAACCTCAAATTTTATACTTGTTTGTTTGAAACAATTATCAAGTCAATACGACAGTTTGCTTTATTTTTACAAAACATTTAACGGTTTTTCTAAAAATGCCATATTTATGATATGTTTATAATATTTTGATTCGAAATTTAGTATGGTAGTTATTCTTAACAAGAAGTAATTTTTTTAATTTTCTATAAAATCCATCTATACTATTAACTATCCACACTTAGAGATATAATTTTAAATACTCATGTATAAACTTTGAGGTTATGCAATAACAGATTTAATACCTCAATCGAGTTCGAAGATGTCTATTTTTCTTTTATCTAAGCTTAAAAAGAATACAACAAAATTCTTTATTGGAGCTACAAAACATTTATTTTGTAAAAGTAAAAAAGGAACATAAATCATATATTTTGGTTGGAAAAATAAAGGTGCCTAATTATAGGGACAAGAGTAAATTAAATTTTTTTAATGTCAAATTAAGATGACCTAAAAATTGGGTAGTATTTTCTATGACTTTAAAATGTATTTATGAACCCATTGAAGCATCAAAGTTCCACCCCTACCCTAGTAGACCAAAAATAATATACGTCCTACTTGAATTTGACTATTGAAAATTTCGTATCACATTTCACTGTAATCGTCTCTGAAGTTTACGAGACAAGTCACCAACAAACAGAAGGTGAACGAATAGAAGCCCATGTTTTTTTATCCAGGTACCAAGTGAAACCTTTTCTTCCACGTTTGGAATCGAACATCAAAACTACATCTTTGAATGCTGTTTCTGTACCACCGTTAAAATAAAAAGGGAGTTAATGTCAGACTAATACCACATTTGATAAAGCACCAGCGTAAAATTTAGTCGTTCTATGTCCAAATTATTGTTCATTTAAAAGTTGTTATATATATATTTAATGTTACAGAAGATATTTCTTGTTGAATCTCCATATTAAACGATTAAATAAATCAATAATGCTAAAATTTCAAAATTAATGGTGTTGACAATTTTTATTAATAATTATGAAACTTTAGCTTTATTGTTTTATTTAATCCTTCATTTGAAAGTTTGTACAAGTTACGATGATTCCTATTTCTGATTGGTTACATGTTTATTAATAAAGTAAAGTAAAATTAAATTACTTTAATTCGTATAGACTATTATGAAAATATATTATTAAATAAAACGAATTTTTTAATCTACATACATGCTCCTAAATATATATTTCCCAATTTTATTTCTCTCTATACTTTTTTGGTAAGCCATTATTCATTATGATTCCTTTAGAGATTAAAACTATTTTGACCTTCAATAAAATGTTTAATATTATTTATTAATGTCTTTATTTTAACATAACGGAAGCAGCAATGTCAGCTATAAACAATGAGTTTATATTGGTCGGAAATAAAAGCGTCATGCTTTGGATTTATTTGTCTATTTCCTTGTGTTAAAATTTATTGTCAATCTTAGATTAAGTTTTAGTTGAACAAACATCTTAATCCGTTAATACAATATATGACTCTTTCTGAGAAAATCTTTTAATGTTTTATTTTAAATCAATTGTACAAACATTCATCTGAACACAAAACATATTAAACAACACTAATTACTATAACATTTGGACTAGGAATGAAATGTTTTATTTATTATTTTCAATGGTATTTAACATTTTCTGGTTCGATATAGTTTAGAAATTTCCGTTTGAGTCATACATTTAATATTTTACGAATTTTTTTTAAAGTGGGTTTGATCAATTTTACTATAAATATGTATATCAGCGTTTAATTTAATAAATTGAAAACTTAGCTAACCTCTGATGAAAGTAAACATGAAATAAGAAAGAATCCGACCAGTTCGTTTGATTTTATATCTCTACGTTTCAATTTTTAAAAGGATCAAAATTTTACTTTAATAATGAGAACGGTTGGTACAATCGTATACAAATAGAAAGCGATTTAGGTTTTAAACTATTATATATTTGGTAACTTTATCATCTACGCCGCCAGGAACAATGACAGAGCCGACATGGTGACAGTTTTTCATATTGTTTATAGGTCAAAAACTTTTCGGTTACCATCGTCTTATAAAAAAGAAAGATAAGTACATAAAATATAGACCCACGGCCCTTGAATTTAATCCTAGTAGTTGGGCTCGGTAAAGAACAAGGTTTGGTCAAGAGGAAAATTATTCCAAAGATGAAAATGAGATAACTAATCTAAGACTATGTGAAAACGTGTATATCCAGCTAAAGTCCCACGGAATTACCACGTCCGTACTCAATTAGTAAGCCCTTGACGAGAGAACAATGTAAATAAAAATCTTTATTTTAATACAAAGCTATAATTTTCACGTCCTTTATTCCATTACATTTGAAAGTAAATAAGAAATTAAATAAAATCAAAAATCATTAAAATATAATACACTAGTAAATTGTAGAATGAACTTGTGTTAATAAAAGTTCAGCTTTATTTTTTGCATTTTTCACTTATTTGTTTACTACTTACCTCTTAAATAATTTGAATGATAAATAAATACCATTATACAACAGTGCCTTATTAATATGTTCTTAATAAAATTACAGTTTTTAAACAATAGTTTATACTTTACGTACATTGATATTGTTTTCCGATTTTTAATTGCTTTATTTCCTAACTTTAAAGCAATATTTTAAGCAAAAACGTCAATTTTTTCCCACTAATTTAATGATTACCCTCTCTGTTACGATTGTCTTATAAAATAACAAACAAAATAAGATGAAATAATGAAAATATAGCTCTCGCATGCTATCAGAGCCAGAAAAGAACAAGAGTTGGTTAAGGGAGACTTTATAAAGACGTTGAAAACTAGAATATAACGCATAACTACATGAAAAATATGTATTTATAGCTAAGGTTCTATGGAATTACCAAGCTCATTATATTAAGACCATAAGTTTTATGTTTCTATTTAAATGGCCTTGATAAGGAAACTAAACAAAACTATTGATGTTGTTAAGAAGAGAAATAAATAAAATTATCATTAATTAATGTTTTGATGAAGCCAAAAAAGAGAAGTGAAATAATAGCTTATGTGTGTATTTTGTACCGAAATAAAAACAAAAGAAGTAAACATTTTATTAAAATTTAAAAAAAAATATTTGTATTATTTATTAGCATATAAGTAAATAATATATAAGATGTCACCTATTATGCAAGTCACATAGTGGATATGGTGTAGGCTTAATTCTCCTGCTAAGCTAATCTTTTTAATTGATATTTACAAATTGAAGGTTCAAGAATACTTTGAATCTACGAATTGTATCTCTACCAAATCCCGTTACGGGAGTTATCATAAAAAGAGAAAACTAATTATTTATTTTGTTTGTTTAAATTACTTAAATGACGTAATTTTTTTTCAGTTTGGCACATTGTTTTAAACTATAACTCATCACATTTTACCATAAATCTGTTGAAGGCGTTTTTGAGTCGTCAACCGTGGTTCAATTTATGTTTTAAAAATCTAACAAATCTATTTTTTCAATTAATATTTTCTTATAGGAAAAGTCGACTATTATATAATGGACCATTAATGTCAAAATTATATCAAAATCGTAACACAATATTGAACGAAATCGAAATTTCGTTTATTGTTTACTTGTTTATTGGTAATTTGTATGAATTTGTGAGAAGGTTTGTGAACCTATTTTTTTATATTAGTGCCCTCCCGATGTCATTGGTAAAGAAACAAAAAAAAACTGCTTAATATTCGATTATTGCTCAGTTTGTACAGAAGCTAACTATATTTACCCTTTAATTTTTTTACTTGATATTTATTAGATAACCAGCTTGTGCAAATGTTTAAACTAATTAAATTATTAAAATAAAATCAAAACCATAAACTATTAAAATGAGAGTAATTAAAGTAAAAGTTAATTTTAAAACAAGGATATTATTTCTATCCTGAGACTTAAGGATTAATCTCTATTTAGACGTTTTATTTTAATTCCATTCTTATGTTTTTATATAATCCATTTTCTTTATATCCTATAGCAGATTTTAAACAGTTTTTATCTTTAACAAATGTTTGCTTATGTGTTTTTAGGTAGTTTAGTAGTTGATTGTGTCTTTTGGGAATATAATGAAAATATCAATTTCAGCTGTAAAGTTTCATTTTGGCAAAATTAAGATATACTATTTTGTTTTATGGGTTAAATTTCTTCGGTTAGAATTTTATATCAAAAACTAACTATGTTATATTTGTTTGATTATAGATTGTGATTCACAAATATTATTAAATCCTTCTTCAGTTTAGTCACCTTAATATTTTTATTTAATTTTTCACAAGTTTTCTCAGATAAATAAACGTGCAGGTTCATCTATGAAAAAATTTTGTGGTTGAAAATTTGTTCACTTTTGTATTTACGAAGCAAAGCGTATTATATTTGAAATGCAAATAATAAATATTTTAAAATTCACAATTTCCTTCTTTTAAATCGATCTAGACCAAAAGATCAAGATTTTAGGATTCATGTAAATGTTCAGTAAAGCTATACTGTTCGCATTATCTTTGGTAATTTTAGTAACCAGTAAGAAGCAATAAACTGTTAAAAGGTTTATAACCGACCAATGAAGTTGTCGTTATTTAAAATTCTAAAACACTTGCAAAATGATAGATAAACCTGACAAAATAAGATAACAATGAGTTTTTGAGGATCAAAACAGAGGATTTTATATTTAAATTTGAAATGGGAATAAATCGATACTAACGGAGCATATTGATACTTAACCTTAATTAAGATTTTAAAAAATCAGTAGTACCTACATAACATTGTTGTTTATTATATCCGTTTAATTTAGTCAGTAAAAACTTTTGTGTTGTTTCTGCACCATTAATTTTGTATATTTAACCGTTTTAATTCTACAGACTTTTTAGAGATTCCGCTTTTTTTTTTCAAACAGAGAAGGAGGAGGAATAAAGCGAATGGAAACTGCTAACACAGTTTTTTTTTTTTAACTTACTAAACTATTTCATAGCTGTTTGTGAAAATTGAAATAATTTATTGAACCTAATTTTAGTTTATTATTAATTCTTATTGTTAAACATCGATTTTAATAAAGGAAGATTGGTTGTCAGACAACACTTTTGCTACGAATGTCCGTTTTGATTCTGATTTATGATCATTTATTGATGGGACATGAAAGAGTGATTGATTCAAGATGGGTTAATATTATGTCACTGATCATGCGCACTGCATCAACCACATCTTACTAATGGATATTTCTTACAATTATTGATCCTGGGAAGGAGAGTGGATAGTAAGGAAGTATGAAATAATAAATGAACTCTATACCCCCACTATTCATATCATATTCTTCTGAGCTGTGTATATATATATATATATATATATATATATATATATATATATATATATATATATATATATATAGTTAGTGCGATGATTGACTTGACAACAAGCTAAATTTTAATTTGTTTTAGAATAATTATATTGCAGCTACAGGATCATAAAATATTATAAGTAATTCTTTTGACGCAGACATATATAAACAATAGGAGCTCCTGAAAACTCTCGCTTTATGTAATTTTGAACCGAAAAACGAATTGAAAAGGTTTATAGTTAAGGTGTTAAATTTAACTGTTTTGTGTTGTCATCTAAATATTTTTTAAATTAATCCTATCATTTAGTAGGCCTACAACCATGTAAAGGAAATAATGAGAGAACAAAAAGTAGAACCCGGAATGGCTGTTCATCATTGTATCTTACGAAAATTTTTAATCGTTTAAAGCGCCAATATTTTAATAATTAGTAACTAAATATTATATAGAGTATAAAATAGACCTCATTCTATGTTCAGAAAATATATTCTTATAATTCTTCCATTGTAAATACATGCATTCCCAATTTTCTAATAGTGGTGTCTGTAAAATATATTGTAGTATTTGTGATAGCAGGAAATCGCAGATAATTCAGAATGAAATTGAATAAGCATTTTTGTTATTACTGTGGTTATGGGGTGAATTAGACTGTTATCTCTTCAACTTTTATTGCGCCCCAACATCTACTCAACGAACTTTCGTAGTAGATAATACATGAATGGGTCAAAGATCCATCAAATTCCATCCATTTAGTAACACGCCAAGTTGAACAGTGTACCACAGATGTGACTAACAGATGTGACAATGTCGGCTTATTAGTGTGTGGTCTCCTCTCCATCATAACAAGCTATCATCATCCACCCTTATCATTCCAAGTGTTCTGTGAGTCTACAATGAACCTATAGGGAGACTGACAATGGTTTTATCTTTTATTTGTACATTCTAATGCGTGACTTGACCTTTTTCTGTTCGAAGTTTTCTAGTCTGTCTTAACACTGGTAGTCTTTACCATAAGCTTACTCTCTCAGTTTATTCTAACTTTAATACAAAGCTGAAATAAGCCTCTTCTAGATTAAAATATGGTTCAGATCTTATGACAGGGTACTGATATTTACACAAGAACAAAAACGAAATATAAAAATTTTAATTTTTGTAGTACACTGTTAGTATACATTATATATGTAAACGTAGTAGTATGTCAATATTATGATTGGGTGTATTGCATATATTAAATGTATTGTAATCAAATAAAGTATAGAATAAGTATAATAAATATAAAATATAATAAATGTATTAGAATTTAGAAGGAACATACGAAAACTACAATGAGATCCAGTTGTTGCGAAGCAATTTAAGAAGTGTTGAAATGCTTGCCTTGCTATTTCGTTAACTAATAGTCCCTACGCAAATGCATATAACCCCTTAACGAAATAGAGACGAGGCAAGTATTTGTGAAACGTGTTTTTGAAAAGCTGAGGGAGCGAGAGAGAGAATTTTTGGGCAGCAAAAGATAGATACAGAGATAGATAGAGCCTAGCGAATATCCAAGAGACTCCACAGGAAAAGGGGGTTAGAAAACATATGTGTATAGAATGTTAGTCGTATAATGTAGTATAATACTAATTATACTAATTATACTAATTATAGTAGAATATTTATATTGTAGTTGTATTGAGATTGGATATGATTATTCTTAGTAACAATTGTTTTATATTTGACTATATTGAAAATAAAGAACTAAATCAGTTTAAAGGAACCAATTCAAACAGGAGCTAAAATGGAATTCCAAGAAAATATATCAAGTTACCGACCTCCCCCCCCCCCCCCAAAAGGCTGTAGTAATGTAGAAAATGGAACTGTAAATCCAACTTTGTTTGGTTTATCCTATTCAAACAGGCTTTTACAGTGAAATGACGTCACCAACTTATCACTCTCTAGTCCAGTTTGTTGATTTTTAAGTAAAGGAGCTTTTCAATGAGTTGTTTCATAACTTTATTTAAACAAAAATCTTGTGCCTATCTCAAACCGTTGTACCACGAACACTATCATGGTTTTATTAACAATATTTTACTAGTTTTAAAGTTATCGGATAAGGATGTTCGTATTGTTGATATAGGATCAAGCTGTTTGTTATCATCATTTGCCTGTCTACAATCTAATACGGAATGTTTCCAGAGTATGAATCAATTCACTTTATAAAGTTATAAATGTCGAAAGTAAATGAGCAAACACAGCTGACAATTGTTGAGATGAAAAACGTGTAAATATAAAAAATAATAAAACACACGATTAAGCCTAATAGCTAATTTGAAAGTAGAAAATATGACTTGTTTTGAGCATCATAAATTCGATTGAAAGAAAAACAATGATACAACGGGACAAATCTTATAGGCCCTAATTAATGCCTAACTAACAGTTCAATCAGCAAACCAACGTAGAAATTCAGACATATAACTGCCGTTAATCAAAATTTAAACAAAACAATCTTTAAATGCTGAAAGTTTCTCTAATATCTCTCTACAAAGAGTGATTTACAAGATAAACTATTAATAAAAGACTTTTGATAATCATTTTTCACCTCGATAAAACTGTTAGTTATCAACTCCGTTTGCATACAACCCATATTTATTTAGTTTTCCGTTTAGGTGTTTGGTTTAACTTAACGTTTACCAATATATTGTGTAGTTTGCTAACTTGTGGTTTTCCCTGATCACAATTTATACAGTCTTGGTTATTTTATCTACTCAGCTCTTTTCAGCTTTTCCATATTCTAAATTTATCACTTGAAAATGAGAGTTTACGCATACTTTTGAAACGTTGCACATTTATATATGTAACTTAAATAAATAACACTGTTAATGATGATTTTCTTATCTTCAGTAAAACATATGTGGTATGTAGCTAATTTCAAAATAAATTTTGAAATTTAATTAATTAATGTAATTAATTTCAAATTAAAGTATTTGAAATACTTTAATTTCAAAATTGAAGTATGCTCACCTTTATAACATACTTGGCACATAGCGATTTTTTTTATTGCAGATCTACTGAGTTTATTAAAAACATGACGGTGTTCCACTTATCTCGAAGGCTACATTAACTGATAAAACAACAGCACATGCTATTTCGTTTAGTTTCACTATTTTCATAAATTGTCTCTACTAGTCACTAACTAATCATGTTAACACTGTTGTTACGACGTTAAAGGGCCCGAGCTGATATAGGGGTTAGCACATTCGATTCACGAGGGATATGTTCCATATTCAATCACTGTGGGGAACTCAAATATTTATGGTATTAGCCTAGTCCTGAGTTACATTGGGAAACTACAATTGGTAGCGAACTCAGTTTGTGAATATTAAAACAACGGTGAAGGTTATGTTTATGTGAACACCAGACATTAACCGTGTACGGCCAACTAGCATTCTGAGCTTTTTAACAGGGCGTTAGTTTAGTTTAGTTTTTCAATTAGTTGTAACTTGACATAATTCAAGGAACTTGCATTAAAAGTATTCACTTTCCAGAAAGAAATGGTTGTTTTATTAGGGGCCAAATAACAAAATAAAATTGATTGGCAATGACTATATTAAAAACTTAATTTGAACACAAATTATTAAAAATAATAGGTGTTTTTATTCAAACGGGTTTCGACGATAAAATATCATGAGCTACAATAACAATGATTTAACTAAAACTAGCCTAACTTAACATGTGATTTGCGTCATACAATATTACTCTAGGAATAACAAATCTAATAAACCAATATAACATATTTTATAGGTACCTAATTTGTTATTCAATATTAGATTACGATATTCGATAATATAAAAATTTTCCTACCAAACTATTGCATTTATTTTAGTACAAATATTCAACAACTCAGAGTTGACTACTTTAAAGTAATATTTTTCGTCTAAACAGGTTTAAGAAGAAATACATCTTCGTTCATCACTGAAGATGGCGACTTTGTTGTTGAGACGCATTTGATTGAATGAACGCACTATTTCTGAGAATTTGAGTTCAAGATTTATTTTATCAGGTATGCCATCTTACAAGTCAAGCTCAATATTTATTTATAATGACTGTATTGTAAATGGTTGTGTTTTAATTGAACTTATATTTGGTAATAAAATCAATATTCCAAACTAAGTAAAATATAGGGGTAGCTAAGTCTATTTTAAATAACTACTCTTTACCATTTTTTTTTATAGGGGAAGCATGGGGACTTCCGCTTTGGGACCTTTTAATTCCCCCTCACTGGATAAAGTTTTCCATTTAATATTTGTTAGTCGCCTCTTACATCTAAATTTTATGTTAAGAAATCATTCTCCGATATGACAAAATTACATTAATTATTCCTATATAATTTACCTGCATCGTTTTTTTTTTTTTTTTTTTTTTTTTTTTTTTTTTTTTTTTTTTTTTTCATATTTACTCGTTAAAAAATGAGAGCTACTTTTGGGGCACCTGGTGTAACAACATACCATCATTATTAAAGGTAAGTGGTTATGGAATTTTTTATAAGACTTGCGAGAGGACAAGTTTACTCACACTGAGTGCATCATTAGCTTTATGCATGAGTACGAAATGAAATTTATTGATAGATATTAGTATTGACCTAATTGCATGAGTCAACTTTGTAATCATTTTCCTTATATTGACCTCATTTGTCAGTTGATATTATCCATTTGTCACTTGATGAGGTCATTAATTAATATGATTTGGAATTACAATAAATTTCATTGTAAAAAAAAGAATGAAATTTGAAATACTCAAAACACGAATATTTAAGTTGTAACTGGAACATAGTTACTATTAGAGGGACGACGTCTGTTGTTTGTGCAATGGTTTAAAGTTTTTACGGATGAACCGATCTAGATGAAATTCGATATGTAAGAATTTATTTTTCCACATCACGATGGGTTACATTCTACTTTTTTGATAAATTATTTATACTGTGGTCCTAATTTGGTTTCAATTAGATTAATAATTTGGTTTGTGAACTATAGTGGTCAAAGAAGTTGGAGGATTTGAGCTTATAATATTAGCTTTCGTTCAGAAAATTGCGTTGTAAAAAAAGACAGCCTATATTTATGTAAAACGTTTAATTAATTATTTTGGTTCCGCTTAACGTTCATATTGTTGCCACCACATGCTCATCAATTAATTACCTTTTATTACACACCATAAACGTTATGGTGTTATTTGAACACCATTTAAAAACTCCATCGCAATTTACACGTCGATATTATAAAACAGAAAAATACCCTTGTAAATCATGTACAATGAACCAAAATAAATGATGGTAAACATCCAATCCCAGACATTCTGACTAGACAGACAGCAGAATTAATATTTACATGACGTCGTGTAAATAGTGTAAACCTAGTAACCTTGATTTGAGGAGAAAATAACTTTAGTGTTTGCCACTATAACATACGATTACTTTAAAACAAATAAATAGTGTGAAGATGTAACACATACTTCCTGATTTACGATAACACAAACCATTAATTTATTCCATTTTAAAAATTAACTGTTAAAAATTATTATTGATTCATCTTGTGATTCGTTATTTTTGTTATTACGAGTTTTGGAAGCTGTTTCATATCAGACAACTAAGTCGTTCTTGAGCATGCGTCACTTGTTTAGTGTCAAGTGATTTTATAATATTGTATGTTGATGTTTGTGGTTTTGGTTAATAAACGTTAAAGAGTGACAAACCTGATGATGAAATAAAGATTTAAACGCGTAATTAAACAAGAAGAAAGTGATAAGATAATAACTATCGACATATTTGTTTTATTGTTAATTGTGACTTTGTGTGATACAAGTATGATATAAACTGAATAATTTTCGGAGGTTGAATATTATGTTCAATTGAGATGGATCAAATTACATGAAATCAATTTAAGAACCTGTAGGCTACATAGTTCATTATTTGAAATAATTTGTCAAACCAGAATGAAAATATTGACGATCGGAGATCATGTTCGCATTTCCCCATTACTTTAGTGAGCAGTTACTAAATTATGTTTTGTACAGAATGTCTCACATTGCAATAAAATGTATACTATGTACACATTTTTATATATTCGGCCTAAAGTGGTAAAATTTTCGCTATATCTTAGAGTTATTTTTTTGTATAACTTAATGTCTTCCATTTCGATAAAAGTTGTAGTTTTTATACATTCACACGAATGAATAACTGTTTTATACATAATAGTAAAGTTTAGCGGCAGTAAGGTTAAGAAAATTCTTTTCATATTAGAGGCATCGTTAACATAGTTTTTGTCACATTGTGTTGAGCATTTCGCATACACGCTTATCAAATGTGTAAAACCTTACTCATGTTCTAAGCATGATATGCAATTAGAACCACAACAATTAGCGAATCAATATCAAGCATCACTTAGCTAAAGCAATGTATTCATTACAAATTACAAACAATATGGTTGTCGTAAAGTGTATGTTACGCTAGTGCCGAGAAATACCTTACTGTAAATGTAATAGACACCTTTTGTTATAGAGAGGTATTGAATAATTAACGTTAATAAAGCTGGATAGAAGCACTGTCTACCTTTATCTTATATCATTTGATATTACACAGATTTTAATTTTACCTTACTTAGTGTTATGCTCTGTGAAGATAAATATATTAATTATATTTCATAATGGTTGGAGTTATATTTTATCCAATGTAATTGTTAAATTTGAGTTTTGGAATGCATTTTTTTAAATATAACTGGTAAGTGACTTTTTTTTTTAAGATATGCATATTTGTATACTGTACACTTTCGCTACTTCATAGTTGGAGAGAAGTTGATATGGTAAGGAATTAATCAAGTGAACTAAATGATGATATTTCTTTTATTAAACCACGTTTAATTAAAATAAATAATAGGCCTACTAAAATATTTATAATTTTGAGATTTTGGAAAATCGTTTCGTAAAATAATTAAGAAAAACTAAACATTTGATAAAATTTTATTATTTTTTAAATTTACCTTTATAATTTTGATAATATTTTCTTGAATATAACACTAAATGACTTCTATAAAACATTGTCACAAAGACAACTTTATCTAAAACTATAAGTTTTGGAAAACAATTTTGAAGTAGTTGTTATGAATGAATATATTTTTAAAAATCCACTTATGGATGTTGCTATGAAATATATACTATTACTTATAAAAATCAATAAATTATACTAAACTGTGTGTAAAAGAAAAATAATATTTTCATTTCAAATAACTATATACAATAAAAGTAAATCTAGTGGCGAAATCATTATAACTTAATAATAACATTTGTTATAAAAGTATGTTACACAAGTAAAAGTTGTATTCTTTGAAGATACGCTGTTGATTACACTTATACGAATAATAATGATAGAAGCCTACAAATTGTTTATTATGTAAACCAGTAAAACCAATATAATTTCCTTTTTGAACTTCAAAAATATATATAAGAAATGTTCTTCCATATATAACTTTTTTAATATCCCGAGATATTTCGGTAAAATTATCTCATGGATAAAAAAGTATAGCCTATGAATGGAAATCATATTTTACCATAGTAACAAATTAGTGTTAATACTAGACCTAACCACCTGCGCATTTCGACCAATTAGTTAGGGTAGTTCTTGAATTCTGAGTTCGACCTTGCGCAGTTCCGCCGCACCGGATGCATCACACCTCTTACCATTCCTCGATGAATCTGTCTAATCCCCTTTGTATTCTTACCTCTATATCGGAAATTAAAAGAAAGTTACAAACCTTCTAGAACCTTTACAATTTATATTCTTTGTTGGTTAAAAAGAGGAAATTAAATTAACTTCAGTGACTTCTAAATGGAACAAATAATAGCCTCCTAATTCACTGTCCAATCGTGCATAAACACAACAAAGCCTTTAGGGAATATGTGTACAACACTCCTTTGTTTACTGTAGTGCATTGCGTTTAATGACGGGTTTAAGATTTATTTTGATTTTTTGTAATTTTCTTATATATGGAGTTTGATACACCCGTTTTTTTTAAATCCATATATACAAGAGTATTAATATTTGAGAGAACAATTTCAAATAGTTATCTATTAAAGCATTTTAATTTAAATATCTGATTCTGGAAAGTTAAATAATATTTTAGTAAATTCCAACCAACACAGTTCAAGAACTTCCAGTAGGGCTGTGTAATTCTGAAATTGAACACAAATTACTAGAAGTATATTTTGCTAATCGGCATTCTATGTTAGTATTATTTATAAGTAAGCCTTGGATCATTCTTTTATAAAACCAAGATGTTTACACATCTATACTGATGGATTTTTGACGTGTCAAACTAATGTTTCGTGTCAGGTATCTTTATCACAGAGTCGAATTTAGAAAAATCAGCCACATCTAGCTTGGAATAAGAACTCCTGGCGATAGTAGAAGAGCTCCAACACTACAGTTACCTACCATATAAACAGATCTGTATAATCCCTGATTGGAAACATTCCACAGTGGAGTTATCTGGATTTAAGCCCACATCACACTTTAACTGCATCAACGAAATTTATGCACTACTACTAAATATAAATAAAGTACTATCGTCCAAATTGATTTAAAGAAATGATTGATCGCAAATGCTCCCTTAACAGGTTTTAATAGAAATACAAGAAGAAGAATGTGAAAAATCTAAGGAAGAATACAAAGGGGATTAGAGAGATTCATCGAGTAATGGTAAGAGGTGATATATGATGCATCAGAAACCAAAGGATCTCAGTTTTACAAAGGATTTAGCAGACGTGTCCAAACTTTTGTGACACATGCAAGAACAGGACATCATGTGACAGAGGAATACCTACATCTCTGTGGCATAGTCAATTCACAGTAGAGTCTAAAGCCGGAAACACTCTCAATTATTAGCAAGGATTGTAAGAGGAGTAATGTTGATTTGCTTAGAGAAAAAGTTCAAATTTATAGTGGACACCTTAATTAAGTACTTTATGAAAAACAAAACTGAGTTTCTAACACTTATAGTCATTGCTGAAAGATTGTACCGGGTCCATCATGATATGTTGAATCCTTGTTGTTCGACTCACATTTCATGAAGTAAGAAAGTCACTGTAGATCATATCTTATTTTCGTGTTAGCCGAGGAGAGGATGTAATAGCTCAAAAATTACCCTTTACTAAAATAGCTCAAAAATTAAAAAAAAAATTATTGAGCGATTTAAAAAGTAATATATATGGTTTTAAAACCCACTATGTCTGAATCAAAAATAATTTCTTTATTTCAGTAATGTAATTACATCGGTAACCATCAATTTCGTGGTAATTAAAGTAACGGTTTAAACAGCATCTTATTTTTTAGCATTATTTTATCGTTGAAGTTTGATAACATTTCAGAAGTCTTCATGAATCAGTAAATCCTTTGAACTGTGCACGTTTCCAACACACTTCAATTTTCTATAATTATCTTCTCACGATCTTTTTTAATTTCAATTCCTACGTCGGAGTTTAATTCTTATTTATTTATTTACGCAAAACCTCCACATAGATAATCACATGTTGATGTTATAATATTATTAAATTCTACTGAAACACACCCTAAAGAAAAATAACAAAAGCAAAGAACCTGTTTTAATGAATATTTTATTTTTTTAAACGTGATTATGAATAATTTTCCAGAAAAAGTGAGAGACAAATTTAGAGAAAGAAACGTTGAAACGTAATGAATAATGCATCTCGGATTTCGTAAGAGACAAATGTTGTTGCCCTAATAATTTTATTCAAAGGTTTATTTAAAAAAATACCAGCAATTAAAAAAATAATGGAGGATATAATATTAAGAATATAATACATGAAATCTTCTAAAATAATATTTTTCAGTCTATTATTACATTCACAAATTTAAAACGTAATATATTTGTCCAATTCACCTCTAGGTCATTGAAGACCATTAACTATTAATGGTCTTTTTAGTTTACTTCCAATTATTGGAAAATCGAGCGAAACATATTATACCTCTTATGAAACTGTAGCTGTTACTTATGGATCAAATCATTAACATGTTGATGTTTTCGATGCTTTTTTTTCGATGTACAATTTCGAGATTCAATAAATCTCTTTAAGGTATGTATAAGACAAGTTTAATTAAGTACAATGATTGCTTAAATTAAGTTGTTATTGAATTTCTTATTATCTTTCCTATAATTGTAACATTTTTTTTTAAATGTTTTAACTGAGCCGTGAAAATTTCTAACGTATGTTACAAGGAAAAATATATCAAAATTGATACTTATAAACATATGTATTTCTTAATGTACGTTACTTATAACCTGTCTTTCACAGGCTGTCAGAGTAGTTAGAAAAATAATTTACTATTTTATATTGTGAATGCAATCAGTTACGGTACAAACTTTTTATCCTTAAAATAGACTGTTATAGAGAACTTTTGTTTCTATTTTTATTATAAAATCCTTCCATTTGTTATAGTTTTGCTAAAAAAGGACGTGGTAAGTTTTGAAAAATATACATTTCAGGAAAAATTATTAAAATAAAACATTTGTCTCTAAAAAAAATCAGATATACATTCTTCATTGTGGAACAATGTTTTTCTTACCTCGATAGATTATCTGCCTCTCTCACTATTTTAGATATCTCTCTCTCTCTCTCTCTCTCTCTCTCTCTCTCTCTCTCTCTCTCTCTCTCTCTCTCTCTCTCTCTCTCTCTCTCTCTCTCTCTCTCTCTCTCTCTCTCTCTCTCTCTCTCTCTCTTGGTTTATCTTGCGAAAATATATTCATTAATCACGTCTGTTTAAATAATTTATTCCTCTGTCTTTATTGCATGTTTCTCTTACTTTTATCTAGGTAATCTTGAAATAGTATATTGTTGATGTTTATACAACCATTATCTGAAAATCTAATGATAAATAAAAAAATCATTTTTTTAAACTTGATTAGATAACATTAAAACAAATACTTAGTTAATGAAAATGACAATAAATTAATATATTGTCTCAACCGTACTGAATACTGAATAAAACGAACCAATACTAAAAAATGTCATGTCATTAGTTCTCATTCAAAAAGTGGACAAAAATGAACCACGGACACTATATTTGAAAATTTATTCAAATGCATTTATAATATTGTTTACCATGTGCCATAATAGCTTTTATTGACGGTGGATTCTGTTTTATTTTTATTTATTTATTTTTTATTATTTTGTTTGTGCCAAATATTCCTAAACATTCATATTTTTGACTCTTAATATTTCCCACATATTTGGATTATTATTGTTCACATCTCAATAAGAGTTCAACTAAATTTCAAAACACGATATTGATAAATTACATCTGATACTATAAACCGAATAACCGATTTAGTTGTTTTTTGACAAATTGTTCTCTTAGCGTCATTTTTTAATATATGGAGACCAATACATACTGTTTGGCTCCTCAGAGTTTATATGTATTTGAGCAATTTTGTGTTTTTTATAGCAACTACTCCCATATTTTCAGTTTTAATAACTACTCCCTAAAATATTTCAATAAATATCTCGAGTTAAGTTAAATATGCCAAAAATATATTCTTTATTAAATTAATTCCCGTATTTGGGCTGTAGACTACTTCATATACTACGGATAGAAGGGTGATAGACATAATTCCAAAAATTACCTTTTAGGTCTCAGGGACCTACATTTATTATATCTGCAAAAAAATTAGACATTGATCATTTGACCCATCACATACCTTTCTCTATACTTATGTATTATAATGTAAAAAATAGAAATATCCAATATTTCTCAGTATACATTTTTTTAAATATGGTCGATCAATCCTCTTCCATTCTGTAACGTACGTTAATACCAAAATTATGTCCAATGTTCTTTTAAAAAACGGTTGTTCAGTCAAAAAAACTGGTCTTTATAGCTATATTGAAACTGATAGTAATAAACAAACATTGTGATTTTGTTAAATTGAAAATTAGGTCAATTAATTTTCAATTCTGTTTCAAATTATAGCAAAGCAATTGATTTAAACCACAAACTGTTGTTTGACAGAAATTACTTTCATTATAGAGCCTTTTATCACTAACAACAGATATTTTTTCAACAGTTTTATATTTTTGAAAACGCAAACATTTATTTTTATAATTTTTTAATGTCTTTTGTTATGGTTTTGATTATGAATTAACTTATTAAAAGAAATACGAAATTAAAATTATAAAAACACTGGTACAGTTTCCTCCTTTGTTTGGCATATTTGTACTCTGAGCATCATTTCATTATCTTTGATATAACGTAATTATTTATATAGGCTAACTTATTAAAATAAGGGATGGAATTTGTATTCTACCCAAGCTGGTATGCCAGACACAAGGAGGCGAACATTCATGTTTTGTTTTATGCAATTAGTAAACATCTCAAATATTAATATTATATACGAATTAATTATATATTTTCGCATGCAGATTAGTAGAATACATTCATATCAAACAGGTATGTAATTAAAATATATATCATCCAAAGAACATTACGAAATAGTTATATTATGAAATCGCTCTTTTCTTTTTATATGTGCATGTAAAACGGTTTTGTTGTCATGTAATCCATTCTGATGTCTGCAGTATTAAATTCTCCTACACCGTGTACACCATTTTATTAAACGCTTTAAATATTATATTTATAAAACAAAGTCCAAATGATATCCAAACAAATTAAAAAAACTTAAAACAAAAAGTCACATATTTAAAAATAAACGGTACAAATTTAATGGACAAACGTTCTTACACTCACAGAATTAAAACAAAACAAGTTGATTATTTCCATAATGGTATTTACTCAACCCCAACTGACAATTAAATACAAAGATTAAAAAATTGTTAACTTCAGCTTTGTAAGAAATAATATATTTTATTGGCAGATAAAGGGGTTTGTTAACAAAGCTTGTTTACGAGTGTCCTGAATATTGTAAATGTGTATATAATATTCTTTACAAAATTATACGGATCTAATAAATGTGATCGTTTATGCAATTAATTGCTAATTGTATTCTAATTAAATAAATTTCTTTTAAGTGTCAAGGCCTGCACCTGATGAAGCCGACCGAGATTGGCGAAACAGCCCTGTAGTGTTTCACATGAATGACGAATTGTTTTGACTACAACAATGTAAACATATTTATTTATTTATTTATTTATAACAAACTGTGTATATCGCTACTTTCTTGACGTCGGCAAAGCCATAACGGGGCTCGTAGGTGTCTCCCATAATGGTATAAATAACTCTCCGCTCGTTTCACTCGGCCCTGAAGGTCCTCGAGTCTACCCATGGCATTCATTGGCTACGTTCTATAGATGACTCTGCCCTACCGGTTTGTGGTAACGAATATAACATTTTCAAAGGTTAGTCCTGAGGTACGAAATTACTTTTTGACAATATATTTTGTCATACTAGAGAGATTCACTTGGTTCCATTTCATTCGGAATTGAATTATGCAAATTTTTATTTCATTTAAAGTGGTATAAATTGTATAATACTTAAGATAAGAACACTTCAATTTTTTTACAATTTAAGAACGGTATTTGACGTTTTATTCAGATTTTTTCCAAATTCAAAGGGTTCACTAAAACACACTATGAACCTTATACCAAATTTCATATTCTTATCTGACAGTTTGTGGTCCTTATCGTGTTTAATTACAAACTACTATAATGTTGACGAATAAAAGGAAAGCCATTAATCACTTTTTCGATGCCAACAAGGTATAAACCTGAAGATCAGTCTAAAATGGTTAAAATGTTTTTACGATTCCTATACTGGGTAATTAAAAAAAAACAAAAAAAAAACATTTTCTTCAACAGACATGTCAATTTAGCAGTTGTCTAGTTTATATGATTATTATCTATTAGTAAACCCACTAATACACCAGAGTAAGCAATATGTAACGTTGAATAATAAATCTAGGAAGATCATAGTAAAATCTATCTAGCTTTGACTGATTAATTAACTAGCTTAGTTTAACAATTTGTACTTAACAAATCCAATTAGTTTTAAGTTACTAATCTACCTGACATATGTATCAAATAATGCCACATTTTTATCAATGAAATAAGGAAACAAAATATTTTTGGGAAAAAAATTTTCTGAGCGAAGAACACTCTAAATATGTGGAGAATCATAAATTATGATTACCTTTTTTTTGGTTTATTTTTAACAGAAAACACTGAACAGATTTAAATGAAACTCAACTCGTATATCCTTAGCACTTGAATTATAAAATGGAAAAAATTAATAATTTATAACACACAAATTCTTCAATGAACTGATTTATATATATATATATATATATATATATATATATATATATATATATATATATATATATATATATTGCAAAATAGTATTCCGTAACAATAGTTAGATTCTACAGAAATTGTTGTTATATATATACACGCCAGCGGGTTTTTATCTATATATGCGTATTCACAATTTGTTCCTACCACAGTATGTATGCTCCTCTATAACCCTTTGAAGTCTTTACATCAATTGATGTGGTTATACAGTAATTACTTTGTACAGTAAACAAACGTATAAAGGTTTATGTTAAACTAGGCCAATGTTACAATAAATAAGAGTGTAAAAACATTGAACTAACTGTCTTACTATCCCATCTGAAAAACCAAATAAAAAAACCGAAACCGTTCTTCACTAAAAATGACAGTTCAGTAGTTGTTATTTAGAACTCTAGGTCATACGTTCTCATAAAAATAAAACAAAATTATATATTTAAATACGGCCTAATCTTTCTAAGCGTATGTAGTAAACGCAAATTTAATTCAAATCATATTTGATTAAAAGTGTATCAATCATATTATTGATATAAGTATTATTTGGTTTTCAGAAAAATTAAGAGTCTATTTGAAAAAGTAGGTAGAATTTTGTCTTTCAAAAACATAGTTTTCTCAATAGATAGAGAACTATTACTGTTTTTTTCTCTAACACTGTAATTATTGAGGAGTTTTAATTGTTATAATATGTACAAGATATGGGTTTTATTTTATTTTTGAGTGCAGATTCAGTGAATATATGTAATTTCTTCGGACAGATATTTAATCAAACTTTCCCTATTATTAATGTCCTTAAATCTATTATTATAGTTTCAAAAAAAAAAGTTTGAGCGAGTATATTTTGCAATGATTTTATCTTGATGACGGATTTCATTTTTTTCATTATTTCTAGACGACTGATTATTTCGATTGGCAAATGAATTTTTCATCAATAATAACAACTTTTGTAAAACGAGAAAAATAATAGTATTTTATTTGAAAGAGTCAATTAATCTGTGCTTTCTTAGTACCCAACATATGCAGTCTTATCTTGTACGTCACTCTTATACAGCTTATACAGCTTTACCTGAATTTTAAGCAAGATACCCGAAACAGAAATGCTTTATTTCCTACTTTAAGTTACAAGAATAAAAGAGTTCTAACTGAAATAGAATATAATCATAATCTCGCATATTGTTTATAGCAAAGGATTAAGGCTTATACCATAATGTATAGTATGAAATATGTACATTTAGTTTTACGTGAGTTGCAGAAATAAATGATATAATTATCAAATTGTAAAAAATAACTTTTACTAAAACAAGTATTTTGTAACGTATGGAACAATTTATTCGTATTTTTAACCGAGAGAGATTTGAACATGCAAAAATTGAGAGAGTTAGAAAATAAATAAGACATAGATAGGAAAGTGAAAATAAAAAATAAATAAATAAATAAAAAATGTGATAAATTCATAAATTAAAAGATTGATAGAATAAGAAAGTAATGACTAAGAATAAGAATGAAATGACTAATAAAGGGAATGATATACATACAAATAGAAATGAGTGACATAAAAAAGAAAATAGATAGATAAAGACAGATAAAAGATGAAGCAAAGGCAGGTAAAGAGAGCGCAGGATAATGGAGTATAAAATAGACAAAGATAATAAAATAAAGATGACGTGGTGTCAGTCAGAGACAACAGTGAATATTTATATATAGAAGGTTGCAATAGAATTGTAAATTCTAGTTTTATATGCTGTGTAATCAGCCCCTAACCTATTCTTTTTAAAAATAATATTTGTATTACAAATTCTAAACTTAAAGGACTATAGTTTGAATTTATAGCTATATAACTGTATAATTTTGTTTTTACAAACTCTTTTTACAACACACCTGGGGAGATATAACGGTAATTGTAAACTCAAATCTTTAAAAAGAATTGTAGTGAGACCGATCGAAGCAAGTGAAGGTTATGCTAAAATAAAACTATCAGGTAAAGAAGTCAGTTGTTATTGAGTGGAGCAATAAGAGATAAGATTTTATAATGTTCTTTGTATGACACTAAATATTTTGGTATACACAGAAGAGTAACTCAAGCTTATACCTACCAGACATTAACGCTGTAACATAAGACGTGTCAAGAAATAGGTAGCACACAATGTACAACTGTTACTGGAAACTTAAATAGTCCATTACAGAAAATCAGGTGTACTACAGTGGTCAAAATTATGATTTTTTTTTTTTTAATCACATAGATTTTCCGAACAAAATGAATAAGAAGTACCAAACATTTTAAACTAAGGGAAGAAAGAGAAATAATAGAGAAGAGGGAAATGAATATTTCTCATATGAACCTAAAACGAAAACACATAATAACTTTAAATCATTTAAGTAAATAAAAATTCGATCTATCGTTGACTTTCAAATTGCGTTTAGTTATAAAAATGTATTTTTCTTAAGATATATGTGTTTTACATGAGTGATTATTATCTGACCTAAGAAATAGTTAACCTCGGACCGAATCTTTGTGATATCTAAGAGAGCCAGGATTATATAAATAATTTCTCACAATATAGGAATTTAATGCGAAATTCAAATTTCTAATATTTTGATATTATATATTGCATTTAAATTTAAGGTCTATTAAAAATAAAACCTAACTTTGTAAAAAGTGAATTATATATTACATAAGATATGTTTAAACTTTACCGGTGAGAGTCTTTTTTAAGATAATTTTAATAATACCTACAAATAAATGTATATAAAATTTAAACGAGCAAAACGTGTATATTTTCAATCAATAAATGAATCTGTGTATGTGATAAACTCTTCTTGAATTTTTAATTCTACTAACAGAGAAAAGGAAAAAAAAATTCTACGGATTTATATTTTTCAAGTAAATAATAAATCTCATATCTTATATTTTATGTTTTATAGTCACCACATGGAAGAGCTAAGCGATTGGAATCATTTTTCAACAAAGATAAAAATATGATAAATCTATTTAGCAACGCAAATATTATTTGCATTATCTTGCTTTTTGCCGACTTGCATAATAAAAAACTTTACATCAATAGATTTATCATAAAATGAAGATTTTTTTATTATCAAATCGCTATTTATGTACGTCGTTTCAAATTTAGAGCTTATTATATTTATTCTGCTATAAATTCCTAGAAATGAGATGTTTCATGATGATAAATGCACTTTGAGATATACTTAAAATTATTCTGAAATTAGGGCATTAAGGTCGATATGGATGTCAATTTAAAATAACATGAAGCAGGTTTTACATACATAAAGAGCAGGGTAAAAATTAAAAAACCTAATAAAAATTAACTTTTAGACGTTTCTTCACTACAAAAAAAATATCATACTTTATTTATATTTGTTTTTGGAACTGAATAAAAATGAAATAAACATTCATAAAGTTTAAAAATACTGAAAACCATTATTACAGGTTTTTTTATACCTACTGTATTATGAAAAAGTCATCAGTGACTAAGTCATCATCTTCGGTAATTGACACAATTTAATCGCACCCTTGCCAACATTTGTTTATCTAAAAACTAATATGCCATATTTGGAGTACTTTAAATAAGGTTAAATGTTATTAGGTTAAAGCTAAATTAGAAATGATTTCAAACTTTTGAAAGACAGAATAAAATATTGCCACAACATAGTAAATTGCTAATCAGTCGTTAACAGTAATAGTTCTTGGGATATTTTCGGATCATGTAGGTATTTACTTTATTTTACTAAGCTGACTTAGTTTTACTGGATTTCTTATCTTACTGGTTTTAACTTCCAACATAGCTTTAGACTAGTCTCCTCGTTTTTATTATAACTTGATAACAAAGGTTGATTTATGCACACGAAACGACTTGTAATACACAAATCCTATCAAGCCATTCAAATCTTTTGATCAATCCATCATTAGGAAAACTGTAAAAATAGTATATTTAGTTATTTCTATGAACACCTACTTTATTCCACTGATCTAAAAAGAGGATAAGTCAATGTTATCCTATCAGAACGTTACAAGGAAATTATGTGTGATAATGACTTATTCATTGAAATGTCATCTTGTTAGTTTGGATACAATGTTCTGTCAATCCCAACAATGTCTCTTAATTTATATTTGTCGACGATTTTCGAAGTTCCTTCATCTTTACAACGTATCAAACTTTGAATCCAGTACTACAGTAGGTCAAAAAAAACATGACTACGAAACATGTCCACAAATATAAATAATAAGGTAATGATAATGGATTGGCGAAAGATTGTACTTTAGATATATAGATCCTAGCAGGTATAATTGTTATAATAAAGTCATCTGGTTCAAGATGACAGAGTTTGTTGGGAAAATTTATGTTATCTTTAATTTAGTGTTTAAAATGTATCTAAAAGCCATTTAAAATTAACACATTGTCAATTAATACAGCACAAAATGATCTATTATAGTGTTAAGTAAACAGATAAGACAAACATATCAATACACGTTGCCAGCTTTTCATTTTGAAATTTGGCAACCATTATATCTGCGAATGAAACATTCAGTTTAACAGTATACCAGAATGTTTACAACGCTTCAAAACAACATCAATTCTAAAAAAAGATAAAACTCTTAAAGGAATATTAAAAGCTATTGTTACTTTGACACATATACATGAACAACGAAAATTAATTATGTACTTTTAAAAATATATTTAACAAGAAATCGTAAACTTATTTGGATCAGTTTGTGAAACTTGACGAAGAAAATCAGGATTGAGATAGAATTAAAACTTTTTAATAAATATCGTAATTTACTAGTTCAGATGGGGGTATTGCGATGAATCTTGTATAAATAAAAGAAGATTCAAGACTGTGAAGACGTTATTCACGAATTTATCGTAAGGAGAGTCAGGAGACTTCTTAAAAGATTATTAGAAGACGGGGGGGTATGAGATACTTGGGGATTAGGAGATGAAATAGACTCGTTAAGGAAAGATATGATTAGAGGGAACTTCTGAAATAGAGACACCCACATATCGTTGAAGCGTTGATTAAATAAATAAATTAGCTTACTTGCCACATTTGAATGAAATAAAACTACTATTCCGTCTACTGCAAAACATATTAGTAATTTTGTTTTCTCATTTTCAGTTTACACTTATATTTTTAAACGATATTCTTCTGTGGCTGTAATCTGTATATATTTCATTGACTCGAGCCTACTCTTCAATACGCTATGTTTACTATAGTTACATATTGAATGTACACCTTAACACTCAACTTAAGATCATTCTCTTGATGATAAAAGATTGATGGAAGAACGCTTTTACATTAGTAACAAGCTATAGAAGTGAACAATCACTTGAAAACTTAATGGTTTTAATAGCAGGAAGCAAACAGATGTTTCAACTCGAAATGCCTAACTAGCTGGTTATTCTGCCTTACCAAAATTCTAATTTAGACTTATAAAAATTAAAAAAATATACTTTACCTGTTATCTTCTTACAAAAATGAAAATTATTGGACAACAAAAGATATATTTTATGGAAATAATCAAAACAAGAGAAACAATTTTTGAACAAAGTTGGTATTTCAAGGATTTTAATTTTTAAAATACCGTAAATTCGGATTCAGTGAAACTCCAACATTGAGATTTTCTGAAAATTAATTTTAATCCAATTTTGAACCAATGTATTCCCTCAGGACCCAAACAAAATTGAACTTCCATTAAACCGAATTTGTCAAATTGCAAGTAAAAGAAATTACCGGTTCCGTACTAACTAAAAGAAATAAATCTTCACCATTGTTTAAAAGTCTTTTGAAATTAAAATAAATTTAATAAAATTCACCTTAGGATTTAATGAAATAAAATATTAATAAATAAATATTTTTTTACAAAACATATATTCGTAAATAGGTGTCAAGGAACCGTCTTTACCCCCACCCCACCCCTCCTACATTTAAACATCTCCTACTCTTTCCTTTCGTAAATATGTATTTCCTGAGAGATGGCGACAAATATTTTGTCAGGGTAGTATTTTGAGCTGATTATTTTTTAAAGCTGAAAATAATTGAACCCTCCTCAAGTTCCCGCTTGTTAGTAAACGCTCTTCATTTTGTCAGGAACGTTACCTTTCAAATAATCCATTTAAACCGATAAATAATGTAACGGAAGGGTGTGTCATTATAACCGAAAAATAAATATAAAAACGAGATTAAGTTGCAAGTTCAATGTTGAGCTTATTGGAAAACAAATAATGGAAACGATCCTGTCTAATTTACCATTTCAATACTATTTAATTGATTGTCTGTTTGCTACTTTTGTTATTATTCGTTTTTAAACAAGATACAGTTACATAACTTCAAAATAAATTAAGATATTGATATTAAATTTTGGAGAAGTATTAAACTGTCAACGTTGTAAAATAAACTTAATTTTTTTTTTATAACAATTATCTTAAAACGGTTGATTTTATTAAAAAACTGAAAAACTACTAATAGCTATCCTTTTCAATAGTCAACATGCATCACCATTATCCATGATATATTTATGTTAAAGGCATAATGCTTCTGTTATACTATATGTCAAAAGAAAGCCGACATATTGTTATAACTAATTAATGATAATTTACTAGAACATAATAGAGATTTACCACTAGCTTTATTGAGTTTCCTCTTCACGCCAGATTTGTAATGATTTGTTTATATGAACCCATATTAGATTGTCTAATATTGTTTAGAAGTTTCAAAAATATTACTGACAATGTGAAATTCCTTGTGTATTTTAGTAAAATAGGATGAATTACATTTTTACAGATATATTGAGCCTTCTTCGACACAATATAAAAAAAAAAAAAACCTTTCACATTGTTCAAGATTTAAATGACAAAATATTTTTTATCTACTAAATATGTTTTAAATGTTTACAGTTCTTGAGATATATGGCTTCTAAATAATTTAATGAACTATATTTTGAAACTGTTAAAAGTAATATATTATAAGATTTGTTTAATACACTGCAAGATAATTTTTAGAAAACGTATATTATTGGACATATGTTTAAACCAACTTTTTTTTCTTGGTTTATCTACAAAATCATCACTCATAATATGGCATCCCAATTACTGGACACCCTGTTTATAAAAAACTGCTTCCGATACAGATTCAGTCTCATAATGTAAAAGAAAAACAAACCACGATTATAGTAAATATAGTGTTTTGAGGAGGGTTAAAGAAAATGTTCATACTTTATACACATTTATATTTACAGAAAATGTATATTACAGATATTTATTCAACCAGTTTTTAAGAAACTCTACATTCTCATAAAGTTGATTTTTAACCACAATATGATATATTATGAAGTTTTCTCTACTACGAAAATTAAGTATTGTAGAACTAAGAAGAGACACACGTTTTAAATAATGAATAGCTTTATGCAATTTTTAAATTGTATTGTAGCAAAAATGAAATGCAATTGTTTTATCAAATTTAACATTTTTAAGGTTACAAGTTAAAAGTTATCAAACCTAACTTTTTTTAAGGAAACAATGTTATTACTTACTCTGAACATCACCACTTCAAACAATAAGACCGGCACCCGTTTTGTTGCTTCGTTTACTTTACTGAGTAATTTGACTGGAAAAACTATTTAAATATTGTAAATAGATAACTTTGATTAAAATTAATAAAGTACCTCCCTTTTGTTTTAAAACGGAAATCAATTCAGTCATCGTATTTTAAATAAATAAATAAAATGCCTAGCTTTAAATACCCTAAATGCATAATTTCGGAAGAGAACAATAGTTGGTCCTGAGAGGAATGATAAAAAAGAGAGATCTTAACAAAGATTACTATATATTAAGTTGCATATGCAGTTAAGGTCCCTACGGGTTGCCAAGTCAGTACTGTATGTAGTGAGTCCCAGAGGGTATTATAGTGAGTAAGGCAAGGCGTATTACCTGGAATATTAGTCGCTATCCCAACAATACAGGATAGCTTCCAATCTACGTTCTGCCTCTTAGAGAGTTCCTCGTTCAATCATATCCAAGTCAATAGACTGGAAAGAGATCTCTGTAGAAATACGTTGTTAAATATCTACCTTAAGAGTCACTTAAAAAGTCAAATTCATTGCAAACGTTTTCTCCAAAATTTGAATTATTGCATGGAAGATAGATAAATTACATGATAACTAATATAATAAATTTATTAAATTGTAATAGCTAAATCTACCGGTTCATAATTTAGGAGTAAGACAACGTTGAAAAGGGATCTAAGCAAGCTTTAAAACAAGATCATTCATAAAGAATTATTATATCACCACCTCCTAAGGGATGAAATCGATGTTTCTAAAGTACAAATATATATATATTGAGCTCCTTAAAGAGTTAAGAGTTTGAAGGATTATAAAATTAAAATAAAAAAATAATTTTATCTATGAGAAAACGAAAGGTTTTATTTACAATGGGTAATTCCGTCGAAGAAGGTAAAATTTATTGAATTCCCTAAACTCGACAAAACACTTAAAGTTATGCATTACATTCATTCTGGAAAAAACTCATTTCACATTTGTTTAATTAAAATTGTTTAGGAACTGGATTGTTATTTTAATTAATGTGGTTACTAAGGTTTTCTTTATATTAACTTACAAATTTACTTTCTCTGTGTAATGGCTAAGCGTTACAAAACGACATTATTTCTGAGCTTCTAGGCTGTAGAATTCAATATTCTTGTGGAGATAATATCCTTATAAAAAAGCACAGTTAATATAAATATTAACTTTCAGAATGGGTTGGTTAAACATTTTGAGCTATTTACATTTGCCCATTAGGCAGCATGAAATAAATGTTGAATTACTTACATATTTGTTACTCTACCAACCAAATACAAATATAATATTAGCTGATTTATTCTTTATATTAAAATTAGTATTATTATTGAATTTGTGTTATTAAAATGCTCATCAGTGAGCTGATTATTTATACTGACAGGTTTTATAGAAGAAATCCATAACTAAAAATGAATAGTGAGGAATGTTTCCATATGGAAATATTAAACATTAAAAATATAAAATTATGATGACGTTCAATAAAGTTAATTATATGTTTAAGGTTCCTTTTCGTGTACAGTCATTTTATTTTTAAACTAACTTTTGTTCTTACAATATCGTATATTATGACAATAACTTATGTATTTTGTAAGTTAGAAGAGATTTCATAACTGAGATTGCATACAAAAAGTCTGCATCTAAATTAATTGCTTTTGACAATAACAATGGGGTTCACTAAACTTTGTGTTTTTTAAATTGTATTAAATTATTTTTACACTTATTCAAAATAGAAACAAATTTTCATTTTTAACTACAATAAATTTTATTTGTGAACATGTTGGGTACAGAGTTTTAGGATTGGATAAGGTTATCTTCTAACATAATTGAAAAAAAAAAAAGAAGATTTTGTTGTTAAAAATAATATTTTAATATATTTTCCATACTATACAAATAACTACTGGAGCTATTCATTATAATCCAACATCTTTCAAACCATAAATATAAAATACAGCTCATACAATAAATAGTTACTTATTAAAGTTAAACAAAAATGTAATATTACGTTTTCACTAAAACATCTTTTTTATTAGTAAATTTCAAAGTCTCTGCACAGAATACATAAACGCAATGTTATTTTGCTTGTAGAATAAGTATTATATTACTAATTTTAAATATCATTACGAAATCATTGCACAAATTTCCTTACTCACCCTTCCCCAAAAGACAAATAAAATCAACATAATTTTTTTAACCTGTTTATAAAATGAACTTAAATGTATAAAATATTTTCTCCTTTAAATATTAATATTAATAATCATATATACTAATCATGTTGGATATTTTGAAAAAAAAATCAAAATGCTAAGGACATGCAAACGTGAGGACATGCAATAATAAAACACAGATTATTGTTCCATGGATGCAACAGTAACTATTATGGGTAATAAATCTATTATTGCACTATGTCAAGTTCAATAATTATGCCAAGTTCAGGTAATTATTGAACTATTTATATTACCTGAAAAACTAATTATTTTAATCAGAACCAATATTATTTCATTGTCATCCAGTTCTGACATATGTTCAAAATTTCAAGTTTATAGACTATCCAGAAGTAAGTTTAAAATCGATTTTATAAATAGTTATTATGCTTGAACAATACATTTTTTTTTTAATCTGAAACAATATTAATGAATTATCTTCCAGTTCTGATCTGGGTTCAAAATTTGAAGTCTATAGACCATCAGGAGGTTAGCTTACAATCAAATATAAAAAAAAATGTTATATTACATTAAAAACTGATTATTTTAATCAGACCCAATATTATTGCATTGTCGTCCAGTTCTGAGCTAAGTCCAAAACTTCAAGTCAGTAGACCATCAGGAAATAATTTAAAATTATTATAAAGTTTGCATGTGAACCCGTCAAAACGAGTTTATAAAAACCTGTTAAAAATGTCAGTTCACTAGTTGTCATCTAAAAAGTAAAAATAAACCAATAAACACGTCAATTGATTAACGTGTTAATATGCATGATTTTTTTTTATCTGATCCAATATTATTGCATTGTCATCCAGATCTAAGCTAAGACCAAAATTTCAAGTCTCTAAACCGTCAGGAAGTTAGCTTACAATCGATTACAAAAATAGCTGTATTACATAAAAAACTAATTCTTATAATCAAACCCAAATTATTGCATTGTCATCCAGTTATGAGATATGTACAAAATTTCAAGAATATAGACAGTCAAGAAGTTAGCTTACAATTGATTACTAAAATAATTATATTACATGAAAAACTAATTATTTCAGATCCACTATTTTTGCATTGTCATGCAGTTCTGAGATATGTTCAAAATTTCAAGAATCTAGACCACCAAGCTTTAAAATACGTTTTGAATGTCTCTGATAATTTTTCTAAATAATTTTATTTCCATTTTTGTCAGATTATTTACGCTGGATGCACCATCTTAAGTTCGTTAACGAGCTAAATACATTTATTTTTATTTTTGCGTTGAATAATTTCATATTAAAATTTGAAATATTTTTTGTTCAAAGCTTTTTGATAATTGAGGTCAAAATCATCTCTATATTTTGATTCTGCCTTATCAACCACAACTTTTTACGATAAGTCTTTGTATAAAATTAGAGTTTCGGATCCTGAATTTTAAGTGATGATAAATCAATGAACCCGTCTTAGACAAAATAGTTAATTATTGCCTGAGCTTGCTTTGTTTATACCGATAACTCAACCATAGTGTGAGTAGCATTTGACAACATGTAGATTTTAATGACAGCGGTCATGTTTCATTTTGTTTTTAGCCAATTATTCTTGAACTTTAATACATTTTATCATTGTTATTTTCCACTGTAGGTTAGGTCATTAATCTTCACTTTGGACAACAATTTGAAAGGAATCGGTAGAGTCACTTTAGAGAAATTACATCTTTTATTAAAGGCCGATTATTTCCCGTAACTGAATTTGTGTTTTTTAAAGATAACTCACAATTAAAAATAGTTGAAAGAAGACAAATAGGATTTATTTAGGTATTAAGATTCGCTTAAGCCGATTTTGATCAAGTGATATTTTTTATTTATTTAGGCAACTACCCCCAAAATTTAAATTTTCGAAAAAGTGGGGGAAATAGGGCAAACTGCATTGAATCGTAAGCACTCCAACGAATTTTTAGAATACTATAATAATATAGGTAGAACTCATTGGATGTTTGTTTAATTACATTTACATAGAGATGGATTGCTACTTTTAATTATTGTGGTTACTAGAGTGTTGCTGTAATTAAGTTGCAGTTATAAACTATATATTGATTAATAAAAGATAATAGTTTAGGGCTTTTCAGGCCTAATCACCATCTTGCAATTAATTCCTATATCGTTAACTGTGTAAGGAAATTACTCAATTAATAAATATCGGAAAATTATGAGAATATTGTCCCTCTCGTGTAATTTTAGAATAGTGAATATTTGCGGATTTGTTGAAAATTGGGTTTCTCGGATATATTACCTCTAACGTTAAAGTGGTTTTACAGAAATTAAATTTGTCGTATGTGCAGTTTTCATTATCCCCAACGAGTGAACCTATTGTAATCTAATTTGGTTTGTGGTTTTATATAATATATCATCATTAACTATGGAATTTTTTCATTGTTTAGATAGTGCAAAATTGTGTGGTTAAACCGTAGTAAAAAATAAACAACAAAACATAGCTACCATATCCCAAAAATTGGTAAATAAGCTTTGAATAATTATAACAAGTGGAAAATATAGAACCAAATGGGGAATAAAATCCAGGAGCATTGACTTTACGAGCCAATTGGTCTACCAACTGAGTTGTCTTTATTCGCTTATCAATATATAGGGTACACTTTTAACTTGACTTCGATTTGCTACAATTTTTAAGTTATGACAGATCAATTACCTCGTTATAAATGACAATGAAATTTATCTGTAAACCCAAGCTTGCAACCTAAGTGTGTGCTAGAAAGACACAAATAAACATAATTATGATTCAAGAATAATTCACAAAAAACAAAAAATAACTTTAACTGCTCCAAATTTTAAAGTTCAGGAAAAAATTAAAAACACGTCCCAGGGTATGGTCAAATATGCCCAGATACTAAGTTTTATTAAAACCAGTCGACGCGTTTGGGGTGAAGATCACTGTGCAGATGACAGATAGACATATATTTACAAACCTTTTTAAGAATTCGGAAGATTTGTAAACAAATACAAATACCTCAGTGAGATACTCTACAAAGGAATTTTATGCTCTCTCTCTCTCTCTCTCTCTCTCTCTCTCTCTCTCTCTCTCTCTCTCTCTCTCTCTCTCTCTCTCTCTCTCTCTCTCTCTCTCTCTCTCTCTCTCTCTCTCTCTCTCTATCATTCTCTCTACCCCCCACCAATAATATTGGAATATTCTTAATAACAGACACTTTCATTTTGACAAAACTTAGGAAAGCACAAGTTTTCGAAATTTCGTAATGTTGTGAAGGTTTGGTTTTTCATAAGTTTTAGGCGTGGGTTTAAGTGAACAAAACAAGTCCTGACATTCAATCTAGATCTAGGAATATTGTTTTTACCTTGGACTAAGTCTATGACCATTTACATATAACAGCAATAAATAACCAAGAGTTATTAGTTTGTGTTTGTCTCATCCTGAGTTTGCCTTTTAATAAAGTTTATAAAGTAATAAACTTTCTTAAACATTTATACAGAAAATGAAATATTTCTAATTCTGAAAATTTAAGATAAATAGTATCAAAATGTCTATTTTATCAAAACTGACTAAACACACTAAACAGAATGGATTTATCGTAAACTGACCAATAAGCATGGTTCAAAAGTTATATATTAAAAAGCGTAGAAGGGCAGTATGCGCCGCCGTAGTAAATATTAGAATATCTCAAAATAGTTGCTCACGATTATAATAGTTTTGTGAAACGTAAATAATACAGTTGGTGAGGCATTTCAAGAAGAAAACTCGTTATTTAAACAATAAATAAAAAAAAAGGTCTTTTAAAATGTAATTAGTCAATTTTAAGATAGGTATAATTAATATTCTGCTTTTAAAACAAATTAAATTACATATTTTATAACACGTTAATCCAATTTAAAAACAGCAAACCATTAGAGTTATGTTTCCAACTAAAATAAATATTATGGTGGGTAAGTACCATGATGGCATCCTCGATTGGTTTTTAATAGTTTCACCACACATAAACTCAATTTAACAAATATAACACTTTCTTCTTATGATGCAAAAACCGATATATTAGGTTTTAGTAACCAAATATTAACGTAACCATCTAATAACAACAAGTAGCCGAAATTTTATGTTTTCTGATATGTAGTATATGTTATAATTTCAATATGCATTAAACGTATCAGGTCACCCTCTTAAGACCCATATACAGAAAACAAAACATTTTTCTCTTTAAAAGTGACAAAATGATGTTCTTATTAATTTCGAACACAATGGTTTCATTCACCATAGGCGTAGAGATTCATTAAAATAGGTTTAAGAGTTTCCAAGCAATTTATTTTCATTATGTTGAAGGCAAAATATTTTCGAGCTCATCATCCTTTTAAAATGTGGACAATGCGTAAAAATATACATTAACATGAAACCATAAAGTAGAAATGATAAACTGGACAATTCGAATATAAAAATCTCAAACACACAGTCGAACAAAGTGATGCGGTTACCAGTAATGTAGTCAAATTAAATTTCCTTATACTACCCACTTCCTGTATTCAAAAATTGAGAAGACAAATAAACCCCACCATTGATAATAGAGTTAAGGTAGAAAGGGTTGGTCAAAAGAGAAAGGGTTGGTGGGGGGTAGAGAGACTGATAGAGAGAGAGAGAGAGAGAGAGAGAGAGAGAGAGAGAGAGAGAGAGAGAGAGAGAGAGAGAGAGAGAGAGAGAGAGAGAGAGAGAGAGAGAGAGAGAGAGAGAGAGAGAGAGAGAGAGAGAGAGAGAGAGAGAGAGAGAGAGAGAGAGAGAGAGAGAGAGAGAGAGAGAGAGAGAGAGAGAGAGAGAGAGAGAGAGAGAGAGAGAGAGAGAGAGAGAGAGAGAGAGAGAGAGAGAGAGAGAGAGAGAGAGAGAGAGAGTCGTTAATGATGATGAAGGACCGGGATTTGATCCGATATTACAAGAAGAAAGTTGTAAATCTAAAATAGAGAGTTCTTGATTATTTTACTAAAATGTTACGAAAAATAAACTCCAAATAAGAGACAAATCTCAATGACATCCCGTTTTGTTCCTGTAGTATAAGTTTTATAAAATACAGTTTTTCACGGTCGGAATCGACTATATTGTTTAGTAAAAGGTTTTCTAGTTTAATAACTAACTTGGAAATAAACATTTTTGATCCTGTCCACACTCCTCTTGATTACCATTGGTAGTTACAAAGAAGAGAGGGATAAAAGGAAAATTCTCAATTCCAGACATTTTCATTATCCTACGTCAAAACTTACAAAAGCACAAAGTTTCCAATATTTCGTCACTTTGTGAAAGTTTGGTTATTCACAAGTTTGAAGCGTGGCTCTAAATGAACAAAACAAGAACTGACATTTCGTGGAGATCTGGTAATATTGTTTCTCTCTCAAACCAAGTCTTTGACAATTTACATGTAACAACCATGATTATCCAACTGTAATTAGTTTATGTTTTCCTCCTCAATTTGATACATTTAACTAACACTGCTCAAACTTTCTCCAAACGTTATATAAAAAAAAAAACAACACTCAAGCTAAACATTTTAACGGGAAAAGCATTTTTTTTTTAAATTGATTATTCGAATATGGGTTTCACTTATAGATTTTAGTGTTAAAACAAATTTAATTAAAACATCCCTACTTAGGTAATCCAACATTTACATTGGAACTTTATTTCCCTTGTTCGTAAGGTATTTTTAGTGTCACAGACGTTTGTTTGTGCCTTTGAGCTAACGTTTTAGAAGTAAATAATTACAGTATTATAAATAAATATTAAGCTTGACTTGTGAAATAATATTAGATAGAATAAAACTCGTACACAAGATTTTACAAAAATTACGTTTACCTAATCAAACTTGCTTCAACGACAAAGTCGCCATCTTCAATAATACACGAGCTACAATAACTAAACTGCAACACACCGTGGTTAAAGTTTAGTTATTGTAGCATAACTGAGGTTGGCGACTTTGTTGAATGGCGTTTGATTAGGTAAAATTTATTCTTTGAGATTTTGTGTTCGAGTTTAATTCTATCTACAAAATTATAGTTCTGTTGATATGGCGGATTTGGATAATATCTGATTGTACTGTTTTCATCTTATTCCTGCTACATACAAATATGTAACTAGATATCGAAAGCATGTAAACGAAACATCCTCCCGATAATACAATAAATTTAATTATTCTCCAATAATTTGACATGTGGAGCACTTCCTAATTCATAATGAGAGAAAAAACAAAACAAAAACATTCGCTCATAATTGCTTTATAAAGAAGGAAGAAAAAAGAAAAATATAATCCTACTAGCCGTAAAGTACTCCAATAGCCTCAGCATCAGGAAATAACTATAGTCGTAATAATAGATAGTAAACACGAATGGTAAGAAATTAATGAAACACTACATAAAAAGGTGTAATTCAGCTAGCTAAATTACCAAGCCAGTAATCTTTAAAGGTTGACAAACGGTCAGAAATACTTTCTCTTTTCAACTTACATTATTGTATATGAGAATTTCCTACTAGCTTAACATCCATTTTTCAAATATATTTGTCTATACTACTTTAAAAATCTGTTTAAATTAGATATTACTAACAATGTCTCATTCTAAAATTATCAAAGTTAAACATACTAATTTTAAATTCCTGATCAAAGGCAATTAAATGTACATGTATTATAATCTTTATAGTTGTAAACAGATTTCGAATAATACCTGTCATTATCCTGTCAGTCTTTTATGCATTACGCTTGCGCAGAGAGGTGTAAGTTTGACGAGTCACTTACACAAGTGGATAATTACTTCAACTAATTAATTAATATATTTATATTCATCAAAATTATTAGAAAACAAATAATATATGGTTTTTTACAGATTCCCTTGTAATTTGACAGTAAACTTCAACCAATGCAATTTATTGTCAATAACACATGTATAAACAATTTATATCCATCCACACAGAATTTTTCACAACCAGTCAAACTATTAAGAATGACATTTTTTAGAAATGGAATAATAATTCTATTCATTCATTAAGAACTTTTAATCAAATGATTGCTATTTTATTGCATAGATAGTATCAGTTAATTTAAATTGAATGTTCTCCAAAATTAACTCTATTAAAATGAATTAGTTTAAAGTAACCTTTATTAATAGATAAAATATTACCAATTATATATAACTTTTTTTTTTGAAAATACAAAATTTAACTTTAAATTCTATTATAAAACCTGTCATATCAGTGACGTCTGACTATAAAGTACAAACCTCAATATTCCCTGAAATGTTTACTGAGGATATTTTGCCAGATGTATATAGGACTTGACCCAAAAACTACAACAATAAAAATGGTGTCCGTAAAAGTACGTACTTGGTTCCAGTACAATATTACTTTGCTTTTATGGCGTCAATTCACGAGACGGCTATTTTGTTTAATAGATTTCACAAATGTAAAAAGTGTATGTTTGTAGTAATTTATTTTAATTAAAATTTTATTTAAATGGACAGCCTTTTCGAAATGTCGCACTTTTAATAAAGTTTTTGGTTACATTTTCCTGTCGCTAATTCATTTATGTACAACAAAAATGATTGGGAGATAGATTTTTAAAAAAAATCGTAAATAATAACTTAACGTAGATTTAATATGTATATTATTCTACATATTCCAAGTTAGAATGAACATATATTTTCAGAATACCTTACCCCGTGGAGTTAATTTTAAACCTCTGTCTCTGTGATACTGCTAATTTTGTACATAATAATTTAAATTTAGAGTCAATAAACCGTTGATTTTGAGCTACCAGTACTTCACAGTGTGATGTTCGGTGGCTGAAATAGATAAAACTGATAAAAAATTGTACAAAAATAAATTCTCAGATGAATACGGTATTTGTACAATTGCATTGAAATGGTAATGACTAACTATTTATTCATATTAAAAATATGTGAAAATGAATATCAATTTTCTCATTACAAAGTTTATTTCAGAGTTGTGTTTTTAGTTAATATTGTGTTTTAAAAGTTGATATATAATATAAATTCATATTTATTTAGGTTGATTTTTATTTATATATTAAAACTATTTAAAGTGTAACGATAGAATGTTTTATAGCTTATTATGAGCCAAGATTTTTGAGTCATCTTTAATATTTTTTTCTTGTTGTTTAAAGGAGATATTCTATTTAAATAATGGCATTATTTAAATATTTTATCTCGTAAATAGCCATACTATTACAATTATTTTCCAGCTCTATTTCTCTAGTACAAGGTAAGTAATACTCATTTAATGGTACATAAAATTTTTCGAGTAGTCATTAGTTTATTTTTTTCTCTGTATGAACTATTGTAAATTTTATCACTTTTTATTTCTTATATTAGTTGAATATCTACAATAATAATAAATTTTGGAAATAAGGAACAATAAAATTTAATTGTATTTGAGAGGTAATTATTTTCATACATTTTTAGTTTCCTCACCAACAATTAAACAAATAAACTATAAACATTCAAAGTAAGTTTAAATAATTCAAAAAATAACTAATTTATATATCTAAATTAAATCAGCTTGCTTCTATTAAATATGTGTTAAAACAATTAACTATAATTATATTATTATTATTATCTTTCCTTTTGATTTTCCTCTGTGAACGTAAGGGACGTTTAATGGGATACATACCATTCCATAAATTTCAAATTTAATTAAATTAATTTTTCCGCTTATACGATTTTTTACTTAGCAGGTATTGAATATACAATAATATTTCAAGTGAAAAATATACGACCTAGACTGGGAATCGAACCAAGGACCTTTGGCTTTACGCGCCAATGCTCTACCAACTGAGCTATCCTAGGGAAGCGACTAGGATAGCTCAGTTGGAAGAGCATTGGCGCGTAAAGCCAAAGGTCCTGGGTTCGATTCCCAGTCTAGGTCGTATATTTTTCACTTGAAATATTATTGCATAAATTTCAGTTCACCCTTAGGTACTTTTGATATGGTAGAATTGCTATTTATTGTTGGAGTTTACTACTCTAAACCTTAAATCAACGATTTTTACTGCTCTAAATCTTAGTTTGACTAACTTTCTTCCATTTTTAGTAATCTAGTTGCTAGCTTTTTATAACAGGAAGAGGAGAGAAAGATTGAACTTTAAACAATGTTAGCCTTTTCGGTAAGATCATTTAACCAGTTGTTTCACTGTTTAGACTGTATTGTCCACACTCAGAGTATCAATTACGTGTATACGCAATATCCTGCTTTTTTCCTAAGCTTTCCCTCTGTTAACCATCGGATATTGCAGTGAGGAATTCTTTTAATAGTGAACTTGTACTAAACACAACTAATATTTCATAGTAATTTAATATCTATTCTGTTAACAATATCACACCTATTAACATTGTCACCATGAACATTTAGGCAGTTCCTATTAGCTTTTCCAATAACCTTTGATTAAACACCTAATGAAAGTTTAATTAGGGCGTGACTACAATAACTTCTTACAATTTAACGACCTAAACAATCGATTTATTTTAACGATAGGTCGTAAAAGTTTTCCTAGCGGAATATTGATTACACTTTGTTAAATAGCAGTTGACTTTAAGCTACGTATATAGATACTAACTTTGATCGAAGTTTTCCTCCCTAATCGTGAAATACCCTCTAACCCATACTTCCCTAAAAGGCTCCGAGTCAATAAACATAACCTAAAATATAACATTTCCTATCATAAATTGTTCTTCATCAGATGATGCCTCTGTTTTGACTGTTCTGTCTAGGTGTGTCTCTGGCCTATTTGCGTCAAAACAACCGTACAAGCGTACAAGCAGTGTAACCACAATCGCTCGCGTGTTTGACCGTTGCGATAAAGCTATTCAATAATTTTCTATTTGAAAATACATGTTAATTATCACTAAACGTTTTTCTTAGTTAGAAAAATGATTTAGTAAATAACATTTTTTCGAAAGGAGTAGAAATTCTTGACACACTTTTTTGTAACTAAAATTGTCATTACACAAAAAGTAGTCGAATCGCCTTCAACGACGTGGTCCAACGCAACACATCAGCCCGGGGATTACGATAAATTTAATCTTTGTATTTCCATGGAGAAAATGAAAAATAGGTTTCATTTATAGAAATATATGTTATTTTATTTTTAATTGTTGATTCTCACCCTTCATTACCTTCAGGTATAATCCAATGTACAAAAACAAACAATGAAACGGTAAAATAAAATTATTGAAAAGGAAATTAAGGTTACCTATGTTTGGAAACTAACCTAACCCAGTTCTGAATAAATAACTTAGATTGGGCCGAAGGGAAAATATAATAAAATTAAAATCAAAAGGGGGAAAATATGGTAAATAACTTGTTTCTATATATAAAGCAAAAACTAAAATTATTTCCTTATTTTGTAACAATAAAAATCACATTGGCTTCCTATAAAAAAAAAAAAAAAAAAAAAAAAAAAAAAAAAAAAAAAAAATTAACAAAATTACTTTAACATAATAACTATATCAAAACAATAGAACATAAAGGTTTTACAAATTAAAATTATAAGTTTTAAAATACATCTAAAAGAGACTACCAACGGACATCGAAAATAATAATGTATTTATCGTAATCAAAATGCTACAGATATTTTTAAGGACAACTGACATAATAAAGCAAACTGTATCAGACAAACCGTATCATCCACACGAAACACATACATACAGGATCTCTCTTTACCTTACCAATTAATGATATTTTATACAATAATTATGATTAATTAGTTAACATACCTTAAGTAAAAAGTAGTTTATTATTCTTAATAGTAGCTACAGCTGCTTCGCCTCAACATAAGGTATCTCCAGGCTTAGCACATGTAAACAAACTATAAAAACACGTTCACAACACAAAACTTGTTTGTATATAAAAACACACAAACAAATTAGTAAACCGGGTTGGTTCTTGTTCTATTGTAAAAATAAAAAGTTTTGTGGTCACATCCTACAACTTCTAATGCTCCTGAATGACTGATTAGGAGTTCTTCTGACGTTATCTCCTATAACCTTGGTCTTGTGTGGTTACTTTTGATTATCTATTGTGTATATAGTATCATAGATACAGTTGGAAGCGAAATTTTGTTTGTCATTCAGAAGGGAGTCAGAGTCTTTCTTCCATTGTTGATAAATAGCATACTCCTCCAGGATGTTCATTGTTCTTCTCTTCCTAATAATTATGATTCTGTCGTTCTACATCGTGAACAAAGAAACCCTTGCTCTCACAGAACTTGATGCAACGATTTCTCTTTCAATATTACTTTTGGCTGCCCTGAATTTCGCCCTATATATCTTCTTCAGATCCATCGAGAGGATTCTATGTATGCCAAACAAGTTTTAGAAGCTTCGAAAAAGGCTTCGAACGGTCCACAATATTCCAGAACATTTGAGTATGAAAATTTCAGCCCTTTAATCATCCAAATAAAAGGACGCCCTTAGAGACAAAACGGAAACCTTCTTCACGGATGAGCAATAGATGACTATCACACCATATAATCCCTTTGATTGTACCGGGATTCGTTTTTTTAGTTTTACCGACACGCATATTCTAGATTTCATATTATTATTATTATTATTATTATTATATATATATATATATATATATATATATTATATTGATTACACTTAAAATAAAACTTGTTTATTTTAATGCAATATCATGAGTAACTTACAGAAATCATGATTTATCGAATAAATTTGTATATATTTCAATATACAATTAAATATCATACAGGTGTAAAACTTCATGAATATCGTTAAATTTTGTTTGGGTACGTGAACGTTAAATTTATATCTGAGAATTCCAGCCTTTAGATCTACTTGTAATACCCATTTGTATGTAAAAAATGTTTAATACTTTATTAAACAAACATTGCATATGCTTTGATTTAGTTTATAAACGTATGATCTATTTTGTAGTTTATATTTATTTTTTGAAACAATTATCTTTAGAATATATTATTCGAAATCATCACTGATGAACGTAGATATTATACAGTTGGGTGCAAGTACCACACTGACCTACATACTTCTACTGTCATTACATCTGTCAACGTTGCCAACTTATCACAAAAAAGATGACGTTTTTCGACAATAATTATCTAAACATTGGAGTTTCATAATAGCAATGTAAAATTTTAAATAAACATTACTGATTACACATTATTTAATATTTAAAAAGGTTCACGCTCAGATAATGTTGAATTATTTGTAGGGGTAGATGAAGACGGAAACCTTTGGGAAATACCACCTTGTTTAATAAGCTAAGCGTTCAGTAGTAAGCTATAGTTTATTATTTATTCGTTGGCGATTACTAAATAATTCTCTTTACGAAAATCTTTAGGGTTAAATCCGGAAATAACTAATTAATAAATCCAGATTTATTAATTAGTTATAATAACTTTTGATATTATGATACGTTTGTTAAATTATTCTTGTATATTGAATGCCGATATTGCCTAGAGTGCGACGTGATACATATTATTCTTGGATAAAGGAGATTCTGCAATCAAAACTACAGCATCAAAACAAAACACCACTATAGAGAGAATAAATAAATGCTTTATGGATAGTTTTCTTGTTACGTTTCTATTGAAATATATTGTTCATTATTAACACAGTACATATAGCCTCAATGACTTAACCCCAATTTGTTGAATTCGAAAACGATCCAATTATTGTTTTTATTTTACTATAGTTTTCATTCATGAGTATATACAAATTACATGAACATTAATTTATGTTTGGAAGAAACCTCGAAGAATAAACCGTGTAATTTCTGTCAAACGATTTTAATTCCATGATGCTGGAAAAAATGTAAATTAAAATAAATTAAAACACAATAAAAGTAATAAGTGAAATTGTATTTAAAGGTTAGGTAACAATGAAACGTTGGATAGTTTTAGAAAAGAAGTTATACATAATTTATAAATATTAGTTTATCTTTAAGACTGCTCGCTATGCACCATTCACAATCAAATGGGAGCCATATATTCTTAGTCGTAGGACCCTCATCCATGCCTTCAGTTTAGTTATTGATTTATGTGACGGTTATTTTGAAACGTAAAATAAAATAAAATCTGTGTACATATATTGTTTAAAATAGTTTCAAAGTACATTTTTTTCAATTTTTTTGACAATTTGAAGACGCAGTTGATCGTAACAAATAAAAAAAAAGACGAAATCTCGATAGTTCGAGTTATATGAAAAGGACAATAATTGGTCGATAAACTGTGTACTGTCTCTTATTGTGTACATTCAGAGATAACCTGTATATATATATATATATATTTGCCTTAATATACCTCTAATTATATGAAAGAATAAATTGGTGAGAGACATTCTTTGGTACAAAGAGATTGCATGAAGGAATACGACACCTTTTTTTATAAATCATAGTATCACGAAGAGGAAGATCTTTAGAAATTAAATGTTGATTCTAACTTACACAGAAACTCATAATTAAAAAGTTAATACTTTTTACATGTATGTAGAAAAGTTGTGTCAATATTTGTCGATATTTTATTTTGAATATTTTAAGTTCCAATGAATCCAAAAACAAGGTTTTTTTGTAATAAAGTTGATACGGATTTAATGGTTTTCAGCAAATTGTTCTAAACTGTAGCCTCAAATACCCAACAAAAGCGTATTGGTTTTACGTCTTTTAAAAAAGCTGTTTTAAAGTTGTCGTGATCATGATGCAGTTATAAAACACGTGATTAAAAAAACCCGGCTTTACCGATTTCGTTGTGTTTTTTATGACATGTATATATCAATGATTTGAAACTGGGTAAAAAATAAAAATAAAAGAAATTGATGGTTCCAAAATTTGAGAAACAAAAATTTCAGTTTCATCAATTTCGATCATAAAAATGTTTGAGTTCATACGACCAATAAATATTTAAATATGTCGCGTATTTAAATATATATATATATATATATATATATATATATATATAACTATGATGTCACAAAACATTACCATATAATTATTTAACAATCACACATAATTGTGTTCATTTTTACAACTTGCATGAGATCATGATACGTAGAGCATTTTTAATAGATTATCATGCTCTATAGAAATGCATTAGTCCTAAAATCTTACACATATTAATTCAATCAACAGTCATGAGGGACTACACTTCTATACCAACTTATTTCATAAAGGAAAAACATGTGGAGAATTGTTAGATTCTCATAATTTAAAAGTGGTATTAACAACATGTTTTGGGAAAATTATTATTTTGGTTACTGTTTAGTAATTTTATTTTATTGTATGAGAAATAACTGTGGAATTTTTTTACACCGTTTATTATTAAAATATTAATTTGACAAGAAGATACCGGTTTACTATTTAACATAAAATATACGTTTACAAATTAGATACTAAAATTTATTGAACCATTTTTGTTATATAAACCAATCTTTTTGAAATATAAAAGGATTTTTGAAAATTTTAAATTTAAATTAGATATAAAGATAAAACCAGTTTTAATCATTTTTTGTTTAAATCAAAATTAAAATATCATTTTAATCAAATGTTCATAAACTTAAATTTAAAAAAAAATTGTTTGACTCCTGATGTTACCTTACAAAAACCAATAAAGTTTTACATATGGATTATATTTGGTTTATTAACGTATTACTTTTTATGAAAGTTTCTATGAGCACTATATCGTCATAACTTAGCCATAAATAATATTTATCAGTCATATATTATTTTTATCACACAGTATAGTTTTACCTGCAACCTAACCTAATTTCAATTTAAAATTTAGTTGATGTAAAAAAAAATGGTGAATTTGTATATTCAAAATAAACAAATTTAAATTTATAAAATCTCCTTTTAAAATACACTACAGATAATAAACAAAATAATCATATTCAGACGCACTTCTACTAACAGCTGATTAGTTTAATTATATGTAAACATCTAATATTTTTTGTAATACAGGTAAGTTATTGATAAGTATAAGAGACAATTTGGACCATAGTAAAGTGGTACGTGCATGAAATAAATGTTAATTAAATTGTAATGTGAAGGGCAAAGTAACTTTAGTGACATTGTGATAACAAAAAATGCAGAAATTTAAATGATAAACTCCTGTTTAAGTAAAACATTACAAAGCTATTCAAATTAACACCCACTTCAACTAACAGCATAACATACTACTGAGCTTATTGTATTGTTTTCTTGCAGATAGGTTATTTATATCTGCGAGTAACTTTAATCATTTAAACTATTTAACAAATCTAATGAAATATAACTAGATTTCACCTCTTACATCAATGTTCAAGGTCAGTTAATAAACAACCTCAAAAATGCAAGTTGAATAACAACTAATAACAGAAAATTTATTTTTATTGTTAATTTAATTCGTTAATATTACGTCAAACTTCTCACTTTTAAACATTTAAAAAAATTAGATGCAAAGTGAAAGATAATCTTAAAGTGGTCTTTGATTAAAAAGCAATTCAATATTATTAAACGGAAAAACAGAAATACCACCTTTTCTATTAACGCCCCAACGTTATTCCTGCTCAACTAAAACCACCCACTAGAGAAATATACCATCTTTTGTTTTACAATAACTATATGCACTAGTACATTTTGTGAGCTAATACATTTTCATTAAATACCAATTGTGGCCCAATTTTGCACAAATTTGATATATTAGCTCAGTTTGACTAACCACTAGAAAAATATTCGATATCATGATCCATATTTTACATATCTAAAAACTTTTTTTGATCACATTTCTCTACCGTAAGTGTTCCACCAATAGCTCATTTTGTGAATGTTAAAAATCTGCTTTTAATATTGTACACGTTTAAAAAAATTAAAGATTCATGTCTAAATTAGCAAAATTGTTACAATCAGAATTTCAAAATTAGCAAAGGATCAGCAGTAATAGTACCACTAGTACTGGAAATTATTTAAAACTTTTTTTCTAATTTAGTACTTAAATGAGAATTTACTATTCCTTGGGTAAGTTTTATAAAAATATGTTAAATAAATGCAGTAGAAGAAGTTTACCATGCATTTACCTACCATTTAAATTATATCTCACATTCATCTTAACATTTATATATCGACAGTTAGACACACATACACACCAGCGCGCAGACACACCCACACAGACACACACACACACACACACACACACACACACACACAAACATTTTTATTAGCTCAAGTAGTTAAGAAGAACTGCAGGAAGAATATTCAAACTCCCAACATTTAGACTACATTTACTGTAACACATTTAAGGATAGTTACGTAACGGGTCAAAAAAAGTGTGCCCAGTTATTTGTAGTAATATAAATTTTCAGGTAGCTGTATTCCAAAAATAGCGGATTTGTAATGATGTTTGTCTATTTCTCGTCTACAGTAAATTCTGTGCTTTACGGTGGCAAACACATTTTCATCAAGTTTGGTATGCAGGCAAGTTGTTAGCATCTTTTTTTATTTTGTTTATAACTCAAAATTGGGAGCAAAAAAATCACAAAATCACGACTTTCTTAAAAACAGCTATAACGATTGTAATCAAATTTTGCCCACATTTAGCCGCTAAGAATTCATTGAAAATGTATTGTTAACATTTACTTAAAAACTTTGGTTCGTGATATAGGTAAAAACACAAAAATCGGCTATCTGTTTGTTATAAATACATAATTTGACAAAATCCGCTAAACAGATTTTGTTCCAATTGTATATAATGTGAAGATAAATTAGTGACATTCATGTACAAAAATATCAAGAAAACACAAATGCTACGTTGAGAAAAATCAAGCTTGTCTGCCGTTATAAAGCTTGATTTGAATAATCATAACATTTACGATGATCGTTTAAAGCCAGTTTGTACAATGTTTTTCCACGGTTATTTAACAAATATCCATAATAAAATTCTTATTTTTTGTTGCATTTTGTGACTTAGACTATGAAAAGTTTCGTAATATGTACCTAAAATAAAAATAAAGTTGTTTTAAATCATATTTATGGTTAAAATAGCAGTATGACTTTACATCAGTAGTAGTTCTTTGAGTATAAAAAAATATGTATATTTCTTAAACTTCTTTCTTTTTAAAAATATAAAAACAATAAATATTAGGAAATTTGCAAGTGTTTACACCTAATTTTACCCATGTTTTGCATGTTTAAAAAAAATAAAATAAATAAAAGAAAAAAGCCATTTTTGTGATAAAAAATAAATAAAAATAAGGTATTTTTTTTATTTTTAACAAATTATTTAACAATAACAAAAAATATTTTTTTGTATACGATACAAAAATAAAAATAAAACAAATACTTTATGTCTGAGTTCTCAAGCAATTTTTAAGCATCTAAGCTATTTTAAATCAAATGTGTTTTACTTGTTAATATATTACCAGGAACAATGCAAATTAGCACCTATTAAACAATGTTCAAACATAAGGCATTTTGGTGTTTGTTTTCCTCATAATCTTTCACTTAGTATGTTAATTATAATATTTCCATAAATTTTTTAAAATATTAACGTACTCAGAAACGCCTAAACACATGTATACAATATTAAATAACAATTCTAGAGAAAGGTTTCGGACATAATTAAATAATAACTCCAAATTTGGATAATTTCCTCAATATTTTGGCAATTTTTAAACGTTTAGGAAAAATGTGAGGATTATAACACAAAACAAGTCAATAATTGCAAGGAAATAAATAATAACGTTAATGAGTCATTAAATAAAGAAGAGAAATACAACAACATAGCTAGTTTTGATAAATTATAAATTACAAATCGTTTAACTTTACCTTACTTATAGATTACGTTGTTTTGAGTTATATATATTTTTACATTTTACCCAAAAGTTTGATCAAAATCGCGAACTAAGACTACCCAATCCAACTTTTACGTGGCTTTAATCGTTTGTTATTTTCGTTTATAAATTAAATAATAATGACGGATCTGGAAATTTTGGAGATGTCTAAAATAATATTTTTGTTAGTTTCTCACAGATTAAACTTTGAACAATAGTTTATAAAAATCGTATATGCCGATTTTGAAAAAAAAAAACAGCTCATTTGTTCCAATAGAAACTAGCATCAGATTTTAATTGTAGTCTGATCAAAATCATTTCACTCGTTTCTGTTTTACACCACTGAACAGACGACAGACACCCATAGTTTAAGAAATAAAACCTTTTTTACGCGGGGGCTTCGAGACATATCTTTCGTCAAAACATTCATAGATTTTTTTACCCTTAGCATAATATTTTTTTTTAATTACGAAAGAATTCTGAAGAAGGAGACGAAGTGAAAATAACCAAATATGTTAAGTATTCAAGTTTTTTTTTTTTAATTTATGTATTACATCAAAAAACGAAATAAACTTTAATTATAATTATTGTGTTTTCTAATTTTTCAGTACAAATTATGTTAGGAGATAAACATCAAACTTCATTTTAAGGAACTTATGACATATTCTCAAGTAATAAAGAAATGAGCTATATTTAGAAATGAGGTTTAAAGAAGGGTAGTGACGATTTTAAAGTCCTAAAATATTTATTCAGATATATTGTTCAGTACAATAATCATGAAAAATAATAACCATACATATATTATAAGAATCAAATTTATACCCATTCAATAATATACAGATTTTACGTTATCTAGTGACAAAAAAATTGTTTACAGATAAAAATATGATAATATATTTTCAACATTATTTTTATGTGACTTTTAAACAACAAAACAATTCCTGTTCTTCTAAATTTGTCAGTAGAAAACTTTAAAATATGGAACTTGTCAATGAAAAAATAAAGAGTGTACATTTCTATTATTCGTAGCTGCAAATCTTGTGTTTTATTGATTTATCTATGAGTCTTTAAGTACTGTATTTTTTTTTTAAATTGACAAAAGAATATTTGTTATTATTTGTTCTAAAAGCGTTAATTTTTATGATTATCCGTTGTCAGTTGAACGTAGGTAGGTACCTGAACCCATTATTACATTATATTATAATTACATACTAACCTCTAGTCTTCCCAGATGAATAATTTTCACTAGATTTTCAACAAATAATTTGTTTCTTTTGTTGATCAATAATTTGGATTATTTAGTAAATGTAGACAAGAAGTATTGTACCTATGTAAATCAAAAGTAATGCAAAAATAGTTTAAAACCTATAAACTTTTTTAAATTTTAGAGATTTTTAGGATCAAAATAATTTAATCCACTAACTAATTAAATAAACACCATTCTATTACAATGTGTATACGTACGTTTTGCTATTTTGGTCCTGATCTAATCTTTGTTTACTCCCGTGTGTATAAAGAATTCAAATAAAATATCATTTTTTTAATTATCTTTACTAAAGAAAAAGAGGGAGTATAACCTGAAAATAATCAATAATATTTATTGAATATATTTTGAATAGGCTATTTTTATAACTGATTACTGTACTATTTCAAATAAAAATCAACACTCGATGAAGAAACAATACATATGATATAATATATAAGAGGTTTTTTTTTACTTACCCATACATGAGAAATTCAGAAAAAGGAATGTGAATGGTTATATATAGATGGTGGTTTTAGGAAGCGAATTTTTTAGAGGTCCTGTAGTCTGAATCCTGTTTTTTTAAAAGACTTCATTCTGCCAATTCTAGTCCGTACAGAGTAATACATCCAAAATGAGTTAACAGAAATGATTTCATTCGCTACTTTAGCATATTTTAGCCATATTTCAAGAGGTTTTGTTTAAAATATTTTTCGATAATTGGAAATTTTGTATATCCAGTATAAAACAAAACACTATTGATTCCTCAAAAACAGTTTTAATCATTTCGATCAATTTTGTCTCCATTGTAATAAAAAATATAAGTCGATATCTCCACAAAAATGTATATAATTTAAAATAAAATAAAAATACAATGTATAGTAATGATAAATAAAATCGTAAGGGGGAAAACGGTTCAGAAGTAATTAGATATTAGGCGACCATAATATTAAAACCTAATTAAATATCTTCACATTTTCATTTACATCCCAAATAAGTTGTTAATCAAATTTAGTGGTCGATGTATGTAATTTTTTTATTAATTTCTTTAATTTTTTAAAAATAAATGTACTAAATTCGGTCATCTCAAAATCAATTTTTAATGTTTATAATTGAACGAGTAAATTCAAAACAGTATTGTATTTTATTGAAATAGCATATTTTATATCCTCAAAATATCCGGAAGGTTCAGGGGTAAAAACAGTGAGTGTAAACAAAAAAGAATATGCCACAATCGGTCGAAGTGGTTATAAAGATTTTCATATAAATGTGAAAAAATCCAAAACATCCATAACAAAAAAAAACTAATATTTCAGTTTGTAAATAAACTGAAAGAATTAAATTAACTAATATTTACTGCTGTGTTTATTTCAGTTTGTACTATTTACCGACAAACTATTTTTTTTTTACAACTGATTTGTCGTAATATTTTTTCTACATATTTCATAAACTTTTGAATAGCATATAAGGTCGTATTCGATTTCTGAGCAATATACTAAATCCCGAATAAGTCTTTCTTTAAATTGAAGACGAATATTTATTCTTTGCTTTAGGTTTTCGTTTTATATCCTGATTTCTATCTAAGAAAGATAGCGTATTCTTTTTGTGTCGTTTTTAATAAGGACACGTCGAAAGAAGTCTTTTTAAAAAAATTATAATTATATTTTGTCAATTAAAGATTGTTTGTTGAAACTATATATAAATTACAATCTTTATTTTAGTTTTTAGTTCTGATTATCAATCACAAATTTGTAATAAAATTTATAAAAATTATGTATTGCATTAACAAAAGTTTTTTTTTTAATCTCCAGTAAAACCCGAATATTTTTTATTCCAATGACTTTTAACAAAAAATAGAAATATAATAAAATGAAATAGAATATAAATCTCTTTACAAAATATCCCGCGTCAGTATTTAAACATGAATTTAATATTCATTTATGTCTCAATAGTACTAAAATTAACTATAATAAGTTTATGTGAATAATGTATCTTTTACATTATAATGTAAAATTTTGTGATACATTCTTTTGTGATTTATAGGTATCAAATTTATTTATATGGTTTATAAATTTCAAAACGTATTTAAGCACAAACTCGAGCGATTCTATTGAAATATTTTAGTTTCGTTTATTGATATATTTTAGAATTATATCAAAATATAATTTATTTATTTGTATTAAAATATCCTTAACTCTTGCGTTTGTAAAGTTGAAAACTTAAATTGAATATTTTCAAAGTTGAAAATATTTGTTAATATCGTAGCAACCGATTCAAAAACTCCTTAACAAATGAGTTTTTTTTTATTGCAAACAAACAAATAAGTCGTAAATTTTAAATTGTTTAAGTGAATACTTGTCGCGTGTTAATTACGTCTGAAAGAAACTTTTTTAAAACGTACAATATTCTACAGTGAATTCACTCTACGAACCTTTGTTCGAATAAGAATTATTTTTTAAAAACTACAATTTAAACTAACACCTTAATAAACAAAAATATATTTAAAAAATAGTACTACCTACATAGTTTATTTAGAACTTCTTTCTTGTTTTAAAAGTTGCACAAGTTTCTTAAAAATTGTTAAAAACACAAGCTAATATTGTAATCTGAATTTTATAACACAATTACTATAATAGTTAAACACTAAATTGTGCTTTCTTAGTTGTTGTGAACGTATACGACGCTCGGGCCGTTACGTATACGCAACTGAAGCGCTTTGCGAAATCCGCGTGTGTTTGTCATCGCGCCACAAGGCTGACTGAAGACGCGGGCGCATTGTTCAATCCACGTTGGCGCATCGCAATATCCCTTCCTAAATAATATGAGGCGCTAACTTCTAGGTCGATACGCGGTTCTCTAGTTTATGTGTTTGTGTGTGTGTGTATAATATGAAGGTTACCGAGTGAAGATTTAGGAGTAATAATTTCTAAATTTCGTTGTTTTTATCAGTTTGTTTTTCCAAATTAGTTTCATACGTCATACCGTTTCTTCCTGAAACTTTTCTCATAATTTTTTTTTCTTGTACAGTACAAGATCTTTATTCTCTCCATAAAGATTGTTCGTCATTAGTCTACCATTGAAATTCTAACTATTCTGAACTCCCTCGTGGTCATTGTCCATCGATCTTATACATTGGAGATATGTAACAAATAAGGTTTTTCTCAGTTGCAGTTGATATCTCAAATGTTGTCGTTCATTTATTTCGCTGAGATTTGGAATTGCAAACCACGATGCAGGTCCGAGTTTGGGTGATGACATCGTTATTCCACGTATTATGTTATTTCTCTCACTTCCCCTCCTCCCCCGTCGGTCTCCACTGGTGTAAAGATTTTTAACAAAATGTAAAAAAAGAAAATGTTTAAATATTTATTTAACGTAACTATTATTACACTTTTACTGCTTTAGAACATGAATTATTAATGAAATATAATGAATTTATTATATTTCAATTTATATCTATAGACTATATTTATTTTCATTGTCATATTTTATTTAGGCCCATTTATTATTTTGTTTGAGATATTTTTACTTTACTACAGGTAGAGAAGACGATGGAACTCGTAACAAACTGAAAAACGTAACGCCATCAACCGGGTTCGAAACTGCGAAGCCTTTAACGATTCACCACAAGTTCCAACTACGAGATATAAGCTCGCGCTCTGGCAACTGAGCTACACCACCCCCCCCCCCATTCAATAATACATATTATATATACACACAGAATGATCCGATCCACTCCATTTACAACCCAAAATTGTTATTTAACGTTTGTTTAGTTTAATGCAGCTCTAATTTCAATATAAAGAGCTTTGGTCATTTGTTTATACATATACACTTATAATGTTGGGCTACAGAAAGAAAACATATTTAGGAGACAGGAAAATCCTTAAGCATTTATTTAATGGAATTTTATTTTAGAGGCCTTTTGCAGTTAAATATTTTTGAGATAGTATATCTTTTACCATTACATAATGAAGTTCCTAAATTTATAAAAACATGTATTTTAGAAGTTCCTTTACTGTGATAATCAAGGTAAAGAAATATGACTCAAAATAAATATTCGGTTTTATGGAGATTTTAAATGTTATGCCACACGAAGATTAGTGACATTAAAGCAAAGATTCTTTAATCCGAGTGTTGAAAATTGAAAAATTGCACAATTAAAAATTCTGAATATACACTTGAGCTTGGCTTGAGAGAAACGTAATATTAGGAAATGATTAAAAGTACACAATTCTCAAAATATATACACTTTATTTCAGACGCGTTTCGACGACAATGTCGTCATCATCAGTGACAGTTACTAAGCAAAATTATAACTAAATCGGAGAGAGGTTACAGCTAACATTTATAATATCCAGTAAGGGGCGTGTCTATATTTCATATTCACCAATGACGACGCGATGTTATAAGTAGGAGGGAGAGATGATGTTGTAACTGATGATGACGACATTGTCGTCGAAACGCGTCTGAAATAAAGTGTATATATTTGGGAGAATTGTGTACGTTAATCATTTAATAATACTTAAAAATTGTCAAATATGAAAGTGTGTGTTATAACTGATAAAACGTTTCAATGGAAACAAAACAAAATGTCATCTGAGTTCTTTTTTCCTTTTATTTTCTGTAATAATAATGAACACATCAATAAATAAACAAACTCTAAAAATATAATCGAATTTGTAAAATTGTATTAATTTAATAAACCCTACATAATTTCTTCTTTTTTGTTTGCTCCAATTAAACAATAGAAACTAAAAAAATGCACGATTTTAAAAATTGTTTGTCTTTCTAGAGCCATTTAAATTTTGAGCTATCATTGATATAAATAAGCCCTCTCCATGGTGTGGCTTGAGTTCATTGATTAGATGCCCTTATTCTACCCACTCCGAATAAGCTCCAAAAGACACTATTGCATTCACCAAAATATGGAAGCCTCACTATAAAGCTATGCGATTTCATTCCTTAGATACACATTCAATTCTGTTACTTAACTCACTTTTCTGTTTGAACATTTTGAACTAGATCAAATTTCGAGTTATAAGGACTTAAATGTTAAAGAGTTTAAACTTTTAATTAACTGTTCAAGAGAAAATTTCAGATTGTTTGAAAGCTCGTATTAATTGCATACCAAGTATTATAAATTAAAACAGAGTATTTAATTTGATACTAATCAATTTTCAACGTCAAGAACTGTTAAACAGTGCTTGTATTTAAAGGCATTTTAAACTGCTTATATGTGTACCGGACAAACATATGATTAACTTAATGTAATATGTTGAAAAGATTGTTGTATGTGGTAAAACAAAAATCCCAGTTTTTAAACGTCGCCTTAAAAAAAAATTGAATATGATAATAAAATAGAGACCACACGATTTCGAATGTGATAAAAGCGTCTTGGTTCTAAGAAAACGATGATAAAGAGGGACCAAATCCGAGACGTAGATTGAACTACCTTAAATTGAGATTGCATCATTAATTTAATGAAAAAATGTACGTACATTACGAAAAAAGTTTAAAAAATCATTTAAATTAAGAAGAGACTAAAGAAATGCTACCAATAATCCTGTAACAATTACATGGAGATCAGTATGGCAATGTTAGTTATGTGATTTTTAATCAGCTGTTTTGATTATAGTATAGTTAAATTTTCAGTAAGGTTTACGTCATTGAAAAAACTAAATCACAGAAATTACACGCAATGTCGACTCGAAATTGATGAAACAAAATTCCAATGAAATCTGTATTTTAACTGTTCTAATGTGATGTCACGGTCATGAACTTTCGCTGTTGTTCATAATAATATATTTAATTGGTTATTAAGATTTTAATTGCCTAATTAATTCATTCCAATAATGGAGATATTATGATATTGTTTATATATCGATATTTGGTTTCGGATAATTCTCAATAATTTCAGATTCTAAGATATGTCAAAAACAGGTGGTCTAATTAACTAAACAATTTAATGTTTTCTGTATAGAATTATTACATTTTTTACCAAATATATCTGCAACAGAATACTTATTCCTAATTGGAAAATAAGAAACATATATAAGTGCTTCCTTCTTGAGACAGAAATTTATTGAAATGCATTGTTGTGTTCCACACTTCCAGCAATGCATACTGAACAATATACATGTGACATTTTTACTATATGTTGTAATTTATACTATCTCTACAACTTTATGGTAGTTTTATAATATTGTTTCATTATTTTAAAAGCATTATAAATTATATTATAGTAGCAAAAATTTGTGTCCTTGTACACACTAGTAGATAAAATTAACAAATAATGTGGGCTGAAGTTTTGTGGCCCACTTTTTTAGAGTAGAATAACATGATTTTCTGAGTATGGGCTAGATAAACCCGAGTGAGTTTAGCTGGATCTACAAATTATTGTCGTATAGTTTTGTTTTATATTCCTGTACTTCATCTTTCCTGTATAAGGTCTATCTTGGCCAACTCTTGTTCAAACCCTCCCCCACCTGCCCATGCTACTAGAATAGTCGATTGCTAGAGGGTCTTTATTTTTAGTTCTCCCCCCTTTTTTAATAAGACACTAATGACATAGTGGTCTTTGCTTTTAAATAACTGTAAAAATCATAACATAGTAATAATTATGTCATGTCTTGTGTCTATTATGTTCATCAGTTGTGAAGCAATGAATTGTACTCTAGAAAATTCTTCATTACAGAATATGAAAAGGGTTTTTAAAATACAGAAACAAAAATTACTGAAATGCAAAGTTAAAATGTCATAGGCCTAATGTATTTCCCAATAAAAATTATGACTTCAGCCAGTATGGTTATTAATTTCAAATATTGCACACGTTGTTGCAAAGAGGACAAACTGACTGAGGTTTGGACATTATTGCTCCTACAAAATACTCGTGGATTTAAAAGCAGTCATTATAGATGAATATGTGGATGTCCATTGAGACCACGTCGAATCATGATGATATAATTTAGATGCGTTGTGATGCACACAATGGATTCTCTTTGCCTCTTTCATGGTTTCTTGTTCCCACAATTTTTTAAAGTTCTGCCTGTCTTTTTATTTTCCTCAGCTTGATTTCAACACTACACTTCCTAATAAACTATAGTTTATACAAAATAAAGTCTCAATTAATTCCCTCGAGTCTGATATTAGTCTTCGACCTAATTCGAAACTGATTTAAAATACGATTTTCTTCTTTTTTTCCCTCAATAATATCACAACAGAAGTTTTATTATATTTTTTGACACAGTATACTTGTTTGAGTTATTACTATTAGACCATAACTTTATTGAAAACAAAAGAGCCGATTTTTTAGAAATTTGACTTATATATTTGATATTAATTGATTCATTATAACTAATTGAGAATGATATTTTTAGGAGAGGGTTTAAGTTTTGAATTATGGCGAAAACAGACAGATATCATACATGCTACAGACAGTCAATTAAAAAATATCGTTCAGGAGGAGATAGTGTTCAAACTGTTATGTTTACCAAAAGTTTGACATCAATTTTTTTCTTAACAATATTTTGTATTTATATTTAGAGTAACTTGTATTTTAATTTGTATTTCTATTTTTGAATATCCCAAATCTTTTTGTCTGAAAGATTTGAAAACTGATTTGAAATTGTTTTATTGTTTTTAAAACCGGGAATAATGATAATTATATGACGTTAGAACATAGATCGTGGTATATAAGATTGATGAGTCAAATGGCCGTTTCATTAAAAGCATTATGACATAATTCAAGCGCCATATCCTTTTAACTTGTCATTTGTTTTAAAATATAATAATTCACATAAATGTAAGTAATTCTTCAGTAATAAAAAGTATTGACTTCCTTATCTCCATATGTAAAAAACATATACAAACTACTAAAATTCCACTAACTTTATGATATGTTTATTTATGAAACCAAATACAAAAAACAATACTAGTCGATATTTCCTCAAAAATGTATTTTTAGAGGAATACTTTAATACTTTAAAAAGTATTTCCTTACTTAATACGAGCCTTGAAAATAAATTTATAATTTTATAAATTTGGGCTTTGAGAATCAATTAATTCAAATTCTTAGTTTGATCCTGAAAATTCAGAATTATGATAATTTATTCTGATTAATTAAAAAATATGTATCGTTAAATAGCTGACAGATTTATTCAGTTATACATCACTGTACTTATTTCGTGTTATATATTTAAAATCTCTGGTTACCTACTCTTTTTGAAGATTGGGATAAAATGTTTGATATAACATATAGTCTATTTCATATATTGTTAAATATATATATTTTTATGTAATTAAAAAATATATATATATCAATTTATTATGATTTTATAACAGAAAAGATTATGAGTTTTAGTTTTAATCTATGTTATAAGGAAAATTAAATATATATTCTAAGAAAATTAATTATATATATATATATATATATATATATATATATATATATATATATATTACTAACAAGAAAAATAAAAGTAGATGCCGATAACCATCAAGGTACTCGCTCAGCTCCCTTAATAAATGTAAACACGGAGATCTTTGAGGTATTTGGAATCTTGTGTCTTGTAGGATACATTAACTTTTGTTGATATATCAAAGTTTCTGTAGGGTCTAGCTGACGTCAAAATAGTATTGATATACACAGTTACAAGGTTCAAAAAACCTGTATAACAACTGTTAAACATATTTAACCTCCTATACAAAACCCCTTGATCTACTAATATAATTTAAAATACCTTAGAAGGGCCAATAAATCAACCTTTGACCATTACATTTAGTGATTCTCTTAGTATTATGATACATTAAATGATGGGCTTGGTAAATGGTCAAACATTGTTTTATAAGGGTTTTCTCTTTTACACTTCAAAGAAAAAAATCTTTGCATACATATGAGTAAGTGATTTATATAATTATATTTTGTAATAATGCCAACGTTATATAATATTACTACCCTTTTGGGGGGTTTTAAGTAAGAGAAATTCCACAGCTGAAATTCTTTGATTATTGTAGAAACCCTTTTATTTCTAACCTAGTTTATAGTTTTCACATTGTACTAGTGCTAACATTACACATCCTAGAAGTACAAACTTATTTACCAAGTAAAATATTAACATTCAAATTGAGAACTTTATATAACTTTCCAAAGCCAATGAGAAATACAAATTATGAAAATATAAGTCTCGCTTGAAGTTATAATTAGAAATGTGGAGATGGAAAGATTGAAATTAGAGCGGGTTGGGATGTGTTTAAATTGCACGCTTCTGTAAACTTCATGCTGATATCATTATAAGAAAATCTGGTCTGCAATTGAAATCTATTTTATTAAAAACTAATTATTCCTAAATTAAAAATTTCAGGAGATATAAAGACTAACTTGTGTTTTAACTATGCTTCATTTAAAAAAATATATATAATTCAAATATTTAGTTTTAAATACAGACAAAAAATTACAGTTGAAGTACGGCGATGACACCACACGAATTACAGAACACAAAAAAAAAATTTAATAACTTACATATCAACTCTTTTCAGTGGATAATTAGTTATAAAATACAAATACAAGTGTTGTTGATAATTTATTAATTGTGTCTAATATTCCACTGTAAGTAGTAAGGTGACACTTTTAATAAAGAAAAGTTATTTAAAGATGAAGTAAAGTTTAAGTTATAAAGTCATGCGCTTTTGAGTGAGAGTTTTTGTTCTATTAAAATATCTTCTCACAAGTAAAAATCAATATCTACTCGGCCACACAAGCTAAGTATAGAGACAATTGTATAACAGATCAAATATTTGGTGTCGATTTTTTGCTGATATATTCGTTTGTGGTCTTGTGATGGAAAAAATTGTTTTTATTTAAATAATGTCAGTGTGCTATTTACATCTAAAGTTTGTGTAGAGATTTAAATTGTATGACGCTATAAATAAATCAATAATATATTATATCGGTCCATTAGTTTGGGTTATAAATCACTACACAAACTATAGATGTATCTGACAACATTAAAAATAAAACTATTTTTGGCACCAGAAGAACTCAAAATGAATATATCAGCAAAAAATAAACATCAAATTTTTGATCTATTAAAAAATTGTCTTTATACCTTGACGACAAAAAAAAATTAAAAAAATGTGGCCAATAGTTACGTTCACCTACCGCCCTTCACCAATTTCATTTAATGTCCTGTCTGTCATATTTACTTAATATAATTTTAAAATAATCCTCTGCAATATCCTCCTTAAAACATGATTGTAACATCTTAGTTCTTAATCTCTTAAGTACACCACTTTCAGTTCTTAACCATGAAAATTTCTCATCCTCTTACCGTTAAATATCCTTGTAACATCACTTATTTTTATCTTTCATATTATATACAATTTTTTTTATTTATTTATTTATTTTATTTTATTTATTTATTTATTTTTTAGTTCTTAAGTTCCCGTATTTACTCTAAATTGAGGGGACATAACCAACCATACAATTTACCATTATACCTTACAAATTATTAAATATTATCAATTTTACCTCAATTAGATATCACCGTTTCCAATTCACCTATCTTCATGTTAAAACCTCCCGTCTCGTTGATCTACAAACCTCACTACAGAGTAAGATTCGTCAAGCCTCGCCAAAGATACCAGAGACACCAAGTGTTGTTGTGTTCAACCAGTCAGCCTGTCGCAACTAAAAATATCTGGTTTTTATCAAACTTAGCAAGTACCTATTTATAGAATTTTCCGACATTAGCATTTATACACCGCTTCCAGCTTTAGCCTAGATTGTTTGGCCTAACCTATAAGACCGTTTCATCTAAGATACATTGTGAAAGGATTTTTTTGCCATGGTGTTTATCTCTTTCTTATAATTGAAATCTTGAATCTAATGCCCTCCTCATACTCTCGTCCACGTTGCTTTTTCTCGACAAATCTCCATCAGTCATGTTTTCTAATATTTTATAATATTTTTTTTCTTTAATCACTTTTTAAACGTTAAAAACAAAATACGGTTTATCAATCCTATATTATTTCTATTATTTTTCATAGTCTCACTCCGTGAACTAGCCTGTAATTTTCAACCACTTTTCCTTGTAACACCTCATATAATTACCATAATTGTTTTTACATTTAACCGCCCCCATGTTTTTTTATACATAATACATGTTTTTTATATTTACTTTTTTTTAACTGTCTTATAAATTCATGTTTAGTATTAGTTCAATATTGTCATAATTTCTTTTGTTCTATTTGTAATTTTAAGCTATTACCAGCTGTTACATTTCTTTTTCCTACTCTCGGCAGAGAGTGTTTTTTCCCTTTTTTTAAATTATTTTTTCTTCCATAAACGTAAAGTTTTAAAATCAGGTCGCTCTTTTTGAAACACACTGTAACTTTAAACACAATTCTGTGAAAATACGATTCGAATAATTTCTCTCTTCTTTTTTTGTAGATCCCATTCCGATTTTGATCTGAAGAACATTAATACCCTAAATTAGTTGTTAAAAATATTAAAATTTACCGAAAATTTAAAATTAGGAGACATTTTTTTAATGTAAATATATAAATAAAAAGTTAATAAAACTGATTCTACAAAACAGATTACAAGGACAATCTGAAACGTTTTGAAAGTTTTAATCAACCATACACTCACGTACGGATAAGCAAATAAAAAAACAACAACTAACTTAAAATGATACCAAATTATTAAAATGGAGAGGATGTAATGGGCGGACATTTAATAGTCTAGAGTGGCGGAAAATCCACGTGGGATATGGATTATATAAAATACCTTTAATAGAATTTCGTTAATACTTCAAATAAATGAGTCCATTACCAATTTTCACAATTATCAAACTGGAATTCGTTACTTTTTAAAAAACGGAATCCAATTGAAAACTAATGGATCACAACAAAATACTACGAAAAGCTTTTCATTCATTATTTAAAATCTCTTTGATTTAAAATTTTATAAATAATACTCCACAAATAAAAGCACATTCGTAAAGTAGATACACGTGAACGGTGCTCCCGACAGATGGCAGTCACATCAGAAACCGTATGGAACAAATAGCGTTAACTTTATTCAATTGGCAACATCTTTGATTTTGTTTTTAAAATATTTAACAAAATGATTGTAGAGTGTCCGGTTTGATGTATTCACTGTTTGGTTCATCTTGTAGAAAGAAATATAATTAAAAATAATATTTTAATAAAATGGACATATTTCTTCCTCCTCATGATAATTATATTACGTACTGTTAGGAATTAGGATAGTTTTAGTTTAAAATATAGTTTAAATTCTTTTTAAGAGGCCTGAAAGACAACAATTATTGTGGCAGATCTGGGAAACTGACGAAATTGCTTACCTTGCAAGCAAGACAGACGTAAATGATGGTACAATGATACGAAATCCTTGTGTGGGAGGCAACGTGGTCAGTGGGCTAAGATTGATCAAGGGAAGGTGCTTCAGGAATTCTGAGATACCAGACGGATTTGGCGAGTAAGAGCTTCCTAGGAGTATTGAGACTTCAGACGAGAGTCCACACTTGTAAACAGGGTGAGCAATCGTCGTGTATTAAGAAAGTTGCGATTATTTCAGAGTCGGATAATTAAACTATAACGTAGAATCGGATCTGTGTGGCACTGCAATTAGAGCCATTCTGGATTATTAGTAATAATTAAGAATATTGTAGTGTTGTAATTAAGATAAGAGATGTTTATTCTTGTTATTAGAGGTTAATTGAGAACTGAACTGAACGAATCCTCACAATACCAAATTAAAATTAAATCCACTACATTGCAACTGTAATGGATCTTATTAATATTGTTACGCTTATTTTTTAATTATATCTGTCTGCCTCTCGTTTGTATAGTGTTAAACGTCAAACTGGTTGACAAAATGTAATACAATTTACCTACAATTTAGTGGGTATGCGTATTTTGACCATATCTAAAACCGGTGACAAAAATTGTTGAAACAATTTGAAGGATGTGACACTATTTAGGCACCCGCTTCATAATGAATAAAAATCTCGCCAAATTAGACGAATAGGTGGGATCCGTTTATATTTCATTGTTTTCGTGTCAATTTACAGAAAAGATTTCCGTACTAATAATCTACAGAGAAGCATAAAGGTACACTCAAAACCCGCTGAGTATAACATAGTACAGATATTCTATATATAAATCATGAAGAGAATAAAAACAAAGAGAATGCATCCACAAATCGCACAGAGTTATTTTCATTGAACCGCATCACAGAGTTCTACGTCTGACGGATTTACATGAATATTCAATGAAGAGATTTTATGATGAAAGAGCGTTTGATCTGCAGTTTGCTGAGTTCACCCCACACATGAGTTAAACGCTGATATCGGCTATATTTTTATAAGACTTTCAGTGATATGTAATCCAAAATAAAACTTGAGAGACATATTCAGGACCAAATTATTAGGGTTAGGTTAGGTTTGGTTATTGATTAGGTTATGGCGTCACAGAAATTATTCGTCTGTTGTAAAAGTAATAATTGCATGTATAAACAACAATTCTATCTGTTCTGTGACGATAGACTCCTCATTTCTAGAAGAGTTACATTTTTGTTTTTGAATATTCCACGCTTTGAATGGTAATTATATTACCTTAAATTACGACATAAAACACCAGATCACCTCTATTTTGTAACAGAATTCCAATAAAAAAAATTTGGATTTTTCAAAAAATATCGCAACGGCTTATATTTTCTAATTTATATAAAAATATCAACTAATGGATTTTTATAGATATATATCTCCACTATCTAGAGAGTGGACATAAATTAGGTACCGCGTACAGAATGTTCAAGCAATTCATAAAATATTATCCATTCCAACTTTGTCCGATGGAACTATGCAAATATTTTCTTAAATTAGACCAAAAAATATTTTGACATATTGTTTTACAATGTATTACGTTATTTCCTCCCTAAGATTTATAGGGGTTAAAATTATTTTTTTTTTTAGAATATTGCCTTGTTATTTTATAGTACAGTTAGTTGGTTTCTTTTTTTCAAAAAAAAAATTCAAAAAAAGAAAATATCACATTCTATAATATCTGAGAATTGATTTCTGCCGATGGATGTAATTGTCGCTATATAATTGATATAATTTGACCCAGTATACAATTTTTATGTATTCTTATAAAAAGTAATATAAAGAGGTACAAGTCAGATAATACAACCGGCGCTCTAGCCAACATGTTGGAAATCTATGATCCCGTTGATTGGCTATCTTTCTCGGTTAATGACAAGGAGAGAATCTTATTGGAACTGAAAACAATTTAGTTTAATCATTATATGTTGTGGATCGCTTACTCCATACAATTACCGTAAGAAAAGAACTGTTAATATTTTATCTAACGATCCCTTCTTAAATTTTGTTTGGGAATGCTGAATGTGTATTATACAGTACCTACAGTTACGTCGGTATATATTTGTTCAAGTGTGCTGACTTTATACAAATTCCCATTCCATTTCACCTAAAGGTAACGCCATTTTCTCTCAACAAACTTAAATGAATATAAATCAATGTAACATATCTTTACTTTAAAAAACACACACATTGGTTCCTTGAAACAAAGCCTGAACAAAATCACTTCTTAAAAACTTTTGGGGCAAACTGTATAAAATACCTAATTTTTGGTTCCAGCTGTTAGACAAAGGAATTAGATTTTTTCAAAATTCTGTTTGTTTAATGTCTCTATACAAATTATATCTTAATGTATTAGCTCTTCTAATATTTTAAAAACACTTTGCATTGATATATCTATAAATGAACTAAATAGATAAGTTAAATCCATTGTAATAGTTACATATTCTACTGAATTTCAATTTTAATTTATGAACATCCAATTTGAGTCATATTTTAAAATTAACGTACACTTATAATTATTTTAATTTAACAATTGTATATTATAGCAACTTAAAAAAATAACACTAATCTGATTTTCATTGTTCTCAGGCGAGATACAATGCACAATAGTCTGACAAAAATGACACAGGAGTAGCTTACAACTAAATTTCCCAAAATTAAATTTTATTAATTGATTTATTTCAAAACCAAGATTCTTCTTAAAAGTTTTTAAAATAAAATAATTTATTAGCATTAAGTTAAAAAAATATTTCATTGTTAGCATTCTGAACGAATTCGCAAGTCTTGAAGTTAAATTAAGAGGTGGAGGGAAATCCTAAACACGAAAAATTAAAATGAAATCATGTAATTAAATTCAATAAAATAATTTTCAAACAGTTTTTCTAGAATAAATTCTGTAATTGTGAAGCGGCGTGTAAACCACCGTACTCATGGACGTGTCGCTTCACAGGAATTGTTGGACACATCTGTGGCTTCTCTATTGTCACCACGCTATCAATCTATGCATTTATGATGGATCTGAACATTTTTATGAATCACTATTCCTCGCAGTGTTGTAGATTGAATAGATATAGCGTCTAAAACAGCTGTATTTCGTTAAAAAAAACAGAATATTGAATTTGAGAAATATATTCTGACATGTATTATAATTATTTATTTTGAAGTTATTAAATGAATCGTAAATATTGTTGACCAATTTTTTCGTTCTTTATCAATAAATAGATAAAACTTTATTCACGTAGAAATTGATGACATCTATATTAAACAAATATTTTTTTTTTAAAATGAGTTATTTAGATATAGTTTATTTATTGTAGCACATGTATCACTGAGGATGGCTACATTGTCGGTAAAACGCGTATGATTAAGTAAACGTAATTTGGGAAATCTCGTGTTCGAGATTATTTATTTAATTTTATTTATCAATCTAATATTATTTCACAAGTCAAGTTCAATATTTATTTTCAGATAATGAGAGTCGATTCACTTCTCGAAAAGTCGTGTATTTGCAAAGATTTAAAATTAATAATATTGTAATTATTGTGTTTGTTATTATTATAAATGCTTCACCCTTCAGGACCTCATTTATAAGTGTGACAATGTACACGTAAAGTAGTTGGATCTATATCTTCCATAGTCTAATCTTGGATAATATCCTTGTTAATTATTATAATTTAATTCATTTTAGTTTAGTGTTTTATTTTCGTGCGTTATTTTAATTTTTATTATTTCTTTTATTGTTTATTGTATAGAATTTTATTTAATTTTGTATTAGTGTTATGCATAAGAAACCTTATATTGTATTTTTCAATACGGGTTAGTGGAAGACGGGACGTTTGACTCGTACCAGGGCACTTAAAAAATAAAACAAAATAATTGATTCCTTCATTATTTTTTTTCATATTTCCTATCGGGTCTATCTTAATCAACTTTTGTTCTCTTCCGACTCTGACGCTATTCGTGTATTCTACGTTTTGGGGTGTCTTTTCTCCTGTCTAACCAATTTATATATTTTTTTATAAATAACGACATGAAGATTAATTAGGATACGATGCAGGCAGGGTGTCAAATCATCTGTATTCTCGGGTAAGTTACATAATGTATGTTATAGTTATTTTTATTTTATTTTTTGGTAAGGCAGTTTAAACCGCGATGGTTTTTCACCTTAAGATATTCAACATGATTTTGTAATTTATTTATAATGTTCTTAAATATACATGTAGGATTTATTTATATCAGTTTTATTTTGTTACGTCAAAATGGTTTTCAATAATTTTCTTAAAGACGAACGTGATAATTAGAAAGCCGTATTTGTGAACGAAAATTAGTTTTATATTTTTATCGTAAGTATTTAAACAGATTTAAATGTGTTATCTATTCAGTTATGAAACTGGCAAGCGTCAACTTAGATAATGTATCAGATAACACGAAATGGGGAACTTTTACGATAAAATACATTTCATTACTTATATTTTAGACACGATATAATATCATACTTATATTTTTAAAACTGTAGACAAATTATATAACGTTGTTAATATTCAGGTAATTCCTTATAAAGGCGCACACTGCTACAGGGATAAGTAGCTGCTCGCTGTTACAACGCAAAAAAAATTGTTTGGAATTAATCAAGATCTTTTCTTTATTTTTAAAATTCAGACACATTTATGCACTTTAAAATGTTTTAAAGAAAACTGTGATTTATGATTTGTATACAACGGAAAATCATTGCGATGATGGGCTGTTTTCCACTATTTCAGCTTAGATATTGATTTACTTTCAATTCATAAATCACTATTATTGGGGAACATTGATTCTTTTAAATTGATATTCTCTACAAATGTTAGTTGAAATTTTTATAGACAAATTAACTCCTTCTACATCAGTTTATCCTTACATTTAAACAAAAAAGAAGATTGTGTGTATCATTTTCGTCTGGTATTACCTAAACTAAACAAGGAACATCGTAACTTGTTTATTGAAATTCTTGATACAGATAATTGATAACGTTGAACTTATTACTCAGGATATTCAAGAGGATGATTTATCATGCGTAACAAATACACGTGAGCAATTAAGTGGAAGGATCTGTCATACCTCTTAATTATTAACAGCAGATGAGTTGCGATAACAGGTTAAATAATAACTAATATACAAAAGGGAAATGGAGTAGAAGATTATAAAAGATATCGAAAACACAATATGTTGGTGATTTTTTTTTATACTTATATTTAATAAAAAATATATATCTACATGTGATTAATGTTGTAAAATATAATAATTATTAAAGTAATTTAAAAAATTAAAACATTCTCATAATTTGTAAAAAAAATAAAATAAAATAAAATATATATATATATATATATATATATATATATATATATATATATATATATCTAAAAACTTTAACTTATGAATTCGCGAAAATATTTACGAAGTATTTTTTTATTAACTTAATTTTAAAAAATAGCTTTGATATGTAATTCAATAAAAGTAGATCGTTTACGGTTTAAAGTGATAAATACATAGTCATGTATGATTTAGTCTAGTTCTTTCAACAAACACATGATAATAAATATTGTTTTTAAATCATCACAACAATTACTATTAATTGTATGCTTAATTTAGCTGTTGTTTAAAATAAATGGTATATTTTTATTCCAAGTGAAAAATAAAAACACTTTAAAGAAATATCTTTTTACGTAATATATAGATACAATTTTTTAATAGTTTTCTAAGAATTCTTTGCTGCAATCGCCCAAAAAAGTCATTTTTTTTGAAGTTTTACAACCAATTTATAGGTAGAGGTTTAAACCAGCAAGTCAGTAATGTTTTCATTATTTTTTTCCACAAACAAAATATTGATAAGGTGTCATTAATTTCTGAAATAATATGTTTTTACATAATATTAAAATATAATTATTGTTATACGGAGACTTAAATTAAATTTTTCTTGATTTTTTTTTAAAAAGAGATAAAATTGGAATCAGGATTTGTTTTGGTGTGTCGATAAATAAAAATCAATTTACATTAAATTAAAGTTACTTTAAAAAATAAATATATGTATTTAAATATTTCTGTTCAATATGTATGTCTTTAATATTATTTCTACAAAAAATTGTTTAATAAATTATTTAACGTTTTAGTTCTAGTAATTCTCTAAAATATATTCAGAAATTTAGAGATCCAAATCGTTTTTAAAACTCTTTGGTAATATCATTGAGTAAAATATCTCTTAGAACTTTCTAGTCTGCAAAATGTATCCCACAACAATTGAAAAAAGTTATTTATGAAATCGTTGAAGAATATCTGCAGATTCATCTCATTACTGAAATCTTAAGAACGTTTTGTAAAGAATTATTGAGTTTGATTTAATTGGACTGTAGATTTCGTGAGATTTTCCTGGTTTATGAAATCGTAGATTCCCAAAGAACTTTCTTCTTTACAAAACAGATAATGATTTTATTAAGAATTATCTTCAATCAAATGCGTCAATAACGTTATACTTATATAAATATTATGCTTAGTACACATATTAATTGAAAGAAAGCTGTCTAAATCTGTGAAGTAAGTAGAAGATGTTATAACTTTAAATTTCAAGAGTTAATGATGTTTTTTTCATGACACAAAATGTGATTGGTTCATTATGATGATGCGCTTTTCTCCATTTTATATTAATAAGAACCAAAATTTAACAAAGAAACGGTTTTATATATATAAAAAAACTCTTATATATATGTAAAACAATACAGCTTTAATTTGTCAATTTTTTTTCTTATTAATATATTTTGTAAAGAAATTAGTGTGTGTTGTGTAATTATTTAGTTATTTTTCACCACTACAATTTTTAGTTTGTATAATTTTATTTATTCAAATAAAATGAAAATTTGTTTGCTCAGATGATATCATAAAAATAACTTTAAATCACGATCATTTACATTTTTTAAACAAATATTTATAGTTAAATCTATATTTTATTTTAATGGATCTTTATGGTTATTATCTAAACTAGGATGTGAATGAAATTGTTAGTAAAAATAAACTTTGATGCACAAATTCACATATAGAAAATCTGAATGTATATCTCACAAAAATAGACTCCCATTCGATAAGATTATTGATCCTATGCTTTTGATAAACAACAGCTTCTTTAACGTATTTTTGATTCATTAATCTACGATTTAAAATGTTATTGTCCTTTGTGTAACAATTTTATACCAAAAATTGATCGAGTCACAGGATATGAGCGTGTTGAGTGTCATTTGTATAGTAAAATCAAAGAGGAAAAATATGCACAATTTCTAATCCTATTAATCCCGCTTTGATTTAAAATGATGTCATCATGTTTTACTTTCAATAAGTCCGAAAAAAGAAAACTTAATTAAATTAAATTAATTTAATGTACGAGATATATTAAAATTAAAATTACCGCCCCCACTTCTGATTAGATATCTTTGTTTGAAGTTACCCAACTAGTTTATAATTATTAATGGTTTCAACTGACTTCACAATACACGAACGAATAATCCTGAGCTTCAGAATACATTTCCTTCACTTTTCACTGAATGAACTGTATTCATATACTTTGGCTATCATTAGTTTTCTTTGTTATTCATTTTTATAACACAGACCAATCACAATTTACTGATCATTTAGGTAGAATGGAAGTTTTACTTATTTAGAAAATACTATGTGTTTATTTTGTTTCCTGTATTATTTAGAATTAATAAAGAGAAATACTATTGTATCAAGAAGTGAAAGTTATATTTCTCCCACAGTATTTCATACTAATATAACGTGCATATACACTCGGACACACCCATTCCCTGAAGCAGATATCTTGTTACCAGTTTCACACATGTTGTTTATAATAGTTCAATAAGTAACAGAAGCATGTCAAGATCATCTATAGAGCTTATTTCGACATATTTTACAAAATTTTGAATTATTTTACACATTACAAAACTGAAGAAATATGAATAAAGGAATAAACTAGAAATGTATTTGAATAATTTGGATACTTTAAATCTGCCTGGAAGAACCCACTTACAGTATTAGTCCCATTTATTTCTATATTGAGGAAATTGTTTCTATAATTTTAACGACTATGTCCCTAAATTTTCGAAATGTAGCGGGCCAACTTTTATAATCTTCTCCTTCCCCTTTCCGCTTAAGAAAATGAATTTGCTTAAGATTCCTTCTTCTTAAATCTATGTGCAATAACCTTTAGAGCTGTATTAAATTTATTCTTTTCACCAATCACAGTATGAATCATTTTCGCATTCAAAACCAGTTCACAATTAAGACAGCATTTGAACCCGTATTTACATCATTAGCTTGCTGTGAATTTAGACCATCATGTAAAATTCATCAACAGTTAGACTAAATTGAAAGAGGAAGTAGAAGCTCTATGCACTACAGTAGTTGGTGTTGGAGTTATACAAAGGTGCTCAAAGGATCAACATAAAATCAACTATAGAATACTTTTAAAAGTCTATTATAGAAAACCGAAGACATATTCTATAGAAAGGGGAAAACAATATAATTGTTCCTTCATAATACAATATAATACAATATTATCCAAACCATTCATTTTGACATAATATCTGCGTTGAAAGTGTCTAAAATGGGTATTTTACAGAAAGAATTGAGATAAATCATTTTAATTTATAATTTGTTAACATATTATAACCATAGTATTTTATATTGAATTAAAAATGTATTTTTATCTAGTTTAAATTTTGAGAAACGCTTGTATTGCATTTAGTTATTATTTTGTAATAATAATTTGATTATTTGTTCCAAATGTCTAAAGTACAATCTGATATATCTATGTGGTATGTGTAAGAAAACAATAATCTACGTTATGCCGTTGTTACGATTTCAGGTCTTCACGTTAAATCTGTGAAAATATTAAAATACTTGTACAAAGATATCGTAAAATTGGAAAAATAATTAATTTTGAATTTCATCTAGGAATGGTAGTACATTTATATCCTAACATTAAATACTTTAAGACACTCGACCTGCTGACTGAAGACTGATTTTCAATCAAAAATGATATAATACAATATAATGTTCCTTCAAAAAATGATAACATGAATCAATCAACTTGTCTGTTGTAATCTTACTTGCACTAGAAATAGATAACATTATATAATCATGGCTCTAGATTAAACGTTTCCTTCAAAATAATTTGAATTACAATATACCTTGCTTTGAACAACATATATCAAGAAACGGATTATTGTTTATGGTGCCTTTGAGGTATATCTGAATTCTCTCCCAAGAGACCAGTTACTTGCTAGTTTAAGAGTGGTGATAATCCATGAGATGCTTCTTAATTAGGACTTTGATTAGTTTAAAGTAGGCTTAGTTAAGTGTTATTAAACTATTTGGTAAATTGTCATCTGGCAGATGTTAAATGTTTTACGGTCACCACAGTTAATGTCAAAAACTCTTTACAATGTGGCTTTTTCCCACTGGGGCGAACTTTTGGGTTTCACAAAATCAGTGAGATTGTAGACTTTTTGTTGGCTGGACTAACAGTAAGTTGTCTTATTTCATTTTTCAGTTGGAAACCTGGACTTCTTCCCATATTCAAAATGTAATGATTCGCTCTTTTTTTAAATTTAAATTTATCAATAATATCTTATTTGTATTAGTTGCATATTGTGATATATTGTTTTTTAAATTTATAATATCTTTTGTAGTTTTCAGGCCTTGAGTGTAAGCTGATTATGTCGTGAAAGGAGCTTTTTTAAGCGCAAATTTTGTGCATCAAGTTAGAAGAAGCATGAATGGTCTAATCAGTTGTGTGTTTTCTGTGCGTTTAAAAGTGTGAGTTTTATTAACTTTTTCTGATTTTTTTTTGTCCATAATATTGATTGTGTCATTGATTTCATTTTACAGCCTTAACTACTAATCTAACTGGGAACCTTAGTTAGACTAATATGCTATTGTAGTCTTCTTCTGATTAATCTTTAAATACCTAAATAAAACATCTGCAGATAAAATACACCCTAAGTTCTTGATAAGATAACCAGAATCCGTTTATGCCTTATCACAAAGTTCTTTTTTATTGATAAACTGTCGACAAAACAATCATACGAATCCCAGAGACTGACAGTAAAACGTATTTAACATCAAATCTTGGTTCTGACCTCTGTGTGTTATAAACTACAGTGATTTCAAAACGATTTCTAATCCGGCTTAATAAGTGTAAATGATAATCAATCTGGTATGTAGTTATAATTACTAAAAAACTTTACTATGAAAGTTTCAATTTAAAATTAACAAACACATACTTTTTTATGATGGAAAAAATACGCTTTAAATAAAAATTTATTGTACTTTCAATAGAACCAAACAATAAAATTGGTAAAATTCTGGTCCAACGCTTTTGTATAGCCCCTAAAGAGAAGAAAAAAACTGATTGGTTACCTATCCAAACAATTTTGTCTCGGATATGAAATCTAAAATTTACATGTTGGTTATGAGTAGGGATACAACAAGGAATAATATTTGAATTGAGTTTAAACAAAAGTAAAATAGCTGGTAAACTACTTTGTCAACAACCTAAACCAAATTTCTTTTTACTCTAAATGTTAATAGCTTTGGATTTTTTGGGGATGAACGCTATTTTGTTTCACATTTTTAGTAAGAAATATTGCTTGTAAAATATTTTTGAAAAAATGAATGACTAGGAGTTTTTTAAATTATTATTATTTATAACACATATAATTTATATACTTTAATTATGATTTATAAAACCTTACTAGAAATAAAGTAGTATCACCCACCTTTTAATAAATGTAAATCAGTTATTAAATACTACGCTAATATCACCAGAAATTATATGTATCTATTCATATTCCGTTCACATATTTTAAATAACACTAATTCATATTCACACAACAACGTCTTATGTCACAATTAATTGTTCAATGTCGTGATTCAACTAACGGATTTACGCCCTGTTATCAATATGTTTATCAACACTTCCTCTTGAATCTAAACAACTATATTCAATGATAACAGTACGTTTGACAGGTAATAAATTATTATCTACTTCAGAATGTCCTAAAAGCAAATTGAAATAAGTATTAACCTTTCTTGCAACGTTCATTGTAAACTTACCAAAAATAAACATTGCAACAGATTCCACTATTTATCTCGTTCCTACAAAATTCTCTTGCAACAAAATTCTCGTTCCTAATAATACTAACATTTTATTATGTCATAAAAAATATTTATTATTATTATTATTTTTTTGTATTAACTAAATTATTGAAAAATATATCTAAGATGTAATTTGGTAAGAAGGTTAACTCCTGAATATTTGACAAAATTAATAAACATATATAATGTAAATATTTGGATATTCAGTAGAGCTTGTTTGATTTTTTCGTCAAAAACCAAAAAATTAAAATCGTGAACGTTCTTTAATGACAGCGGTCAAGATTAATTATTTTTTTCAGTTATTCAACAGCTGTACGTTTCTTGTTAGTTTCTACAACACTTCTTTGTGATATTAACTTTCACAACTCACAAAAGTTTGAAAGATATCAGTAGAGGCGATCAAGGGCGTACCCACGATCAAAACTAGGGGGGGCAGGGGGGGCAAGCCATGGTCATTCAATATACAATTAATTATTAAAATAGTTATTTCAAGAATTGTATTAAATTCCAGCAACAAAATGTATAATAAAGATTTATTTTTTTGCTTCCAGGGGGGGCAGCTGCCCCCCTGCCCCTTGCTGTGTACGCCCATGGAGGCGATATGGATATATTATCTCTAGGTGGATCCAGCAAGGTCACCGGGATGTAAAATCCTTGCTCAATATAAGAGAGAAAGATAGAGAAAATACTATTTTAATCATCTACTATATAACATGTAGTCATGTAAGTATCCCGGAAGAAATAACAATAATTGATTCTATGTGCGAGATAGTCATATGGAAAATAAAAAATAATTTATAATTGTGAGAACAATATGTGTTTGTTAGTGCACATAGAAAATGGATGAAAAAAATCACAAAAGATACATTTTATCGGGCAAGAGAAGCGGAGGGAAAAAAATTTGGGACATTCCAAAAGATGTTTCTTCAGGATATAAAAAAAATATTAAAACTTTGGAAGTAAAAAGATCGAGAAAATTTACCAAGGGAGAAATACCTTCTTAGTAACCCAGGAATCTATCTCACTAAGGTCCACCAAAGTTTATTTCATGAATTGAGGAATTAAAACCTCCAAATAGTACAAAGAAGTTTACTAAATATATTTGAAACATTTCACAAAATTTCTCGTTCAACCAATACAATAACCATATAAAAACCCAACATCATTTTGAAATGTCAGTTAAGTGAAGACGACGCTGTTTTTCACAGAGGCTTTATATACTTAAATGTGGGACTAAACATGAATCTATTTGGAGAGAATCTCAAGTTAAATCGTATTTGATATTAACAGGAAATTAATTGGTGGACACCAAAGGTTAATATTTTTTCAATTATTTCTGAAACATGTTTATGACAATCTCATCCACTAAATATTCGATATAAATTTTTTGAGATATCACGAAACCTTTCCTATACTAGGCATGTGTTACAACATAAAATTATGGTAATGATGTCCCAGTATCCTATTAACATTATATTTCATCATTTATGAGCTGAAGCCGAACATGGATTTTATAAAAATACGTGTGATACAAAACAAAAACTGGCAAAATCTACTACTTATATTCCTACTCTTAAAAAAAACAAAACCAAATAACATTGTCACCTAAAATAACCCCATAACATACGAAAGGTATCTGATCTTGCAAATAGTGTATGTGAGAGAGAGAGAGAGAGAGAGAGAGAGAGAGAGAGAGAGAGAGAGAGAGAGAGAGAGAGAGAGAGAGAGAGAGAGAGAGAGAGAGAGAGAGAGAGAGAGAGAGAGAGAGAGAGAGAGAGAGAGAGAGAGGGGGGCAAAAGAGTCTGTAATTACACGTTTTATTAACATGAATTTATATTATACAAAGCATTAAATTATACACCACTATTTTATGTCGTAAGTTCTAAACAAACAAATAAAAGAGAAAAAATATTATTCACCACTACATATTACAAAAATTCAAAACCACAACCCTATAAAATGAACAATAAAATGTGATATTACAGTTTTATAAAAATGGATAATAAATAAAACAACAGATAGCCATAGTAACGGGATATGGAGGGAAGTGTTTTCTGGAACGTGAGTAGTATTGCATAGTATATTGAACCCGGCCAACCTTTATATCTAAGTGTCGGAATATAGGGGTAACTGGTTACTATGGGCAGTATAATATTATTATATCTCAAACATTCTACTAACTTTAATTTATTTAATTCTCTTGTTACAAATCCTTAGAGTAAAACATATTGATATCTGACATTTTAATATGTATTCAATCTTGTCTTATAAAACCAGGTCATATTGAATTTCGTAAAACTGCATAGTGGTTCTCTTGGATAAAAATTTATATAAAAGAGTATTCGGTTAAATTATGGTTGACTTTGACGAGGCTTGAATATTTTTTAGGAAGATTGTTCCGGACCTCAATTTTCCCAAGAAAAAAAATGATCTAAAGGTGGAATACTGGATGGGTATGGTATGTTGGTTTTCTCAGTCGGCTGGGAGAGTCATTTACTGGAATTTGACCTCAGAGTCAGCGTGAGTCGATTTTTTGTTTCAGCAAAGTGACAGAAAAACAACTTATTGATTGAAGCTTGAAGATACCCTCTATTCACAAGACTCAAGAAATGGCTCTGGACATATTACTACTTCAAAGTAATCCTCTTTTAAAAATTGGGATCAGGTAAGAACATATTAAAATGCATAGTGTTTTCAGAAATCGTGTTAAATGTCATTTTATAAAGTAAAATTTTCACCTATTACTAGCCTTGTCCTCTTATCGTTAGTAGTGTAAAATTGATACTATCAGAGTAACGTCGATCTTCACAAAACTAGTTATATATGCCATTACATTTATCAAATCGAAACTATTAGCCTATTTGTTTTGTTTTTCTATGTGTTGGTATTAAAATAATATCAACACATTGCTTGCTAATAAAATTCTTCTTAGGTTAATTCTTCTTATGCGCTCTGTAATGGCCCACAATATTATGTGTGCATCCGTTGATATTTTTGTATTTAATAGTATATACAAATATATTCTTGTTCGACAGCGTAAAGTCAGCACAACTATTCAAATCACTAACGATATTTTCATAAGATTTAATTTTAGTTACATTTCAGTCTAATTATTTTCACGTAAATTAAGTTTACTGTATACGTTTATAAACTGGAAAATAAAATAATATTCTAAAATCCCAGATAATTGAAAAATGTTTTTCTTGACCCTCAGATCTAATATTATCCGATAATATTTCTTGTTTCAATAGTTTAAAAATCTGTACATTTTAAAATTATTATGTTTTAAATGTCAACAGAAGTTAAAACCTAAATATGCAAACCCTTAGGGGCTAAGTTGTAGTAGCTATCAGCACGATAATCCCGAGAAAATCGGGATTATGTTAGAGAGATAGCATATAAAACATTTTAACGACACACGATGACAACAGATAGGTATCATTCCAACAACCACGTTTTTAGAGCTAAAATGTTTGTATGCAATAAATTAAACACAAATTTGTTTACCTTACGTTCTCTATATTACGTCTATGTGAAAAGTATAACATCCAAATTAAAACGTGTGATATATATCCTAAAAATGTACAATAACGATAAGAACTGTATCGTCGCTAATCAGGCAAAAGATGTAGACAGAAAATAACACGAAGATGAATCGTAATTGCTGAAACAGCTTCAAAGGATATTCCTGGAGAATTTATAAAACATTACGCCGAATAAGATGACAGCATCTCTTAGAATCAATATCCTTTAAAGTTATTTAAACACAGATACGTGACGGACACACAAAAAAGTAAGTAACCTTTTCTTAAATAAGTTATTTGCGGATAATTATTCATACAAAATATAATTGTCCTACATTACATATGAAAACAACATATTCTACCATAATATATTCTCTAATTAAAATCGACGTAAATTTTGTTAATAAATTTCACTAAATTTAGTCAAAGATCTCTATAATTTAAAAATGTAATTGGACTTAAACACACATGTTTATCTTATATGACAATGGTTTTTTATTTATTTTTATCTAAACGACTTCTGTTCCTAACGTATTTGTAAACACTAAAATATCTATACCAAGAAAATAATCTCTATTCTCAAAATAAAGAAAATAAAAATCATTTAATTATTCAATTATGTCAAATACTCCTACTGTAAATAAATGTTTAAAATGGAAATGGCAGCCGCTTGAGACAATTAGTTCTATTCCTCTTTGCCTAGATTCTACAAGAGTGTATTACAGCTCATTTCGTACAGCTGTAGATTTCCAAATATTATTACCAGGGATAAAATCAGCAATTAACCTGACAAATAATAAACACTAGAAAAAAATTCGCTTACCACCTTGTCTGCTTATGAGCTGTCAAGTAGTTTTTTTATTACAGCGTTCATCAAAATTCGGTATAAAAATTTCCCAGTTATAATTACGTCATAGTTGGACTGCTTTATCATAAATTTAACATTGTTAATATTACGTGTGTTCAAATCTTTTATTAAGCAGTGTTTCATTTACCCAACGTTCATAATCGTTCGATAAAATTAGGAAATAACCAGGAGAGTAACCCTATTGGAATCATTTCATACAAAACTTCTATTTTAATATTATTCGATTTATTCAAAAATATATTGTATGCATATATAAAGTTAAAGTTAAATATTAAGAAATATATTACATATTTCTTTAATATTTTAAGCTTGCGTAAAATCTCTAATTTCATTTCCCATAGAATACTGAACAAAATAAGATAAGTGTTAAATAAATTGCGAAAAATAATCTTTCCTAAAAATAATTTAAAGGGACAAAATTATGTTTATCTTTATTTAAATTACACGAATGAATATTTCAGATTTTAAGACAACTTTTTCACATTCGTTTTTACCTTAATATTTTCAACAATATTAAACGTTTTCCATAAAATCTCGAATAATATCCCATTTTGGATAATTATTAAGGAGATAATATCTTTTACTTCGATTTCACGGTTTCCCTATTTTTGTTTCTGATTTTATTTTTATTTTCCCATCCACTCTATGTATTTTTTTCTCTGAGAAAATTACTAAAGTGAACATTTATTTCAATTTCAGTACTGTTAAAATTTTTCAAACTGACGTAGCTGAAATATATCTAATAAATACCAAAAAAGGTTATGGACGATAACGAATTGCAATGAAATGCTTTTTATTTAATGCTAAAAATGTACGTTTTCCCTTTTAAACTTTTACATAAAAAATTTAAAACTGCACACGTAAATTCATATTGATAAAGCAAAAACACAAGAAGAGTGAGTGCTGCCGATAGATGGCAGTTAGATCAGAAAACTTTATGAAACGGAAACAAATGGAATTATCTTCATTGAACCGGCATCAGTCTTTGATTGAATTTCATCAATATTCAGTGAAGCGTTTTAAATAAGAGAAGGTTTGATGTATATACTGCTTCGTTAAACCTGAATAAGAGGAACTTTAAATAAAATACAAATCTTTATAAAATGGACATACTGCTATTTTATCGTGAAAAATTAAATGCAAACAAATACATCCAATATAACATTTACCTTTTGTTGATTATGTTATTCCTGACATAATTTCTGACAGATTGTACCTAATTTCAAATTCCACTTAAGTCATTATTAATAATAGTCTCACTTAGCGTTATTCAATAGCTGTTAAATTTGGTATGTGTAAGCTTTAGTGTCTCATGGGCTGTGTTTAATATTTACGGTGTTCAAATAACATCAATTTACTTGTGTGAAGGTCTACGAATCATAGAAAAATCCGGTTGTGAGGTATGTTTACATCATTAATGGTTTTCGTGTCAAAATTTCCACTGAGTTAGGTTGCTTTTCAATATAAGCAATCATCTACAGTAAAACATAAATGCACACCCCGTGAACACTGTATATAGTCACAGTGTATACATGAAATGTATAAATCATAAAAATGTAAACAGAGAGAATGCAGTCATGGATCGCACGGAGTATTTCCATTCAACCGTACCACAGAGTTCTCTCTTTGATAGATTTACATGAATATCCAATGAAGCGATTGTATGATAAAAGAGCGTTTGATCTGCAGATTGCTGATTTCACCCTAAAACATGAGATAAACGCTGCTAGTGATCAACTTTTTATAAGACCTGCACTGAAATCTAGTCCAATATGTATTGATTCAATGATATATAGAAAATTGTAAAACCAGTCCGTAAAAATCCCCCCCCCCCTACTCTTTTTACTAAACATAATGAAATCTTCATTTAGTACATCAATTGAAAAAAATATTGCTACTTTTTTAAAATTATTTTGGACTGAAGATAAAGTCTAGGACAATATTCGTTACATTATTTTATATTAAGACTAGCACATAGAGGAATGAATACAAATGATTATTAATGAGGATTTTAGCAAAAGAAATGTATATATATCGAAATCTCTGGATCCAAGAAGCCTAAAGCTATGAACTTAATAACAGTAGTATAACTGGGTCTGTAGGCGCGTACTAATTTACTATTCATTTAGGTAGAATGGAAATTTAATATATTTAGAAGATACTATGTTAATTTATGTGCTTGTTTTATTTATTATTTAGATTTATTAATATGAAATACTGATGTTACATGAAATGATAGTTATGTTTCTTCAACAGTATGCCGTACTAATATATCGTTCATATAAACTCGGACACACCCATTCCCGAAAGTAGATATGTTATCAGTTTTACACATGTTTTGCAGTTATTTCTTTATGACAATCATTATATAACCGAAGCATTTTAAAATCATCTGTATTGCTTGTTTTAATTTATTTTGACTTAGATTCGTATAATTCACAAATTCTTTAGATTACATATGTGAAGAAATGAAGAAGATAAAACTAGAAATATATTTGCATAACGATAATTTTCTAGCCTAATTATATCATTTGGATGTTTTAAATATTCCTGGATGAACAAATTTCTGGAGAAGTCCCATTCCCTTCTTTCGTCTGGAACTTATTTCTATTATGTTTTACCTCCATGTCGCTAAATTTCCAAAATTTACTATGTCCATCTTTCTAAAACTCCCTCCTCCTCCATCCTGAAAAAGTAACAATACTTAAAATGTGTGATAACATTATAGTTCTTGTACAAAGATATCGTAATTATTAAATTCGAATTTTGTTAATTATAATATTATATTTAAATCCATAAACAAATAAAAACACATTTTAAGATATTCAAGATCCTGACTGTATACCAATTTAAAAACAAATATTTAATTACCATTTCAAATGATAATAAGAATCAATCAAACTATCACTTTTTTTATAACATTATTGACAATAGAAATATAAAACATTATACAATCATGGCTCTAGGTTAAAAATCTTCTTCAAATTTAAAACAAGTCAATTAAAATTCAATCTACCTTGCTCTGAACAACATATATCTAGAACCAGATGAATGTTTGGGGTGATTTTTAGGTATATCTGAAATGTCCATTTGAATCAAAATTGTAGTTACTTTTTAACTGCACTATACGAGCCGTTTTAAACTAAACAGATGTACCACAGTATTTGAAAATTATATTTTAGAAGTTGTTAAAGATTATCTACTTTAAAAGTTTTCAAAGTCAAAATGGTTTTATAGAAATTTGGAATTACCATTTCTAACAAAGCCCATTGGAAACTAACAAAAAATAAACATAGCAAAACATTCTACTAACTATCTCGCAGAAACATTAGAAAACAAAAATTATATATATATATCATTAACATTATTAAAATTAAGACATAGAATTAAGTCGGTTTATTCATTATCTAATTTTTCCAAAATGTCATAGAGATAAATTGTTATAGAAAAATATCTTCATATCATTTTACAAAAATAAAAATTATGTACTGTTAAAACTATTTGAGTATTCAATAGGGGTTATTTTTTACTCCCTTTTGTCATAAACCCTTGCATAATCGTAAATTACATTTCATTGAAAGTTTTTATTGACATCGATCAAAGTTCATTTGGGTTTTGCCAATTATTGCTCAGACCATTCCATTTAAAGAGAAAACATATAACTCACCACTACGTATTATAAAACCTCCACCCTACCAAATATACAGTAAATTGTGATGTTCTAGTTTTATAAAAATAAACAATAAGTAAAACGTCCGAGTTACGTCAGTGCAACATGAGGAAATTGCTTCCTGGAACGTGAGTATTATTGTAAAGTGAGCTGTACATGGAAAAACAATAATTGGAAATATAGATATTTGGTGAACTCTAAGCAAACATAAGTTTATATGGTTACGTTGGGAGATTATATTATTAATATATCTTAAACATTTTGTCAAATTGATTATTTAACTCTCTTTATATAGAACCGTAGAGTAAAATTTATTTATATGACATCTCGATACGTACCTAATTTTTGTTTCTCTTGGAAATGAATTTTTTAAAGATAATTTAAACTCTGATTGTCTGTGGCGACCTTTAAATATCTTTGTCCAAGGTTTATTTTCTGAAAACCAATGAAGAACGTGAGGGGAAATCGTATTAAGCGGTGTACTATTAATTTTGTCTACTCCACTGACAGTCTGCCTATGAGTGACTGAAAACTGGGTGAGCAAAATTGTTTTTAATTTTCTCAAAGTGACAGAAAAACTTAATTAAAGTATTGCTTCTCAAGATTGATGATACATTTGTTGAATCCATTCGAAAGGCTCAGTAAGTTTTTAGAGGAAATGTCATCACACAATAAATTAATAAATGTTAAAACCTTTTCAAATAGCCAAGAGTCATTTCAGGGCTGCTCACTTTCTGATAGATATTGAAAGTAATGAGTATTGACCTTTCTGATATAGTAAGTACGATCTTCCATCGTGAGGGATCGACTTGTTCCTCTAATAGAATTAGGAGAATGGTTTGGGTTAAGGGCGGGGCCTAACATGAGTATGTACTGAAGGACACATAGTTATTTAAGGTCATCTTAGTGGTACAATTAGGAGGAAGAGACCAACTTTTTAGACAGAAAATTAACTTGACAGTGGTAGAAAGAACAATCACGATCTCAATAATTGAATCTGAATCAGAGTTTCTCCAACACCCCAGAGTTCAAGTTGAGACCCCTCGTACTATTTATCTACTTTCCCGACATGGGTTATTTGTTAATTTTATCTTTTAAGACGAAAATACTCCAGATAAAATAATAAAATACAAATTTTATAAACGCTAACCACATTCTATTACTCACAGACTGATAGTTAATGACTGAGTCTACACGGTAGGAAAAAATAAAAATACTATCTAATTAGCAAACTTGGTCTCTTTCCGTGTTTCATTTTTGTCTGTCGTTGAAATACTAAAATACATTTTGCACTAATCTTGTATGTTTAATTACTTAAAATACCAACGAACATGACGGTGAGTAACAACTGATAACTCTACGCAATCCAATTTCTTCTCTTTACTTTATTTATTTCAGCTGAGAATACCTTGAGTTAGTACTATTTCACGCATAGGGTAAATATTCAAGTTTTGACGTATATACATTCAAATTGGAGCTACTTACTGAGCGTGAACAATATGCTCTTTAATAGAGACTTTTCCAGCACTTACAAAATACTGTCAGAATTCAAAATTTCAAGTCTCGAAGACTATTTCTTGTGTTTGTAAATACGCCAATTTTTACAATTTTAAAAATTCAATTCGTAGCGCATAAACTAGACTCCAAATAAAATAATCAATAATAACAAATGTTTGATTACAGATTTGTGTTTATAATAGTATAAAAAGAAAATCCTCTGTGACTCTCTGTACATCATAGTAATATATTTTATTTGATCTTATGTAAATTCATTTAGATTTTAAATATAAAATTATTAAAACAATATTTATAAATTTTAAATACTAAACCATTTATTTGTATACATTTTAGATCACTTTCACTGAATGCACTGTATTTTACAAGTTATTCAAAACCAACTCCTCAAATATGAGAAGAAAAATGAAAACAGTACTTAGATGAAAATAAGACAATTCAGGGTAATAAATTCTGAAATTGTCCACCGAGGTGTTAGCTGCGGTACACAGGGATGTGTAACTTCACTTAGACAGTCAGTGTTTGTGTGAAACATCTGTGGCTTGTCCCATCTAAACACTATGTCAATCCATAGACTGGCATTTCTATAAAGAGTTTTTACTACACTTTTATTCCTGTAGGAGTGATACATGTTGAACAGATATGGTTTTTAAAATATAGTTTTTTGAGTAAAATTAAAGTAATGAAAATTTAACTTTTTTAAAAATAATGAGGATTGTTCAAATTCCTAAAAATACGGTTGAAATATCAAAATGGTAATTTTAAACAGTTTTTATAAATTTTAATGTTTAGTTCTTATAAAACACTAAATTTTAATAAATTTTTTTAGATTTCAGTTACCCATACAATGATACCAACCTTAAATCTATACGACTAAAAAAAAAACGATTTATCGTCAGAATTGTAATTTCAACTTTGATAATTAAATGTGACAACCGTGATGTTATTACATCCGGGTGGTCTGAGTCATCCACACGAGCGTAGCAAGTGGAGACACTCTAATATAAACACATCTACTAAGATGACCTCGCCGAAGTGAAAAGATTAGTTATATAAACAATTACGTTGTTCAAAGTAACTTTGTAACAGCTGATTTAAACAAACTGGGATTCATTTTAACGTTCAATACAAGAAAAAAACTTTAGAGCAATACATTTAGAGAGTGTACTTCATTACATTGTATGGTGTATCTGTATAATGGTCCCATCAAGTTGTTTGATAGGAAAATCGTAAGATTGTAGATGATTTGTCGAAAATTTTCATTTTTCTGTTTCACAACAGCTACAAGAAATATCTTAACTAATTCTGCGAAATTCTTATGGAAAATATTGAGCAATGAACTTACTGTATCATTCACGATTTTCAAGAGGTTGTTCTATGAAACGTAAGGAATGAAAATGAGCAACGATGTATAAAGATTTTAATTATGAACGGTAGGTTTGAGATAACAAGGTGAATTGTAACTTATATACTGTACTAGCGAGGGGATATGGAGAATATATACTTACAGAATTTTGTTTTTAAATGTGTTATTTTATTTCAAAATTTAAAAGAGGAAAAGTATACCCTGATTAAATCTTACTTTTTTTCAAAAAAATCTGTTGACAAGAATAATAAACTATTCTTGTACAGAATTAAAAAATATACAATTTTCTGAGCTTTTCGAGATAAGTTAAACTGTATTATTGGTCTTAAAATTTTGTTTGTGAATCCAACGTATTTTAAGGAAACACACTCTTGACGGTGAGGAGATCTATAAATACTTAAATCTTGTAGAATTGAGGTCAGATTAAAATATATTTCACATACAAGTTTAATTTTCTACCGTGTAATGCCTTTTCATTATAGAACACAAAAGTCACACTGTTCTTTTCTCTATGCAAGTCACAGTTTGGTTGTTCTTCAAATAACCTTGAAGATATAGATCAAAGAAAGCGTTTTTATTTCCTCCACGATATCATATATTTTTGTTTGAAACACGTTTCATCAAAACTTGCCGATTATAGTTACACAGTATTCGGTTAGTTTGTTAATTTTCCAAAATTTTGACCTTTGGTTTTTAACTGTTTTCAAATTTCATGACATCAGGAAACAAATTTTTTTTTTTAACTTTGTCCTTCCGTCGTCGTTATCGTTGTAGTTATTATCGTCTGTACAAAAACATGATTACTATAAACATTTTAGTATAAGACATGGAATAGGAGGCTATAGTAATATTTATATTTAAATTCAGAAAATAATATTAAAAATATGAAAACTTAGATCATTTTAAACAGTTCTTTTGTTGATATCTCATTCAACTTTTAATATCAATTTTACATGTAATTTTACTAACATGACATCACCACAAAATCGAATAAGTAGTCAAAAATGTATTTGCGAACGCTGTCATTTCCGAGAAAATGTAATATTCATAAAGATACAAAATTCAGCAGAGCAAGTCATTGACAACAGTGTATCGAGTGGAGGGAGCCCCCGTCATAGTGTGCAGCTTCGAGGTCCACTAGTTTAGGTTAGTTTAGGTTAGGTTAAGTTGGGTTAGGTTAACCTAATAAGAGCGAAAGAGGTAAGATTGTTAATATCCCTTGATTTACCAATACAATTTAACAAATCCTACAAAGAACATGAAACCAACTTGTATGTATTATATTTAGAGTATATGCTTGTATAATGGGATTGGGTAGGTGCCATGATGGCGCTAATCAACCTACAGAATCACATGGCTCAATTTAATTGCAAATCCAGTATAATAGGATACTGGATATAAATAGGAGGTAATATTGTTTTTTTGAAATAAAGAAGGATCCAGATTTTATCTTAAGCAAAAGGTTTTTGTTTTATGACACAGAGGCGTGTGATGATGAGGATTTAATTCCCTCCTTTATATGTTAATGAATCAACAACGATAAAGAAGTTGTAAAGAAATAAACTCATTTATATGTAAAACAATTCACTTTTTTTTTATTTTCCTTATTTTACTTAATAACTGTCTTATTTTACTTACTTTAGTGCAGAGAAACTATTATTAAGTGAAATTTAATAGAACTTCAAGTTATTGAAAATTTATTCAGTTTACAAAAAAAGTAATTGTATTGTAACGAGAGCCTGGTTGATAGATATTTTTATGTTAAAGTTTTGACTGACATAAAAAAGAGACTAATAAGTGTTCATAGTTTTAACATAATCTGAAGTAATTAAAATATTATAAAAATCAAACGGCTACAATTCAACTTATAGTTATATACAGAGTGGTGAAAACAAACCTGCCCCCCCCCCTCAACGTTTTTGTTATTTGAGATAAATGAAAGCAGTTTGCGCCATTCTATTTTGCAGCCATTTTACTTTTTGGGCCGCCATTTTGTTTAGGATAATCGGATTGATATTTAAATTACATATTCTTTCTCGTCTTTTTATTACGAACACAATGACGTATCACATGTATATCCTATTTGTAATGTTTTACAGGGTTACCCCTTCCCCTTTGGGCCCCGGGACCCAAATTTGAAAATTATTTTGTCATGAAAAGTGTCCGTACCTCCAAAATATAGTGGCGCAAACCGCTTTCATATATCTCAAATAACAAAAACGTTGAGGGGGGTGCAGGTTTCTTTTCAGCCACTCTGTATGTTGCTTCCTAACTGTGTATAGGGAAACTAGTATGAAGTGAAATTTTACAAAAACTAAATGTTTTGTTGTTTTGCTTACCCAGTATACAAAATACAGGGTAATTTTTTAAATCGTCCAAAAATCTTCACCTTTGTTATTATCTGATCTTCACAATTAATGGCCTAAGAAAACCGCAAAAGTGATTTTTGATCTGTCGTCCGTTCATCGCAGTTCTGAGATTCGTTATTAGTTTCCACGATAGCTGCTACAAAAATAAGTAGGAAGATGATATTTGAAACAAAAACTATATTGTTTTCCTTTATAAATCTATTAAAATTCAGAAAAAACTAATTTAAAATATCAAAATGGCGGATATTGTTGTTTTGTTCATATCCTGTAAGTTATTCAATTTATATCATACTAAATTAGATACTAATTTCCAGATTTCAGTTCAATAATGGCCTTAGAAAACCGTAAAAGAGATTTTTGATCTGCCGTCCGTTCGTCAGTTGTTATTGTCATTATAAGCACAAAGATTAGCTGCAAAAAATAAAGTAGGAACATGAAATTTTGGTCCAGAATACTAAATTTGGTTAGTCTATACCCTATTAAAATTCAAAAAAATTTGATTTAAAATGTCAAACAATGTTTTTTTCATTCCTCGTAAGTATTATACAATTTATAACATAATAAATTAGTAAATAAATGTTGAGCTTGACTTGTGAGATAATATTAGATAGAATAAAACTTGAACACAAGAACTCACAAAATATTGGTTTACTTAATCAAATATGTTTTAACGGCAAAGTCGCCATCCTCAGTAATTCATTAGCTACAATAACTAAACTATAAACTAAACTACCACTGAGTATGGCGAATTTGTCGTTGAAACGCGATTGATTAAGTAAACGTAATTTTTTGAGAACTTGTGTTTGACAAGAAAGTAGTTATATTGTAAAATATTATAGAGAAAATTTTCGATTAACAAAAAAATCGTAACTAGTTTAGTAAAATTCTTGTGAAAATAATTGGGAGCGTTGACTTAGCATTGAAAATATTCAGAGGATATTCAGCGGAAGCATTGAAGAGGAAGGATCTGTAATACTTCTAAATTATGAATACTGAGTTGAAATAACAAGGTGAATTGTAACTTATATACTTTACCAGGAAACTTGGAAAATAAACAAAAACATTTTTCGATAAAGATAAAGTTTATTTAAACATTTTAAAAGACAAAATTATAAATAAATACGACGTATTGAGCTTTACTTGTTAAATATTATTAGATAGAAAAAAAAATCGAATATAAGATCTCACAAAAACAATTTTGTGAGATTTTATGCTCGAATTTTTATCTATTTGACAAAATAAATTACGTTTTCAAAATATATTATTCAAAATAATAAATCCTTTCTTCCTGCATAGAAGTAAATCATTTACGATTTTGTGAACTATACTTGATGAAGATAAACCGCATAAATTACCTTTACTATAATTCAATGTTGTTATGTTATTCGTGCCTGCAGCGGTTTGGAGTTACCCACCTTATGATCAAGTAAATTGTTATAATTACCAAAACGTTTATCACTCACTAGTGAGATTGTCTCAAATTGTATTACGCTTATACAATACGATAGGAAAGTATTTTATCTTGTACATTATCCTTCTAAATCTAACATATTTTCGGGGGAAAACTTCTAGACAGTCAGGAGATATCCAAATATTTTGTTCAATCTTTCGTAATTACGAGCGGATTAAGAACTGTTACTAAAAATAGTTTTAATATTTTAGCGTCTAATAGGAATGCACAAAATAAAAGCACAAGTTTCTATTTTACTCAAAATTAGGGTAATCTTTAAATAAACGTAGATCAAACTAATAATATAATAATGTTATATTATTTTCTCATCATATCAAATGTTTTTATCAAAGAACACGTTTCAAGACTTGCTGTTTTTACTTACCCAGTATACGATGTAATGATCCTTCACAATATTGACCTCTGAGTTTTTTGACTGATCTGCAATATATCATGACTATATGTTTCATGATATCAGAAAACCGAAAAAGATTATTTTCAACAAAGTGTTCGTTAATCAACGTTTATTGTTTGTAACACGTTTGCCGTAACAAAAATTAATATAAAACTTGAATTTCGTTACAGAGGACTACAATGTTCTCAACCAGAATCCCTTTGAAAAAAAATAGTAATAAAAAATATATTAAAACATTTTAAACAGTTTTTTTTATATCTAATCTGTTATTGAAAACTCATAACACACTAAATTAGATTTCAATTGTGCATATAATGTACCAACCAGACTTTTCCACGATGACAAGTTAATATCAAAATTGTATTATGAACGCTGACCTTTCCAAGAAAATTTGATTAGCACAATTTTTGATAAGGCAGGGCAAATTACTAACACAAGTGTAGCTATCATATATGTATAGCTTCGGTGCCCGCTGTGAATCGAACGAAGCGAGTTGATACTTTAAAATAGTTAACATACCTTATGTCAAAAGTAAATCATTATTCTTAATAGTAGCTACAGCTGTTTCGACTCAATATAAGGCATCCTCAGGCTTAGCACACGTAAACAAACTAAAAACATGTTCACAACACAAAACTTCTTTGTATATAAAAACACACACACACAAAATAGTAAACCGGGTTGGTTCTTGTTCTATTGTAAAAATAAAAAGTTATTATTCCCTGATGTAGCCACATCCTACAACTTCTAATGCTCCTGAATGACTGGTTAGGATTTCTTCTGTCGTTATCTCCTATAACCTTGGTCTTGTGTGGTTACTTTTCAGTCATTCAGGAGCATTAGAAGTTGTAGGATGTGGCCACATCAGGGAAGAATAACGTAAATTATAATAATAGGCCTAATAAATTTTAAAAAAAGGTTGTTATATACACATCTACAAAGCCCGTTAGGTTCTAGTTAAATCCAGGAATGTAGGGTTATACAAAATTAGTAGGTACAGAAATCCTGTGTTAAATAAACTTAACCTACACCTCTTGATCTACAAATACAATTTAATAATTCCTATAAGGCCCTATAAACCAACTTTTCGGCATTAAACTTAGATAATCTACTTGTATTACTTTGTATATTAGAGCTGATTAAGTACAATGATGGCACAAACTACATATTTATAAAATCACGTAGCTCAATTCAATATGAGAATAAAATAACGATAAATGCATACATTGTTAAGAAAGTAGTTTCGGATACACTCTACAGTTAATTGTGTTTGTTTTATGACACAGAATTGTGTGATGATGAGGATGGAATTTCGTTTATATGCTAATGAAGCAACAACGGTAAATGAATTGTAATTTTAAAATCTCGTTTATATGTAAAACAATTCAATTTTATATGTTGCTTCCTAACTGTATATAGAGAAACTAGTATGAAGTGAAATTTAACAAAAAATAAATGTTATTGAATATTTATTAAGTTTTTAAAGATTGTTGTAAATGTTGATAGTTATTTTTGGTTAATAGTGAAGGTGTTGACTAATTTGTGTTCAGGTGCTAATAATATCTGTGAAATGAGTGAAATATCACAATATAAAGCAACTTATTACTTTTGTTTTGCAAGACAGTATACGATGTACAAAGTAAGTTAGATAATTGTCGTATAATTTCAACATACGTTTTTAAACTGATCTTGACCTTACGAAGCCTCTGTAAACTGAAAAATGAATTTAACATCCTGTCCTTCCGTCGTAGTCGTCATTGCCATTCTCGTTGTCCTCTTTACTTAATACAGCAAAAAAAAAATAAAGTACAATCATGTTATTTCGTATAGAACCCTGTTGGAATTCAAAAATATATAATTGAAATATTAAAAATGGTGTCCATATAACGAAAACTTTTGTTCATATATCGTATGTTGTTAAACTTGTAATTTCGACACTGACTTCTAAACTAAATATGTCATTTGTATAGTTACAAAATACGGCCGAGTTACTGACACAAGCATAGCGAGTCATATGTGAGCTCGAGGTCCATTAATGTCAAGGCACTGATACTAGCGAGCGAGTAGACGTTACAATATACCATGTGTCCAAAAAGTCCCACCCCCTCTTATTTTTTTTATTAATGGAAATAGACCGATTTGCTTTGGGGAAAGTTTAAATAACGAAAGGAGGAGTTTTTGAAGTATCCAAATTTTCAACCCTTACCCACAAAATGGGGTAGTTTGGGGGTAAATCAATAATTTAAATAGCAACCCCTATTGAGTGATACCTCATTTTAAAGGTCTTTTCAAAATAAGAATAATGGCCCAAACTAGAGGTCTCTAAGTTCTTCCTACCCAACATCAACTTAAATCAAACTTAAACCCAAGCAACCGATCAAATTGTGAATGTTAACCTACAAACTCCGGTTGTTTTTATTACATTACAAACTGCTCTATGTTGGTAAAATGATGGTAAAAGCCTTACCTTGTTTTTTTAGCTTCGATTAGTTCTTGTAATGGCTACCATTTGATTGTTGGCAGAAATAGATTCTGGACTCAAAAGCTTGTTGTACATTTCGTAACATTTCCGGTGTAATTATTAACGTAAAATTCACAATTCTATTGGTCGCTATGTTGGGTAGGATGAACTTAGAGATCTCTAGTTTGCGTCATTATTCTTATTTTTAAAAGACCTTTAAAATGAGGTATCACTCAATAAGGGTTGATATTTAAATTATTGACTTACCCACAAACTACCCCTTTTTGGGGGTAAGGGTTGAAAATTTTGATACTTCAAAAAACTCCTTCTTTGGTTATCTAAACTTTCCCCAAAGAAAATCTGTCTATTTCCATTATTTAAAAAAATAAGTCGGGTGGGACTTTTTGGACACGGGGTATGTATACATAACTATAAGACCCGTAAGTCTTGCGGCTGTATTAATATACACAATTGGGAGATTTAGAAAATCTATGGAACAAATTTACCCTATTGGGTAAGAACCTTGAATTACCGGTTCATTAGGCCTATAACAATTATTACAAGTCCCCCCCCCAAAAAAAACATATGTACCATTTCATTAAAAGATATTAAAAGATTAAAGTAGGTACTAATAACTTTTTTTGTCTGTATTTATTCCTGCATAAGTTTAGGCAATAAGTCGGTGAGAGGAGCAACCTAAACAAGTAACTCAGTAAATGCTATCACTCTTTTAGCCGACATCACTTTTTGGCCTGAATTAAATTTCCTTAAAGTTATTAAAAATAGGTTTCACAAGTTTTTCGTGGTATTTAAAATTGATAAACTATCCCCCGCTCAATTTAAAAAACTAAAACCATAGCTTTTTTATTTTGCCCATCCAAATAAAGATATTCAAATATTTTAAAGAATAAAGACGTATTAGAATTTTCTATTCAGCCAACAGGTAGACGTGTGATATAATGTGTTCAAAAATTATTAAAAATACTTCCATAAAAGTACAATTATATTAATTAAAACACACCAAATCACGCTACCTCCACGTGCAAAAATCTTTAGAAGTGTCCTTGTTCTCTACGTCCACCTAAAATATTTTTAATGAATCTCTTTTCAAACATTACCACTTCAACCATCCTCTTTTCAAAATTAGTAACCGGTCAAATGGAATTAAAATTCATGATTATCAGAAAATATTTGAATATTATTTAAAACTACAATTTGCAGCTACTGGTACCCTTGTCTTCTAATTATTAATACAAGATGAAGAATTTCGAGGTAACCTCAATCGTAAAAAACAACTTCTATAGATCTTTATATTTTTCAAACCGAAATTATTATTTGTTTTGTTCTTCATTCACAATTACGTATAAAATGAATCTCAACACAATATTTGATAAAAAATATACTTTCTTAAGTAACATCCCTATAGTAAATTATAACACAAACCCTAGAGTGCTTAAATACTATTTCATAATGGAATTAATGAAATTTCAGTAAATTTTTAATTTAAAAATGCTCACTTTTTATACAGTTAGTCGTGGATATTTCGTTTCTATACGCTGTAAATTGAACCATAGTATTATAAACTTTAATGTAATAGCAGATATTTCTTGTTGAAACTCCATATTCAATGATAAAATAAAGCAAAAGCTTAAAGTTTCAAATATTTAATAGTATAAATGAGCTGCAATTGTTTCGCCTTGCGGCATCGGTTGCCCGACGATGCCGCAAGGCGAAACAATTGCAGCTCATTTATACTATTAAATATTTGAAACTTTAAGCTTTTGCTTTATTTTATCATAGTATTATAGGTTAGTGTGTGTTGCTTGAAAATCTGCAAAAAATGTTATCTTTATTTATTTTATATTATATAAAATTATATGAATGTTTAACAGCATAAAGTAATAATAATTAAACAAATCAATAACGTTATTTTTAATAGTTTATATTATATTTAAATTTCTGTCAAATTTTCCACTTAAATTAAGTTTATTAAATTAGTTTATAATTGAAAAAAAAATTCAAAAATCCCAGTCAATTGGAAGTGTTTATCTTTATATGCAGATATAATATTAACTTATAAACACTCTTTTTAATAGTTTAGTCATTTACATATTTTAAAATTATTATTCAATAATGAAAACTTATTATTAATAGTTGCCGTTTTTAGTAGTTAGCGTTTAAATACTCGTATGGGAAACCTCAGGTTTGTATTTAAGAAAAATTACAATGTGGTTTTAAAATTGTGTTTGTTAATATTAAACTTATAAAATGAGAATTTGAGATGTATTGTACTTATAAATCAGCATCACTAAATTTATTTTCAGTCTATTAATCACTGCTCTTTTTTAAACAATACCCATTGATCATTCAATAAGTAATTAAACAAATCTATATTTTTTCCGTTGAAAATAGCCAGCACTTTGCATGACATTTTATCATTGCGTTCCCCTAACATTTTATGGCAAGACGTAAAACTGTATTTGCACTAGGCATTATGTACCACACAAAAATCTGTTTAGTGATACTTAATAAATGACCTCTCATTGAATCGCCCGACCCTGAAAATTTCAGAGTATTCAAGAGATGGTGTCTTTATTGAAAAAATAATAATATTAAGATTTTTCAGGTTTACAACAAGTGGGAGTTAATAATGGCATCTGTTACTCACATTAAATTCCATTTAATGATTCTGTATACAACCAATGACTACATAAATACTATAAGACACGACATGGCCATGTTAAATATTCTACGCTTATTCTTGAGTTGACAAATACCCGCTAGGTGGCGTTGATGTGACCAATCTGAAGTTGACGTGACTGGCGCTAGGTGGCTCTATGGTCAAACAATGTTTCAGGCGGGTAAGAGAAAACGCACTGATGCCACATATGGGACCAGAGATGCGAGGGAAGGTCGAGAATCGCTTATCTCAGCGCACGAACTGACAACACTGACTATGCTGACGGAAGTAAGTGAGAAGGCTTGTGAGAGAGAGGTCAACAGTTGTACAGTCTCAACCAAGTGGGATGCGTACAGTCAAGCACCTGCTGCTAGCGCTTTCTGATAGCTGTGTGTCAAACTTGTGACGAACAGCACCCGTAAAGCGTAGACTATTTCCCTATCCTATGTCGTGTCTTATAGTATTTATGTAGTCATTGATACAACTCACCTTTTTAGTACGATTTAACTTATCATTGCATCAAATTCGATGATTTTGTCCTATGAAGTTTCCAATCTGTAATTTATTTTGCTCCGTCTGCAAGTCAGTAGCTTTGACATGATTATGAATTCGTCGTTGGTGCTTTACTGATGCAGTTCTTATATTTTTGCATACGTTATCCACTTTACGATTATTTTCGTGTTTTCATTTTGACATTTCAATTTTAAATTCACATTGTCCGCAGTGATTTATTTTGGAAGATATCAAAGTATCAAATATTAGATTGCATGGTGGAATCTCACGGATGTAGTTTATAGGTCCATACTATGTCAAAACTTACGTATGAAGATGTTTATTTAAAACGCTCAAGAAAAATCAACTAATACGGCTACGAACAATATATATCAGATTTTGTTTTTCTATTTGATGTGCAGATCATTAAGTTGAGAGTCATTTGAAAATAGTTTAACTTATTTTTATTAATTGTATTACGTAGAAAATGCACTACTTTTTTTTCATTTTATTAGTGGATTTAGACTAATCTAGACTTAACTAATTAGTGAAAGGGGCCATATCAGTATCAACACCTTTTCTCAGTAGCGTTAGATTCTTAACTTTCAACTTTAGTTTTATTTCTTTCTGTACCGACTATTGCTATCTTCTGACACTAACGCTAATAGAGTAATCAAGGGCTAGGAGCTCTACATTATGACCTTCCTTTCTTTTTTCATCAACCTCTGAGAATATAGAGGTTTTTCGCCTTACACAACGAGGGATATAAATAGTAGAGAGTCAAGAACTTCATACATCATCCACAAATATCAAGACAGCGTATCTGGCAAGTTATTTTATAAAATCGCTTGTTTAAAATTTTAGTTATTATTATACAAGTAGTTGAAATTTATGTATTATATGTAAATAAACATTTAGCAGGAGAAAGTTTTAAATTTTTTTAAGAATTGTAAGTGTTGTTTGAGAAAGTACTATATTTAATAGCATTATGTTTTTTTAATTAATAGATAATTCCACAAACAAACACAAAAATATAAAGAAAATTATGGACAGTCTTATTCACTCACAAATAGACAAAAACAGTTTCACATAGAAAATGTGTGATAAAGCAAAGAACTAAGTTTGGATGGAGACATATTAAAGCAGAATTAACTTAATAAAGTTATTTCAAAAAAGAAACTTTAAATTACAACTCTAGAAGTTTCCAAATTCAGTCGTAAATCATAACTTTGTTATCTTGTTAAACTTTAAAATTATGACGATTTTAGGAAATGAAAAAGTTTTGTTAAACAACAACCACGATAAAAGCACCAGTCAGTGATTTTTAAAGTTATTTATTATTAAAAAGTATTGCATATGACAGCTGTCACATTAAAAAATAAGAAGTTATGAACAAACTTAGAAATCTTTCCTCCGTTTGTTTGTTTGGAAATTAATTTGGTTTGAGATCAGCTTTCTATGAATAATATTTAAGATACTTTTTTTTCTAATAGCTATCCTCTCCACACTTACAATAACTTTTTTATATCAAAACAAACACTATTCTGTTTCTGTCAATTAGTATAGTAAAAACTGTTTACCAACATACACACACAAATCATAAATAAACAAACTGCGAGGAAGTTCCGCCACGAAGGTTGACGTTCTTTGAAGTACGAATGCTTCATTTCTTCATACATATGGACAAATATATTAAGAAGCCGTTTTTTTGGAAATTCAAAATTATTATGAATTTTCATCAGTTCATATATTATATAAAACATGCATGAGCATGTAAAACAGGTAAAACAAGAATCATATAGGGAAGGGTGGCAAACTGAATATGATCAAACTAGTACAGTTTCTATGTTGACTAGAATCACTTAACCTACTGAGAATTTTACTACACATTTGTAGGGTAAAGATATGCACATATATACAATTTTTAAAAAATATTTAATTTATGAATTGTATTGGGAGCAATAAATAAATGTTCGAGATACACTTTGTGAAACGCCACACTATAAGAAATATTTAAACTTTAATTGTTAATAGAAGAATACATTTACAAATAAAGCGTAAATTCTAAATCTATACTTCTTGTTTTCAAATTATTTGAATATCCGGAAAATATTTGAGTTCAACACCATATATATTGCTTATTTGGGGTATCTCTCTGTTGTAATAACATAGGGTAAATCAATGTTTTCAGAGTTGAAAAAAAAAATTAGATATCTTTAATTTGTAATAAAAAAATGTAGACATGATTTTAAAATCATTTAAAGAATAAAATATTGTATAACTGTCTAGTTTTGGAGCTGCTACAAATATTTTCTTGTATTATTTAACGTTGTGCAATGCTTGTAAATTTTCTTATTTGTAAATCCTGGAATTGTTATTAAAATTTAAATGTGGCAATTTAAATATGTATTGAATACGCTTATCAAAATAAATTTTACCAAATCAAATGACACGGTGAAACTTTTATTGAGACAAGCTATCGGTGATCAAATGGAATATTTTAAGTAACACATCCGCATGCTTTAAGAGAGACTGTAACAAAATTAGACAGACTCTATCCGATAATAATTAAAAACTTGCTTCTTTCAATAACTAAATATGAATTACAGATTGTATGTATGAAAGATGAGTTGTAGTAATTGACGTGAAAAGTGCCTTTTGAAGTATCGTAAATTACCGGGTATAAATAAAAACAACGACAGCATCCTACCTTGGTTTCTGTGGAGAAAGTATGACTGAAAAAGAGTAATCTACTGATAATTAAAATATATAACTATTTTCCCTTTCCCTGTTTTTAAATTTAATGTTAATATTCAATGTTGTTTCCGACTTGTTTACATATTTCAATTGCATATTCTCAATTAGTTTTGCTCGTGTTTGACAATCAGCCGAGCGAAAAACATAAATACTGTATTTACAATACTGTATTCACGTAAAAAATTTGAAATTTCTTACAAAAGATTAAATACAAAAACTAATTTTAAATAAATTATATTAGGCTAGAATCTAATTAAACATGATTTCAAAACAACTGATGTTTCTGCGGTAAACTTGACATCTTTGTTTTTAATCCATTCCATTACTTTCTCAGTACAACATAATGTGAAAAAGTAAAATTTTCAAAAAACTGTGTCAGTTATTTTTAATACGAAACTAAACTTTTGCGTAAGAAGGTAAATGTTATTTTAAAGTTTTACATAATGCATCAGAATAACCGTAACAAAAATAACAGAAACAAACATGTAATTTTGATCCTTTGAATAAAATAAACATATTTCCATTATTGAAGATATATGTGTGTCTATGTATCTTGCTATTTATTATTCATTTAATTAAATTGATTTTTCTCAACTATGTATATGAAAAAAAATTATGAATTATATTATACAACAACTGATAAATTATTGTCGTACTTATTTAGGCAATTTTTTTGTATGTGAAAATATATATTAAATTAGTATAGGGTAGATGATTACCTGGGAAAATTTTCATCGATTGAAAATGAATTACAATGGTCAGTTAGTTACCTTGGAGTAAATCCTGTGTTGATAGAATATTAACATATTCATCACTACAGAGTGGAGTATACAAGCTGTAATAGCTAATGAGAAGAGGATAGACACCCTCTCCATCGGTGCGTGTCCTTCAGTGCCTAATTTTCGTTTTGTTTTTTGTATATGTATACTTAACTGGAGCCACTCAAAGATTGTGAACACAAAACTGTTTATTGTTCGCTATTTTATAATTAATCAGACAATTTTCCATCTCTCTACTACGTGTCAGAACTCAAATTAAAGATCTTGAAGACTAGTACTTGTGTTTGTAAATAAGCCAACTTACAAAATCTAAAATCGCAAAACTAGACCTCAAATATTAGAACTAGTGACACGAAATGTTTTATAATCAGCTTAATTTGTTTACAGATTTGTGTTTAAATTGGCATAAAAAGCGAAACATGAGGGACTGTTTAGATATCATAGTAATTTATTTATTTAATTAAAAGTTGTTTAAATCAATAAGTATTAAAACTAAAATTATTAAAACAATAAATATAAGTTTTAAAATATCGAACCAATTTTATAAGCTCTAGTGCTTTGAATTCACATTCAAATTATATTACAAGTTACACTATATCTATTTGAGAAGATAGATATATGTTTTATTGTTTAATAAAAGAGAAGATATGTTATATTTGAGAAGATATTTAATGTAAGCGTAGTAGGGTAGCCAACTAATCAAATGTGAGAAAGGAAAATTAGAACAAGTAAACCTCATTAAAACCCATTTAAAATATGGTTGACGTAATGAATTGTGAAACGTGAACTGATGTGTTAAAAGTGGCACGCAGGGATGAGTTACTTCAAGCGTCTACAGTCAGTCCTTGGCTGTGGGACATTTATGTGGCTTATCCTTTCTCACCACAATGCCACACACACAGATACATCTATATAAATATAAAAACATTTTTATTTCTTACAAGATGTAAATGTTGAATATATATATATATATATATATATATATATATATATATATTTTAACAGAGTTGTATAATTGAATTTGAAATATTGAAATAAAAGATATTTAACTTTGAAAATGGTTGATTAAAAAGTTACGTAACACTTGCAATAAAATTTATATTTAATAAGTTATTGTGTTTTAATATATTTCTCAAATTATTAACATATTTTTTGAAACTTCTTTTTTCAATTCAAAAAAATTTATTACACGAAGTTTTCTAGAGTACGGATCATTTCTAATTATCAAATAATTAAACAGCAAAGATTACAAACAAAAAACTAGAAATCTTGAGATCTAACAAAATAAACAAAATTTATATAGGGATATATTCTTCATGTCTACTCGCTAGTAATGTATATAAGTTACAATTTACCTTGTTATTTCAACTCCCAATTCATAATTAAGGGGTATAACACATCCTTCCCCTTTATTCCTGACGTTAATTCTTTACGCTTGGTAGATCATCCCCTTGAATGTTTTGAATGATGGGTTCATTGCTCCCAATTATTTTTCAAGATTTTTCTTGTTAATGTTATGAAATATGGAGACGAAGTGCAATCCTCTGCAATCTTACGATATTCTTGTTAAAAGCATCGACGAGGCTATCATGCTATTGCCCAGATCCACCATATAATGTAATGAAACACATTCTCTATATGTAATTCATTAAAGATGGATAATTCGGTTTTGTAGGACATTTTAGGATAAGTTTGTTAGCAGTTGTTACACAGGTATTGTGCCCTCTCTTGACTTTGGCAAGGTAGTAGTTGAGTTCGTAGTCTGTACTCGCTCTCTTCGTGTCAGTGGGAAGCTGTACATATGTTTGGAAACCTCTTTAATTATTTATCACGAAACAATTCAAATATCACATTTTTTTTCAAGATCAGACTTTGAAATGATATGTCTGACGATAAAGTAGATATATTTCATCGTAGATGTGGGAAATTGGTGTATTACATGCAGAATTGTGACATGAAATTTATGTGTTATAAGAATCATAAACGAGATATGTACAAAAACTGTTAAAAAAGGTTAACATTTAGACATTTTCTATTTGATTCGAATGAATTTAAATATGAATATAAACAAGCACTATGTTATGCCCGATACAAAATGTAATGTTTCTATCTTTTTTATGGGCGCTATCCTCCTTACGTACAGATGGCACCAGAGAAATCGACGACAATGGCTCTAAAGACAATGGTACCAACTTCAACGAAAAGATACCATATTTAAAATTAGTTTCCTGTGACCTTGAACTTGAATAATATTAGTCAAAATATGATCGTCGAAATTATTTGATATTACCTACAGTAACTAACCACATAGGTACATCATATACTGTGAAGGTAAATAGATAAAATAATATAATCTATTGATGGATGTTAAAATATTTGGTTAAATCTTGAAAAATTAAGGTCGGTTTAAAAACTGTTTCGGATAAAAGTTAAAAATTTTGTAACGTATAATTAAAATGTACAAAACAAAAACATAGGTTTAATAATAGTTGGGTTATTTTCAAATAACCTGGAATATATAGCTCAAGCAAAGCATTAATAATGCCCTTTTATTTCTACCTAGATACTAAATACTTTTGTATAAAACAAGTTTAATAAAAACTTGTCGTTTATACTTACCCTCTATACTTGGTTATCGTTCAACACTTTCACCTCAGTTTTATACTGATATCAGACAACAGTAAAAGATTTTTTGACATGTAGTCCGTCCTTCCTTGTCTTTATCATCTGTTTTGTAACATCTGTTACAAAAATTAAAATTGAAACAAGAAATTTGATACAGGGGACTGTAGTTTTTATACAGACAATATCTTTTTTTTTCTAAATCAATTTAAAGTATCAAAGTCAAATAATTTCAAGAGTTTTATTTCAGATTTATATTAAGCATGGATTATAACCAACCTGACATCTCCACGTAGCGAGAGCAAAAGTATTGTCAAAAATGATTTATGTTATTTTTTATTTATCATTTGTGATTGTGTGTGTTTGTAAACACTTTTCATTTTATTAATTGACAAAAAGAATAATTGTTATTGTTTTAATATAAAAACGTTATTGAAAATGTGGGGAGGGGGGAACGAGTAACAGATAAAATATATTATCACTTTTAAACATTATCCTTATAAAGCTGACTTTGCACATTCATTTTCAAACATACAAACTAATGTGAAAATTAGAATTTTGTTCATTGCTTATCTGACAGCTGTCAAACGTCATAATATTGAAAAAAAATTTAAAACAAATCACTGACTGGTAATTTTATGAGTTAACTTTTTTCATATCCTTAAATCGTTATATTTTTAAAGTTTAACTAGATGTCAAAGTGATGATTTATGACTGAATTTGAAAACTTTTAAAATGGAAATTTACAGTTTCTTTCCTTAAAATATGTTTTTAAAGTTAATTCAACTTATGTTTTCGTCAATAACTTTTATTTTTTAGATAATTTGAACATCATCACACACCTTTGTCTCAATAAAGTGATAAATGATAGGTTTATTTAAAACGCTTGTTACAAGTTGTTTCTGAACCTCGTAATTGTGTATATAACTAATTTCATGACACTGACTAGACCTTAATGGGGCTCAACGATGTAAATAACAGCCCTTAATTAATCAGTCTCCACTACCTTCTCTCTTGTCTGTGATTTACCCTGCTTTATCACGTAACTAATGTCGCATTTTCTTGGAAGATTTTTATTATAAATTACATTTTTGACAATACTTTCGCTCTTCGCCACGTGAAGATGTCAGGTTGGTAGTATTTCTTGCTTAATATAAATCTGAAATAAAACTCTTGAAATTATGTGACTTTTTGATACTTTAAATTGATTTAGTAATAAGTTGATATTGTCTGTATAAAAACTACAGTCCCCTGTATCAAATTTCTTGTTTTAATTTTAATTTTTATAACCGCAATCGTGCTTAGTACAGATGAAATCAACAACGTGGAAGGAAGGACGACATGACGAAACAATCTTTTACTGTTGTCTGAAATCAGTACAAAACTGAGGTGAAAATGTTGGACGATAACCAAGTATAGAGGGTAAGTATAAACGACAAGTTTTTATTAAACTTGTTATATACAAAAGTATTTGATATCTAGGTAGAAATAAAATGGCATTATTAATGCTTTGCTTGAGCTATATATTCAAGGTTATTTAAAGATAACCCAACATTGTACCTATGTTTTTGTTTTGTACATTCTAATTATACGTTACAAAATTTTAAAACTTTATCCGAAACAGTTTTTAATCCGACCGTATTTTTTCAAGATTTAACCAAATATTTTAACATCCGTCAATAAATTATACTATTTTATCTATTTACCTTCACAGTATATGATGTACCTATGTGGTTAGTTAGGTAATATCAAATAATTTCGAGGTCTATATTTTGACTAATATTAAAGTTCAAGGTCACAGGAACTAATTTTAAATATGGTATCTTTTCGTCAAAGTTGGTATCATTGACTTTAGAGCCGTTGTTGTCATTTTCCCCACTGTCATATGTACGTAAGCATTATAGCGCCCATAAAAAAAAAGATAGAGTCATGACCTCAGATGTTCGCTATGTAACTCAGGCGATGTAGAGAACACAGAACATTATCTGGGTGCTTGTTCTGTCGTCGCGGAAAAGATGGTTAGGTGAGAGTAAATTGTCAAGGAATATGGTCATGGAATATTTAAATTGTCATAACTGGCTATTATTATTGAATTACGTCTGGGAGGCTAAAAAATATAGGAAGAAACTGATAGTTGAAATTAATTATTGATTAGTTTACTTATCAGAAGGGTGTTCTTGCCTCCTACCATTTAATATATGCAAATAATTTGCAGTAAATTTTTGTGGTAAAGTCTAAATGTGAGTTTTTTTAAAGTTTTTTTTAATTCAAGGGTTAATTAATATTTGTTTGCTATATATAGTGATTTGATCTATTTAGGGTGTTTAGTTGAAAGTGTTATTTATTTGTATATTTTATATAACTGTAAATACCTACTTTTTCCTTCTTTTTTAATTAATTTGTAAAGCTTGATACTTTATAACCATTATGCATTGGTTATAATTGAGTAAATTAATAAATACATATTTTATTTTCGTTTGTGTACAGTAATGTATTATTAATTTTTTAGATTTCATAAATACATATATTATTATTATTATTATTATTATTATTATTATTATTATTATTATTATTATTATTATTATTATTATTATTATTATATAAAGTCAACTGAAAAAGTTATCCAAGGATATAATAAAGCAAAAGCTTAAAGTTTCAAATATTTAATAGTATAAATGAGCTACAATTGTTTCACCTTGCGGCATCATCGGGCAACTGATAATTTATAGGTATAGACAACTATTTAAACATAAGTAGTAGGAAATTGAAATACAATAGAGAAATCGGTAAAGGTAGGGGGATGACCTAGCAGGTTGATAAAGGTTAATGAACTATGTTACGGATGTGTTTTAGAAGAGGTGACAAATTTAATACAAATTGGTCATTTAAGTTGAGAATAACATAGTTCGTTAACCTTTATCTACCTGCTAGGTCATCCCCCTACCTTTCCCGATTTCTCTATTGTATTTCAGTTTCCTGTTACTTATGTTTAAATAGTTGTCTATACCTGTAAATTATCAGTTGCCCGATGATGCCGCAAGGCGAAACAATTGTAGCTCATTTATATTATTAAAATATTTGAAACTTTAAGCTTTTGCTTTATTATATCCTTCAATATGGAGTTTCAACAAGAAATATCTGCTGTTATATTAAAGTTGAAAGTTGAAACAGCTGTGCTATAATCAAAGAACATAATCTAAATTGTAACTTTAATTGATACAAACAATATGTTCGGAACATTTCTAGCAATACGCAATCTGTATACATCTGTATAAGCATTCTGTAATGAATGTATATACTTCCTTTACCCCCCCCCCCAGAAACTATAAAAAATGAGTCTTCCAAGGGCAAGCATGTATCAATTTTTTGTTTTTTTATAATATGACTTCACTATAACTTTGGTGTACTAGTATAAGCTAAACATGACGACTAATTCTTTGAAACGTTTTCTTGTTGATAGGTTCTGTTTAAGTAATTTCAATAGGTAAACTTAATGAAACTAATACCGATTTACTACTCAACGCAGATAAGTGATGTATTCCTAATTCATGTTTATTCTCTTTGTTGAAACGAAAGGTTGATTATTTGCATTTTTGTAATTCAGTATTTTATTGGTTTGTTATTTGTAACACATTTTGATACTGTGTTTATAAAGTGTTTGTAGTTACAATAAATTAACCTTTTGTTTGAAATATATTCTAATTTATATTTACATGTAATACATTTGTTATAGTATTTAATAGCAAGTGTTCTTAGTTATTAAAATTACCTGGTTTTTGACAAATATTCAAATTTATATTTTCATGTATCTTCATTATTGTTCGTTAGTTACGTAGTGTTAAGTATTACTTTTAGATTATCATTTTGGTAATTTTGTTCTCCGAATGAACTGTATAGTTTTATAAATTTGTTATATTCAAATTCTGGCCATTCCCAACGAGAGGGTCAAGCATCGTTATCTCCTGCTAATAGATGTTTTCTTCATAAAGGTTTATGACTTGGTTTAACTCTGATTGGCCGATCAACCTGAACTGAAGTAGGGGGAGGGGAGATTGTTAATTTAGTTTTATAACTTTTATTTTATTTTGTTAATATTAGTTTAGAACCATCAGATAATGGTAACTTGGTTATCGAAATGTCCATCAGGGGATTGTAAAAACATAGGCTAATATATTTTGCCAAAAGTTTATATGTGTTGTGTTATTGTACCTAACTAATGGTAGGGGACTTAGTGTTTACAAAGTATGATTAAAATATTTGTATATATATATATATATATATATATATATATATATATATATATAATTTAAATTACTATGATGGTATGAGGAAGCATTAAAATTTTCACAAAATCAGACAATATTTATCAAACTATTAATTAAGAATATATTAGCTTACATAAATTTAAAAATAGCATTATTTAAAAAGTGTATATTTCCTCACAAAATTGTAAGTTGTAAACAAATATTCCATTCATCAATTAATTTACAACGCGTTTGTGTAATACCTTTTTTTTTATCGTTACAACAATGTTCTATAATACTGTCGTTTCTGAAATTTAATATACCAGAACTATCACTTACAACTTACTACGACCATTTACTACTAAACACTAGTTGTGACACATCATCGCTCAAATCTGCTGCTATTTATTTTTATTTTGTTTTACTTACCTGATAATTTATGGTGTTTAATTTTAAATATCTTTTGACGTATACTACTTGCAGGTGGTGTGTATATACATTTTCTTTGGCTAAGTTCTTACACTCATATTGTTATAGTGTATGACAAATAAAAATGTTATCGTAGATGTAAAATAGTTATTAAAGCATCGAACCGTAAAGCTTTATTCGTGTGATAAATTTAATTTGTCCAAATACTATGTTTTTGTATACATTTAGGTTGTTCTAAGTTATAATTTTGATTTGACTTACTATTGAGTTACTTTGAAATCAATAGATAATTCTTTGTATCATGGAGAAAGACAAAAGTTATTAAAGATAGACTGCAATCGTAGTTACATGTAATAGATGTCCTTCGCCAAAAGTTGACAGGTAACTTTAAAACGTATGTAATTTATCAGAGAGGATATGATCATCTGTATTGGACTTTAAAAAGAATTGGAAAACGTATAGAATTCGTCGTTGACCGTTCCTATTTTAAACTTGATTCCTTTCAGAAATATCTGACTAGTTTCATTTTCATAAGATATGTTAATATTGTTTGTATTGTATTTCAGTAAATAATTATATATTTGAGTTTAGTAATTTCGTAGGTAAATTTATGTAAGCATTTTACTCAGAGATAAAGATAATCTATAGACTCTACATCTAGAAACATTTTTCGCCTTTTGGTGTCATAAGACGATGGCAATCCTGCAAGATTGGAAACAAAATGGAAATTATTATATACTCTTACTGCCTGATAGAAACTTCCAAGCAACTTTTTTTGCCGTAGGAAGTAAACACGTTTGCAGTAAACCTCTTTGAAGTTGGTACTATGAGCCCAGGTTCTTAAATTTTATGTTTGAATGTGTTAAATTGACGGTATTTTTCTCTCACAACATGCTTAGGTTTTCTACAAAATAAAGAAGCTTTGTATCCAAACGCCTAGACTTCAGCCCTTGGAAATTAAACTTCCAGGGACGTTTCCAAAATCGATTTAGAACGAATGATCAACAAAGTAGAATATTTCTAACTCTACTAGGCCATTTATTTTCTAGTGAGCATTGATAAAAACTATTTCCATCCATAAGTCCAGTCTTTCCAGTGACTGACTGTTTATAGCTTTATATGGTATATTTTCTAACTTAATGCCGATACAGAATCCCATTTTTTATATTCTAACCTAAAGCTTAGATATCAGTAAGAATGTCTTTAATTTCAACCTTTATGAACTCGATTGTTTTTTCCCAGTCATTCACTTAAGTGCATCAATTTGCGCTTTAAAAAAAATCAAATGTTAGTCCTGGATAAATAAGTGTTTTAGTCTTTGGATACAACTTTCTCAATTTATACGCCCCTCTTTTCGTTGTGTTTTTATTCTTCAGCCTCATTACCCCTTCTGTGTTATGTCTTCAATAATGTCAACTTTTATTTGGGTAATCTTCTTCATCAAATATTCGGATTCTCTTCCCACGAATTCATAACTATTCACTTTAAAAATATATATATATTTCTTACCTAAACTCACAACTATCTTTTATTTACTTTAATGACACCAAATTTCAGTAATTTCAAATTATAATGAAAACTTTCAGTAAGCTAAATTTCCTTAGAGGATGCATGGCCTAAGAGATTTCAGCCTGGTCACAATAAACATAAATTACCAAAATTTATTAAATTTAATTCCAGTTTTCTCTGCCAGATTTTCAGTGCACAACTCAAGGATAAAACACACTCTCATCAGCACAGTTCAATATCCAAAAATATCAAGATTCAGTTTATTGGTAAACGTATGACTTGTTTTCCAAAAATATATTTATCTGAGTCTAAACTGTAAGATATAACTTTTTCTAAGACCTACATAATAACAAAATAATGATCAAAATAAACTCAATTTTGTCAGTGGAAATATTTATTATGGTAATAATGTTATTGATCTTTAATTCTGCGAAACAAACCTGTCTGAAACTCAAATTACACCATGCTAAACGACAGCGTTGTAATAAAAATCTGGAATTAATTGTTTAGAAGAACGTAACCAAGCAGAAATAGTTAATTACACTTTATTGAAAGGTTTGTAGTCACGCAGTGTTGCGTGTAGGTTGGCATTTCTGGTTATAATAATAACCAACCTTTCAAGACGTATCGATTCAACCATCTATTAATCTTGGTTTCGTAGATAACAGCCTAATTATTTGGTATATATTATTTGTTTATGCTTATGTTTAGTGTTTTGAAGTGTCAGTTTCAAAACACTAATACACTTCCCACTTCATCACAAGTATAAAACAAATATTACACCTGTTTTAGGTACTACACATGAAGTTAACAGGCGTAAACTTAGGATGGATATTAGTGTCCTAATAGATAACACTTTCCTGATCTGACCTCCTGTTATTGTAGATATTAGTTGTCGATGCTTAAGCAGTTCAGTGACGCTTACGAATTTTCTCACTGTTTTAAAGAGTTATTTTTAACTAACCAAGATCATAAACTTTCTAAAAAGTGAATACAAAATTTTTTCATTACAAATAAAGGTTAATATGAAAAAATGATCTATGACATTGTTAAATTTAGAATGTTAGAAATTTTTAACATTGTTATTTTAAATCAACTTGTATGTAAGAAGGTCTGTGAATAATAAGAATACTGTAATAATACTTTTTTTTAATCTATTTAAAGATATTTATTTGTTTACACCTTATACAGATCTTTCAAATCAGTTTAGTGCCATATGGTATTCACCCAAACAGCTCTTCCTGTAAAAAATGTATACGTATGAAGGGGCTGTAACAATGCATATCACCGGATCAATCTAGTGTTCTACATAACTCTGCAAAAATTTAGAACTGTAAAAAATATCTAAAACAAGACTTGATACAATAGTGTATATTATCTATTTTTTTTACTGAAAAAAAAACAAACTTCATGGTAACTCCATACTTGATATTTTTAGTTCGAGAAGAGAGCAGTTTTGATGCTGTATTATAAACTTCAAATTTGATACGAAACTCCTATATACTTTCAGCTAACATTAGAATAAAAAAAAAGTAACACGGGACAACATTTGTGAATAAACATTTGTTTTGTTTTTTTAAACAAATACAAATTACTCTTTTGAACACAAATTTGTTTTGTGTGAGCACCGTCTTTCATTTGACTGATAACAGACCTATTTAATTAAGAAAAACCAATATTTTCTTACAGATAATTATTAATACTGAAAGGTTAAACTTTACATTATCAAATAATATACATCTACTGATTAGTTACCATGTCGCTCGAGATATTTGTTGAACATTTCACTGGTAATATTCTGAAACCAACATGAAACCGCAACTTAGAAATATCAATGTGTGTTGGGTATATCGACTATTGCAATGTAGAGTTCTAAACTAATTAAATATTGAACACTTTCAAACCCGCAATTAATAAAAGTAGCAATAGTTAAAGTTTATTATTTACATGTAATTTACCATCAGTAAAAGTAATGTTCTGCAATTGGAAATGTTATAACAACTACGGTAGAGCAAATTTTAAACTGTGGTTAGAGTTTCAAAACAACTAAATGCGGTTTGACGGTAAATGGAATACGATGTCACTTGTGTAATTTAACCTTTATTTCAATTGTAATTCAATTAAACAATTTCGAATTTTAATACCATTAAAATTTCACTAATCATTATTTTATTATCGCAATTAATATGGGTAACCATAATATTGTATCAAATGTTACGAATCATATAAATTATTTTCTTTACTAAACATTAGCAGTCGCTTAGTACAATAACTTTTTTTTTTGAGATTCAAAGTTGATTGAATAAAATTGAATCCATTTTAACTTTCGTAATATTATTTAAGGTAAGGGAGCCTGTTACGTTATGTGGTCTGTTTGTCATATTGATTTATAATTGCATTTTAATATGTGGTCAAAGTTAACTATTAACTAATGTGCAGTGTCATTTGGCAGCAACTAATATTCAACTAAAATGTTTAAGACTCTTTTAAAAACTAAACATTTGAAAAAAAAAAACTAAATTCATTTTTTTTTAAGTTAATAAATACCGCTTAGATTTTTATATAATTTAAAAAAGTTTTGGATATATTACTGCAATTTTAGGACAAAACTTTAATAAATTAAAGAAGGATACGAACTGCATTTCATCCAACCTTGGTAAACATACGACTTACAATCGGGGAAAAAATACATTGGTGGTAAGACATTCATTGCACCTATGGGTGCGTTGGGGAAGGATTGACATTTAAAACTTATCGAGAAAGGCATGTGTGTTTAAATATAGCTCACGAATATCACTCTTGAATCGATAGTTTGGACGTCTCCGAGATGAAGAGTGACACTTTAAATCCAAGTTCAGCTGTCATTGTCATTGCGGATAAGAAGGGGTGAAAACGAAAAACCTAAAATTATCGAGATTAGTCTCAAATCCACAGTTTTCACGATCGATCAGCTGATTGGTTACAGTCCCGATGTCGTATAATCTCACTTTTGGTAACTTCTATTTTATACTCTAAAACGAAAAAAGTTCTTACATGTCTAATGAATAATTTCGACAAATAAACACCCGGGCAAGCGGTAATCGGCTGGAAGGCATAAATAAATTTTGGATTTTGTTTTTATTATACTGTTTAACTTTCTAAGTTTGTGTATAATTTTTAGATTTCATAGATACTGCTTGTCTAACACGCCCATATTTTGTCCTTGTATTTTAGATACACTATATATATATATATATATATATATATATATATATATATATATATATATATATTTTCAATAAAACAATTAATAACTTTTCAATACAACAGTTTAGTTTGAGTTTCTACTTTCTTACATAATATACGTTGTAGTTTATTGTTGGATAGATAACAAAAAAGAAAGGGAAAAAAAATGAAACTAAATTATAGCTATTTTGAGTCCAAATGACTTGTTCTTATAATGATGTCTATCTGTTATATATGCAGTTCTCTACTACAGCCCAAATTATGACTGTAATTACCTTTAGTATCTAGGTATATTTTAGCAGGATCTAAAGATGCTATATTTTTTAAACTCAAATTTGATGGTAGCTGCCTTAAGAAACAAAACATAAAATAAAGATTTTTATTTAAAATAACATTTTATATTTTAATAAAATTTTGTTCTTGTAACCACTGAACACACAAATAAAACATATTAGTCACCATCTTTCCAATATTACAAATTAGTGAGTTATAATTAAATAAAAATTGGTTGTTGTGATGATCATAAAAGACGTAATTTATCAAAATTGCTTTTACCAAATTTTGTGATATATAAATATTATTTACCGAAACCCATGTGAAAAGTCGCATTTAAAATGAATTACCCTTTAAGAATAATATGTAAAATACAAAAGGAAACTTGTCCACCGATTTACTCTGAAAACGTGAATATGGTACAAACAAAGCAATTTTAAGGTCTTATTTCGATATATAAATATTTCGTTCAGAGACAGTGTTAATGATTTATTTTTAGGATTTTATTGACAACTACTGAACTGATATTATAGTGACTATTAATTTTGGTTGGTTTTTATTTAGTTTTTAAAATGGGTAAGTTATAAAGTTTGTGCAATGACACTCAAAAAAAATTAATTGTAAAATTTAGCACATTAATATTTTTAGGTCAAGAAGCTAGCTTTAATATTTCATTTTTATTTAACCTGAATTTTCTATTGAACTGATTAAAAAAATAAATAAATAAATAAAAATATTTATACAAATTAAAATATATTCTCTCCTGTAATTTCTATTTCATTCAATAGAAACACTTCGTGTAGAATTCAATATAGGCTAATCTGAACCAATCACCAGTCTCTTGATAGTATTTTGACCCAATTACGTTCTCATTGGTGTATTCAGTTGTAATTGAATGTGAAAATGTAATCAATCCAATGATGAGAAGAGGTATTCTTTGGTAGCTTCAAACAACGTCTCGTATGTTCTAAATATTTAAAATATTTTGTTTTTTACAATCATTCTAATTTCAAACTGTTTTGTTTGAATCGTAGGTGTTTAAAAATAAATATTTATTCACCGTCCATTGGTGAACTCCAAACAATTTGAAAATAAAATTGAAGAGAACTAAAACATAGGAACAAGTTTAATAACAGTGTATCGCCCTAAGTCAAACAGTTGTAATTTAAGGAATATACAGTAATGGGCGAACTTTAGACTTTACGTGATTAGTTTTACGATTAAAAATACTGTAATTAATTTCCCAAATATCTTCTCCAATTTTGTACTGAAATTACAGATTCTATCTTGTTTTTAATTTAATTTAAAAAGTAAGAAATTCTGTTCCTCTGATTTTGTATTTTGACATAATTTTTATTGCGTTTTATTTTTACTTTAAATAGTAAATCAAAAAATATTTCCTGAAAATCTGATCAGAGCGTTTTCTAAAATTTTTTATCTATATTTAACGTTATATTTCTGTAAAATGAAAGTGGTGAGGTATAAAAATATGGAAAATACTTCCCGCATGTTCCTAATGAGTCTCATTGTGAATGGACCGACCAAAGCGGGGGAAATCCCAAACGTTAATGGGGGGGGAGGGAGGAAGTAGTTTCTAGCCTTTTGCAATACATTTATTATTGCAATATTATCATTCATTCTATTCACGCAGTATAAAGTTGTTTACATTTTTTCCTTGGCAGAATTTTTTTAATCATGGAATATCTTGAGGTCACATTGTATAAATATTAAATCTAAATAAGTTATAAGGATTAAATATTCATTTTAAATAACATGTATAATAATAAATATTAAAATTTGACCAAGCAGCTCTATTTTGTATCTTTGTATCCTTTATTTGTTTATTCTGTTCCCTCTTTTTTTTACATTGCACGTAGTGTAAACAAAATACACTTTAATTGCAGGCTAATATAATCTACAATCTTGTTGTCAAATATTGCACACACGTCGTCATGTACTCAATAGTACTGGTCTTGATTGTTCATATCATACTATGGACTGAGTAGGAATTAAAAATTATAAAAAATATTTGTTGTACATTATCATAAGGGAACAGGACAGAGACACCTAAATAAAGATTGTTGATTACTATATCCTGTCAACCAGTGACTCTCAAATTATATTTCGCAAGGGGATAAAACCAACACCACGACACCTTGGATGATAAATTTGTTAAATCCAAACCGATTGGTAAATATTACAATCGCTTTAATTTTAATTTAGTAGAAATTACCAAATTTTAAATTATCAATCTCAATTTATGTATACCACAATTGTAAATTATGTCCAGTAGCTCATTCAGTTAGAGCATAACTCATTACAAATACGCATATATATTTATATATATATATATATATATATATATATATATATATATCTTCCTTTTTTTAAGTATATGCTTAAAAATTAAAAAGTGTTATAAAATAAATACGTAATGATTTTTTAACAAGTATAGTAGCTCTGGTGTGCGCTGTTGGAAACAGTTTCAAGGATGTTTTTCGGCTTGTGGAGTGCAAAGGAAAAAGAGTGGAGAGAGCAGTGAATAAAAGGGGTAATGATATCAGACTTGATGAAGCCAACACAGTGATAGTTTAGTTAACAAAAGTTCAATTAATGCATAATCTCTGTTGTAATCAAAAACCTATTGTTAAAAAAGGAGATGTTACGAATTAACGTCCTATAAGACTAATACAGGTTTTGTCTAAACTTTTTGAAAGAATAAGAATGAGCAGAATTCTAAAACTATTATTATAACTCTCTCTCTCTCCTCCCTCCTCTCTCTCTCTCTCTCTCTCTCTCTCTCTCTCTCTCTCTCTCTCTCTCTCTCTCTCTCTCTCTCTCTCTCTCTCTCTCTCTCTCTCTCTCTCTCTCTCTCTCTCTCTCTCTCTCTCTCTCTCTCTCTCTCTCTCTCTCTCTCTCTCTCTCTCTCTCTCTCTCTCTCTCTCTCTCTCTCTCTCTCTCTCTCTCTCATCTATATATATATATATATATATATATATATATATATATATATATATATATATATATATATATATATATATATATATATATATATTAAATGTAATATTTGAACAGAGTCTTTAACAACACAACTTTCTTTTCACCTACAGTATTTATATTATAAAAGGATGCAAATATCTGCTCCAACCACCAACGAAAATGTAATGTGATAGATAAACAAAATAAACACATAATAATAATAGGTAATAATAAGATAATAGGTCTATAATAATAGACCTATTAGAAATATACTGTGGATAACAAATTTAAAAGAAATCAGTTAAACAAAATAATTGTGTTCTTATATAGAAAGCGGAAGAAGGGCTGCATTCTGTAACAGGTAAACTAGAAAAGACAAGTTTAGTTGTAGTAACAGATGGACTTTACAGTCTGAGAATCGAAGTACAATTAAAGGGGGTTAAGCACTAAATAATTGTTGTTTGGTAGCACCTACACTTATAAAATATGCCACACGCAAATAGTTTTAGGGTTCATTATTTCAAATATTTCGGGAAAATATTTCAACTCAGTGTATTGCCACAATCAAGAATAGATTTTTTTTTCCTTTTGCATTCCCACATAACGTTCTAACCCCCTATATTCGTAGTCTTTTGGAATGCCTCGAAAAATATTTATACACTTTGATTTCTAAATGTAATCTGGTTTCTTACTACAATAGTATTCTACTAGAGGAAGAAATTATGGAAACAACGTAAAAATCAAGAAAAGCGTTTCAGCTGTAGAGATCATTTAAAATTATAGTTATTCATATGCTACTGTCGTGATTATTTTACGCAGTTTTTTATTTAATTTATTTTTTTAAATAAAACACTCATTGAAACATAAGGTGTATTTTCAATAGTAATTAAAGCAATTAGAAATCTTACCTACGCATTTTTAATGTAAATTTTATATGCATACTATAAATGACTTATATGTAATATTTTTGTGTCATAAAAAACATTCTATAAGGAGATTCAGAAAACTTTAAAATGTCAAATAAATGCAAAGTGAATTGTCTAAATGGGGTTCTAAATCCGTCTTATTTGTGTTTGTGTTCTAAAATATTTTTAAAAAAATGGTTTCTTTCTTTTTTACATAGTAAAGTTTGACAGTTTGGTTTCGCTTAATATTTGTATTAAAATTTTAACTAAAGAATTTGAACCTAGTGGGAGATATTTTACCTATTATTATCGCCTACAATAAAACTGAATCAGAATATTTCTTTGATAATGAAAAAAATCGTTGATTTAGATTTTGTTAGAGTATCTAGGTTTTTTAAAAAAAGTTAAGGAGAGTGTTTGTACACTCTTTAATATAATTCAACAATTATAATAAGTACGGTTGTGAAAACCACGAGTTACGTTTCTTAAAATATTTACCTCTGCCTTTTATTTTTCCATATGGTTTGTCTTCACCAACTCTTCTTCTCTTAATACCCTGACGCTATTAGAGTTTTCGAGGGCTTGGAAGTTCTATGTCATGCCTATTTCCTTGAGCATTATTGATGAGGTTTTAAAGAGTATAAAAACTATTCTTCATGAAAATATTTTTTAAAAAATAATAATATATTCAAAATTTTTATTAAGATACATATAATTTCCTTATTTCTCCTTAAACATCTAATCCGAGAATATGAATATCGAATTCAATAACAGCACAGAATTTCTTACAAAGATAATACCAATAAATTTACAGAAGCGAGGAATTTAAATACATCCCAACCCTCTCCCATATCAATCGTTCCTTCTCTACATTTCTAATTATAATTTCAATCAAAAGTTATAATTTCATAATTTGTATTTCTCATTGGCATTGGAAAGTTACTATAAAGTTCTAACGTTTAATGATAAATTTTACTTGGGAAATAAGTTTGTCGTTTTCTATAATCAATTTGATTTCACCACTAGTAATATCTGAAAACTAATTAAAATGCTTTAAAACTTGATATAGAATAACTAGTTTAAACTTTAAAAGCATGATAACCAACTGTGTAAAACTACTGCACACATACTCTCACTCACAAGGTTATTAGACTTTCACATCTCCATCAATTGAACTAAACCAAGCCGTTCAACTTTTTTGGATAAAAAGTTATTTTTATGAAAGAATTTAAAATGAGAACCATCTTGAAAGAGATTGTAAAACATATTCAATTATAAAATAAGAATAATATTACACATGTTTCGGTATCGTGTATTATTAAAATAAATTGAAACTGAACGCTAAAGTGACTACTAAAAACTAGATTTAATAGAAAATAAGGGAGAAAATCAATACAGAATAATAAATATTGGAATTGGAAGATTGCTTTAAACTTGGAATTTTCCGCCTATTAGTTTGTGGTGCATTTTATTCAAATAGTGCTACGACAATTCACATGAAATGGGGACACATTACCCCCATTTATATGGATCTGATAAAAACACTGTTCTTGAAATCGCGGTTTATAAAAAACAATTAAAAAAAAAAGAAGTTTAATGTTTTAATAGTTAAGTTAGTGATGAATTGTTACTGAAGGGGTGGTAAGGCAAGAAGTAAAACATCAATTTTAATTATGATGTTTGGTCTTTTGATCCATTATTTTAAAAACTGTGATGAAGCAAAATAGTTGAAGTCAATAAAATATTATTTGGACCACTGTGAATAAAATTGTTGCAGTTTACTTGATATTATATTAAGACAGCTAATAACGAAATGTCATCACTGTACCTAAAGTTTATTTTTATTTGAGAAGCTTCACAAGTGTATGAGACTTTCTTATTCTTGTTACTAGTTATGTAAACTTTTTTAACTATTTTTTTTAAATATATTTTTGAATTTTTGTCTCATCTCACCAGTACCAATAAAATGAGGTAGTTATGACATGAACAAACATCCTCTTTAAAAACAAGAAACGCCCTTCCACTAATGGACCAAACAGTCTCAAAATTACAACCTAATTGGGTGAACTACTATTACCTGACTATTCTCAAATAACAATATAGTTCAGATGGATAGATACAATTTCCTTCTTGGCTCCCTTATTACAATCAAGGTAACAACCACTATTTTATTTCAACAAGACACTTAAACTGGTCTATCACATTTTCAGAACTCGTATTTAACGTTTTTAACTAACCCCCGCCCACATCCACTGATGGCTAAAATTCAAAAATATCCATTTGCCCATAAAAAAAGCTCTTTAAATAATAAAATAGTTTAAACAACCACATGTATACATTTCAATGTAATCAAAGACCTGAAGTGATAAACGTTAGCGAACAACTGTTATAAGACTTTGTAGTAAAAACAATTGTTTTATAAATAATCAATTCGAATTTTTTTTTCGGTTCGCCACTGTTTCCGAAACAGTTACTTCATAAATTCTTAGTTAATTAATAAAAATACATTTTTCTGATTCATTTCTTGGTTTTCTATATCAGTTTAAAAAAAAAAACTACATAGAATAATTTTGTTGAATAAATAATACGTTTGACTCGTACTTTTTTTGGAATAAAATTTAACAATTCTAAACAGATTTTGGTGTGATTGTAGTTTCGATTTAATTGGTTGTTTCTCAAACTAAATGTCCTTAGAACTCTTCCTTTTATCTACTACATCAATGGGAGACATTGTCAATTCATCTCTAATTCAATACCGCCTGAGCCAATCACTCTGCAACAGGATTTTGACCCAATTACCATAATCGCTTTATTTGACATTATGAATATTAATTGAATGTATATCACAATTCAAAGACAGCAATGTCTTTGTTACAAAGGTTCAGCCGTGATTGTATTTGCTTAGAATACCTTCTAATATACAGGACTTTATTGAATCTTTTACTTAGAATTTTATAAATATCTTTTTGTTCTTTTCTGGAAACACTTATGTTATTAAATCTTTCATTATAGACGTTCTTTTTTTTAATGCTCCGTATTCAACAGCATTTTTATCTATACCTCAGTTTTGTAGGACAAGGTAAAAGTAATTCTTTTTCCTCGTCGTTTTTCTTTATAAATTTCTTAAAATTGATGAAACCCGACTGTATAAATAACGTGTAGTAGGTTAGGGCGACTTCATTTTCGATCAGTATCATTCCAATTGTATTTATTTTATTTTAAGAACCGCTCTAGAAATGTCACTTTCAATAGCATTAGCTATATCTCTTATTTTACTTTTACCAATTGGGGAAATAAGTACGAAACAGTTTTCAATTACAGTCGGATTTATTATTTTATTTATTTTATTTTTTTAATATTTGTACATTCATTAATATAATCATAATAATCATAAATTAATCGCTGAACGTGGTACAAATAGCCTCTATGATTTATCCATAATCATCACCTGTATGTAAGTAAGTAGTGGATTAACTTAAGGAAATAGAACTGGTAATTATTTGCAGGAAAATAATGATTCAGAAAATTTTATAATATTTTTACTTGTAAAAACAAACAAAAGATTAATTCACTTAAAAGGCACCTTTGATTATATTTAGCCATAACTGTTGTTAAATGTGTAAATATTTACATTCGAAAAAATATATTAAAAATTGTTATATTTTATTTTTAAAATAATTGTTTGTGATTTGATTACGAATATAATTTAAGTTACCACTATGTTTAAGTGGATTGTCGTTTATCGAAACTACTAGACAATAATGTTTGACAAATCTAACTTTTGATTATTTCTGATGGTTCGGAATAGACTAATATTTAGAGTGACATGGTAAAAAATAAATAGTTTTAATATTGTGTATTTATACATTCGAGTCACTAATTACAATACTACAACAATTAAGTTAGTATTTACTTAATTTTCCATTGAACAATTACACTCTGATTTAGAATCTAAAATTCGTCTGTAAACTAAAGTGATTTGATCAATTTCGGGATACACAATTTTTTTAGGCATGGTAGGACGTTCATTTAGTGCGTGAGAGGAAGTATATATGCAAACCTCCAGGATATTCGTACAGAATTGAAGTTATTGGTAAGAGGAATGAATGTTTATAGACAAAAAAGAGGAAGCCGAAGTATGGGTGTTCATTTTATAAACGGTTAACGTGACATATCCTTCTTTAGAAGGAATCTGTTGAGGACTATCTCTCACCCTTTAGGCAGATTGAGAAATCCCTTAGAAGGTTAAACTAACTGTCATTTATGAACAATATTTGCCACCAGCTCAACAATTTGTTTCACTATATGAGTAGTAAAAGTAAACTAAACAGTTTTTGTATTGAAGAAACATTTGTTTACTATTGGATGGTTTTGAAATTTGGAATAATTTATACTAAAATGTGGATCAACTCCCTAATATTTTCCTTTGCTTTAAAAAAAGGAAATATTTGTGTGTGCATCATACTCGTTCTAATAGACAAATGTTTGACAATAGTATTGCAGTCAAAAGGTTTAACTTAACTTCTTCACAAAATAATCAGAAGCATTAATAAAACGAAAAAGTTAAATAGATTTTTTTCAGGCATTTATTATTTTACAAATGTAAAGTGTCAACTTTGGGTGTTGTTAACTAATTTCGTTACAAAATAACACAAGTGAAGATTTTAAAACGTTGCAACTTATTTTAAATTATTTTCTTCAATTTTAATTTTTATTCACTTTATTTATGATTTCTACTAACAAAATATTTACAAATAAGAATAAAGATAAGGTGGGAAGATGCACTTTGCTTTTTAGTCAACTTAATATAATCACATTATGACTACCATTGTATTTACCGTCAAAAATAATATTCTTTCATCATCAACCACATTAATGTGATGTATACAAAGGAATTATTCTAATCAAGTACAAGTAAACCAATTCTAGATATGTTAAAAAATAGTTCCTTTATCCCTTTAGAGTTTTTTAGTAGTGCTTTTTTTTTATTCAAATGTACAAATTTTATAATGGGATACTTTTCTTAAGCTTGATATACTGTATATACTGAGTTGAGCATTAATTAACACTCATAGTGGACCGGATTCAGAATTAATTTCAATTTATAAAAACAAACAAATAATAAATATACTTTCCAAGTAAAGACAATTTAGGAAGAGTATTCTAAAATCTATTATATTAAAAAAAAAAAAAAAAAAACAAATAAAATCAAAACAGTTCACAAACATTTGTATACACTAATCAAATACTAATCAAAATATCTTTTATTATAAATTTTATTAATTTAACAGATAAAAAAACAACCTTTGGTTTTGTCTCTTTTATATTTGCTGGTTGATATTAATTTGTCAAAAATTTTGGTTAGGAAAGTCATAAACTAGTCATAAGTATAAATATATGAAAATGAAATCATGAAGGAGATCAAGGTTAGATTTATTATTTTTGAAAATATATCTTAAAGGCAATTAAATTTTTTCCCACCTATTTGGGTCATTAATCTTAACGTTTCAGTAGAATTTTAAATGAATCGGCAACCCCGATTATAAGTACCTAAGTCTTCTACAATACCTCCAAAACAGATATTTTTTGTTTTAACGTTAACTCTCGGACGGATATTTTAGGAAGAAAATTCCTAAAATGTGGCCAAAATACGTACATGCAAAATTACCTTAAAATCATAAATTAGTTTATGCTTCAGAGTTTTGAACAAAAAAGTGCTCAAAAATATTGTAACTATTTTAGGTAGAACCCCAAATTGATTTGACATGACGTCAGGAGGAGAAATTGCTCTCGGGAAGATTTCAGTGAAGAGGGAAGAAGGAAGATAGCAAATGTCATTATACACAAGAGATTCCGATTACTATTAGACACCGAAGGATATCTGAAAGACAGTTTCTAAGTTAAAGTTTTGAAGGATAAGATTTGTAAAATATTTTACATGTAACAGCCAATTTCTTACAAATATAAAAACATTTTATAAATAGTGTTGTTAGAATCATATAGTTTAATATAGAAAAAACAAACATATACATGCTATATAATACATACAAAAATAAATAGTGAATTTAAATTGTTCCGAAACACTTCAATTTCAATGTTCCTTTTAAAAACGTAGGTAAGACTACTTATATTATGGTTTACCTAAATGGATTATTGTCCAACTTTCTGTGGTAGAGGAGGGAAAGGTGGGTGAATATTTTTACTACTAAAATTAATCTATAAATAAAGCACCGTAAAAACACTACAACTTCCGGATGGTGGTACTTGCGGAAGAACGGAAGTAAGGACGTCTGTACTATAATATAAGTTGCACACCTCACTTGCAAATGTGACATTAACAAGGTGCTTTTTCTAGTTTTCAAAATACTCAAGTTGTCTGAGTATTCTTTTTGTTTGTTTTATTGTTTTCCTGTAACTCGCATCTTTAACCATAAATATTGTTCACCGTAAGTATTGGAAAATATTCGGATACATTCTTAAAATATAACAGATTAAATAAATTAAAAAATTAATAACTTTGTAGTACATGACATATACAATATTAGCTTTCTTTAATGTAAATCACGATAATCTGTTTTAAATATCTAATTTTATAGCCACTATAATTCTTAGTTTGTAATTGTTTTAATTCTAGTGTCTGTTTCAATAAACACTTACCGTAATCAAGGTATATGTTTTGGTAGTGTTTAAATTATAAATCACTAATCTACGCTTGATAAACTATGTTGTGTATGCGTAACAGCACTGAAGTGTTTAGAACCAAATGTAATTGCACTGCCTCAGTTTATGTACAACATTATCTAAGTCAATGTTTAACATTTGATTAGTTACTTCTTATTACTTAGTTTTGATGTGTTAGTAATATTTAATTACAATACAGAACTTGTATAAGACACTTAAAGTGATTGTGTCAGAACACTGTCAAGAGAGAAGTGATTGATTTTGATTAGGCCTGTAATGAATTATAACAAGTGATTGAAACCGATGTAGCTGAAAAAAAAGAAAGTTTTCGGAACAAATGTTATAAACTTAGTATTTTTAAGTTAGTAAACAAAACAAAAGCTTCTGTAGAAATTAAACGATGAAACGACGGTTCTTAAATTAATGTCTTAGTACAAACAATTTTAAAAAACAAAGATAGTGAATAAATATATTCTTAAGAAAGAAGTAATATATCAGAAATAAAATCCTCTTGAAGAGGAGTGGTTTAGTAACGTAATAGGTTACAAACAGAATAGCTTAAAGGAGATTTGTAGCTGTTACTAATTAAAGTAATATTCAAATGTTGACTTTAGTGGTGGGAGGGCAAGAAATTAGTCAACAATTTCAAATGGAACTTCTGATTATAGGATACTTTATTTTGAAAGAAAAGGCGAGACAAGAAACGTGGTTGAATGAAAATTCGTTTGGGACACCAAAAGGAAAATTACAATAGTTTACGTGACAATATTAGGTTGGTTAAAAAATAAATTGCATCTCTTCCTTTTAACCTTCACAAGAAAGTATTAACACAACCGCTTAAAAACAAATAAACAAGAAATTAAATATTTTAAATATTCCCGTTTTATTCATTTCCTTATTTCCCCCAGTAAAGAAACAAGGTTAATACTTGTTTTCAAATATTCTATTTTTCTCTTTGATAATTCTAATATAAAGACTTGCAGCTCCTTTACAAAAGGAGTGTAGCGACTTTGCTATTTATTTTACTTTGATGTGGGTTTTACTTTTCTCTCGGATAATTTAATTTTTTCGTTTTTTTCAAATTTACATACAGTATTATTCAGTTTTCATTCCTTTTCAAAATTTCTGAGTTTTTTTTTTCAAATTAAAAAGGGAATTGTCAGATAATAATAATGGCTTAATTATGGGCTTTATATTTTCGTTTCCGTTTATTTTTCCACAAGTAATTCATTATTAATGGAAGTCTAATATAAACGTTTAAGCCATGGGGTTCTTTTTTGACCTGGGTCTTTTTTTCCTCAAAATTCAAATTCTATATTTAATTTAGACGTGATTTTACGAACTGTTGTTCTAGTTTACAAACATATTTAAATGGTTGATGAATTGCAAAAAAACTGTTTTTTTTTCGAATGATTTTCATAGCTCAATATATTTAGATTTATAATTTCATCCATAGAGACCAATAATCTATAATTTAAAAAATTGATAATACAGTATATTAAATTTTTACTAAAACAAAATTGTTTATTACAAAACCTCAAAATTAGAAAAAAGATCAGAATTAATATTTATAGTGGTAGGAATTTAGTTTAATCTAGGTTGGAATGATTGGAAATTCAAAAACGGCGGCAATTTGAAAAGGTTTTGATTTTGAGAAACCACAACGGACCCACTACGGTCTGTGTTTACATTTTTTTTTTCATTTCTGACCAAATATATACTGGTGGTTTTTCAAATTGATTTAGTTTGGATCTAAGGGATCAGATAAACTTGTACAAAGTGGAATTATTTGATTTTACGATAATGGATTTTTATTGTGTGGTCGTAGTTTTTTTTTCCTAAAGTTATAAATAGCAGATTTTTTTTTGTTGCTGTGAATCGACACATGAAACTACTTAAATTAATGAAATTAAAAACATCAAACAATAAGTAGACATAAAATAATTTTTGGAATATTCTGGGTCATATCTCAAAGGTTTCTATTTGGAATGAATATAATTTACAAACGTTTTCAATATTGAACTAGGCCTAATGTATGAAATACGCGTGTATTAAAGAAATTACAGCTGTTTGAAGCTTTCAAATCAATCGGCTTTATAATTTTGAAAATTCATTTATTAATAATCAAACAGTAATTGTATTTTAGTTTACAATAATGAATTGGGCAGGACACATAATAAGCAAATTCAGTTACCATCTAAAAACTCTTTTAAAAATACTTTGGTGACAAACCTGCTAAAAGTACTTAGTTCACTTCGATTGAACGAATTTTACGTTTCAAAATATTGAACATCTGTTATTTATTAGTTTATGTTAAATATTTTTAAAATGACAATGTATAACTAGTATGTTAATATTTTATATTATCAAATAGGTGTTAAACCTTCTTTAAATTTGTAAAATTGTCCATTTATGTACGTATATTTAATCATTTGTCATTCCTGTCTTGACGTTTATTATTATTTATTAATTATTGTTTTTATGGGAATTTGTTTGTATATGTCATCACAATCAATAGTGATATCCATTCACTATTATTTATTATCTATAACTCTAGGCTTAATATCTTTATAACCCGTATGTTGTGTGTATAGTATTTTAAATGCAAGTGTGTCATTTTGTGAAATGATTGCCAGATTCGTGCGATAAAGTTTACACTAAGTAATGCATAAAAAGTCGAGTGCTTTGTACATTAATAATGCCAAGAAAATATGTATGCATACATTTAATGATAGTTGCAAAACACAAGGAATGTAATTGTCTCCTGTGAATTGTCCTTAACATTTTAAAACAGTCCTTAGAGGAATAAGTGTAACAAATGAAGGCGATAAAACGTGTGAACATGAATGTATGACCTTGAACGTTACTTTAAAATGTTACAACTTCTGTATTCGACAACAAAATGTGCAACATTTCCTCTTGATTTTCTTTATGTTTAATAAAATGGTACAAGTGGTTTTAGCATCATAATTGAACTCTTCCACCACTATTCATCACCAACTGCTGCTTATTGTTTATTAGACTGCCCGCTTGACTAGGTGTCTAACTGAGTACCTGTCTAATTACCTGACTGACCTTTTAGCTGACTGGATGTCTGATTGTTTAATTGTCTTACTGACTGGCTATGTGGACACCAAATATGTATATTCAACTTTTTTATTTATTTAATTGTTTTAACATTCCCTTAGATGTACCTGAATATAAATTTAGTCAAAATCAACAGTGACTGATTTGACCAAATATATCCCGTAACGACCATATCCAAACTTATCAGTTATCATTTTTCCATGTAGTTGGTTTAAGATTTATTGTTTATAAAGTAAAAACGAACCAATGATGCAGTCATAGATAGTAAAATATCTCAAAATTATACCCATTGGCAACAAGTTTGATTATAATCGGTCCACGGTTTTGTGTTGTAAACCACTGATCTTACGATAGACAACAAACGTTAATGAGAAAACCATCATTTGAACTTAGGGGACCTAAAAACCTATATATCCGTAAAATAAATAATTTTTTATAAGTCATAAAAGTACAGTGTCACTAAATCAAAGTGTAACATCATTCTTAATGGATAATATTATAATACTAAAGAAGTAAAGTAATGAAATAATTTCCTTTAGTTTAAAATATCTTATATTGAAACACACTGTATATTTAGTTGCTTCTATTAGAATAAGCGAGCAGTGTGCTCAGTTTTGTCTTCTGCTCTAGCCTACGTGTTGTATTTTAATAAATAAACGACAATTATTCATTTTCTTTCGGTCTAGTCAGCAACTGTTGATAATTTTGATTAAAAGAATTTTCTTCCTTCCCTCTTCAACGTAGGCCTAATTACATTTCTAAAGAGATGCCACAAACTCAAAGCTTTGCAACACCTGTTTTTGAAAAGATTTTGTTTTCAACATTCTGTTTGAAATTTAATTTTTTTTAGGGTTGTACACCTTTTTTTGTAGATTAATTAGATTTTAACTTTTCTTACACTTTGAAAAGGGGAGGGTTGGTAATTAATGGGATTATTGATTTTACGTCTACATAGCGTAAAAATATCTACTATATACTCGTATAGTATTTATTAAAAAAAATCGTTCAGTGGTCTTGATTTTGTACTCTCAGTGGGGAATTCTTAAAGCCAAACACTTTAATGATTTTATAATGCAATAAAGCAACATCTTAATAGGTAATAAGTAATCTTATAAAGTAATTATTCTATTTGTCTTTACTCGTATTAGAACTCCTAACGTAAATATTTTGTATTAGACTTTTATCTAGTAAAATATATACATGTATATAAAATTCATTATTGAGACTGCCATATATATTACTAAGACGTATTCTATTCTCATTCAGTTAGCGACAAATTGTCTTTTGATTACAATGTTTCATTCAACTAAATATAACGTATTTATTAAATATTTAAATTATAAGTTGTTTTTAATGTGTTTCTAGTAAATTTTTATCTTATTTCATTTGACCTATAGAAGATTGTATAAAAATAAGACAATCATTAATTTTTGTACAAACGTTATTAACCAAATCTAATCAAAAGATTGGAAGTGATTTCCTCGACAAAAGTTTTACGTAATTCACTTTTATAGGTTTACAATGATATTTCTTAGTAAAACTCTACTATATACTCTCATCTGTTAAGTTAGATCATGGTCTTTAGATACTTTACCGTTTTGTAAAGTGTATTTTGTTTAGGATTTAACAATTACGATCTTCTTTCTACGTTACATTTTGTATACAAATACCCTGAAGACAAGTTTTGTAGAAATCTCCATTCAATAACTCACAGAAATTGGTAAATATATTTCATATAAATAACTGTTCTCTTATATTTCTGTTTTTTTTTTTTTTAAGTTTATATTACTATTCGTATAGTGATAATTTTAACAATTTAAAATTTGTTTTGTGCAATAGATATTTTGGATGTCTGTGAACAAAATCTTTCTTGTTACAACAGTTTGTGTTTACTTTTTGATAAAATAAAATAAAATTGTAGATGGCTTTGTGGATTAGTTTCGTCCGGTATTGGATATCTTATTGAAAATATATTTCAAAATATCCTGAGTATATTGGATATTTTTGATATCTAGAAGGAAAATTGACATTTATGAATAAATATATTACTAGAATGGAAGAAATTTTATCGTAATAATTAGTCCCTAAATCTAGCTATGGTATTACATTACCGATTTATCTTTAAATAAATATGAAGACTTGTGTTTTAATATACTTCCTTTATATAAAAATATGAAATACTTATAAGTATAAGTTTATAATTATATCGTTAGAAGTTGTTACCAAATACATAATTTAAACAAGATGACACATTTCCTCAGTGAAATCCGGCTAAATGTATTTTATGTTAACATTGTGCCTATTGATGTTTTATTGTTTTATTAAAATGATTTATTGTTTTCAGGAAATAACGTTGAAAAACAGTAAAATAACAAACAAAATGTGATACATACCTATGGAGTAGGTGTTTTTTTTATGAGGAAATAATGTTTGTTTTATTGAAAAGTTGAGTAACTTTTCCGCGCCAAATATTGCATATATAGTCCCGTATCTCAATGATTTACAGCCTGCCTGTATATGTTATTGAAGATGGAAAATTTCCAATATCATATTGGGACGGCAATGAACCAAAAGTAAGGTTATGACAAACTTTTATATATGAAAGCTCGTTGTTGTAGCACAACGACAAGAAAATTTGATATAACAATATATGTAATATTGAAGATCTAACAATCTATCGCGTACTGTAAAATAACCTTACATCCAACTTTGCATAACGCCAAGTAGTATAATATACTTGAAAGCGGAGTCTTGTCTGTACTACAGGAAACTTGAGTCTTTATCTAGACTAAGCATCTTACGCTTCATTATGTAATTTCTCACATTTGAAACACTTTGAGCTTCTTTGCACATTGAGAGTTTATCAAGTAGCACTCGTCGCTGCTATTTCATTCGGGGTTTGCTCTTTTCTCTTATTGTATTTTAAATATAATAAATAACAACAGATATGTTTTTACAATACTATATATAATATCTTAATGAACCCAAATCTGATGGATAATTGATAATTCTTCTACCACCTGTAAATATGTCTGGAAACTAATCAAATTGATTTAAAAGAACATATCCAAACTGGCGGACAATTAAAAAATATAACAAAATAACAATCGTTATTTTATTAGTATTGTTATGGAGTATTTTATTAGAATTTATATAGTAGAATCGCACGAAATATGTTCTACCTGTATAAAATATAACCGTTTTTGACACCTGACCTATTAAAAACTCACAGTAACTTTAACTTTTTTAATGTATTTTATATATTGGTAAATTTAATGATGAGATTAAAATATGTGTTTTTAAATCTTTAACTCAAATTTGAGTTCATTTTATGAGTGGTTGGTTAACAACTCAGCACAATTATCAACTTTAACAAAAATTGTGAATTATGCAGTTTTTAAATGAATGTTATTATGTACAATATATGTCTTTAGAATGTATACAATACAGAGTTGAAGCTTTCATTATGTTTATTATTAGGTGTCTGATGATTAAATTTACAATCAAAGTATCTTATACCCTGAAAATCAATCTTAGTAAATTAATCGATATCTTAATCAATGTATATGTGTTAAAGATATTAAATACAAATTTAATATCAAATCTCTGAATTTTTCAAATAAAGTTAAACTTCAAAATATTTAGTGATAGTGTCAGATGCAAATGGTATCATATTCAGATTGTAAGTATTTTTTGGTAAAGGTTTAAATTATATTTAACAATATTTAAAACTGAGTGAGTAATTTAAAAATTATAAATATTGTGAAATGGTAAACTGTGGAAATAAAGTTTTATATTACGTGAAATTAAAAGGTTCTGTTTAGTCAAGATAATTTGGACGTTTCTTTTGTTTATATAAGACCTTGTATTTATTACAAATCACTTTCCTTTAATAGTTTGCAGTAAATATTACATTATAGATTACACATCCTAATCTCAGTAAATGTTTGTCGTGAGTTCATGTAATTTTAATACCGTCTTCCTATCTGAAAGCTTATTTACTAAATGTCTCTACAGGAGGAACTTGTGTTGTAGGCAAATCAATAGAGAAGTCATAGTTTGTGGTTTGTGATTAAAAAAAACGAAAACATTTGCCAAATATTTTATAAGCAAAAATATATATAAGGGAAGCGAGCAGATATATCTATATGGGATGCATATAAAGAAAAAGTGCCAATATCTCTAGTGTTACTATAAAAGTTTAAATGATACAAAAGTAACACAATGAAAGTTTATAAATTTCTTTGAAACTCAAACAAATATTTAATGAAATGTACAGACAAATGAGCTCTCAAGCACTTCATTTGTAACATAGAAGAGTAAAATAGAAGATAAAATACAGTTGAATATTTCTCTGGAACTTTAATAACAAACAATTATTACATCAACTTTTAGATTGAAGAATGCTTTACTTCCCTCAAAATAGAAGTAAAGGGAAAAAAAACGTATTTAATATTTAGCAGATTGTTACGGTTGGAGATAAAAGAAAAGTTTTTATCGACTTTGAAACTGCTGAGTTTAATAAATTGTATTCTTCACCCATGAAAAGGTTTTGTAAATACCGTTTTAAAGTATTTACAGTGCATAATGTAGTTCAAGTTTAGGCTTAATTAACCAACAAACATATCACGTTTTAAATAAATCCTTTGCAATGTTCAATTGAAGGGACTAACACGTGTGGAAACTTTAATCACTTAATTAAAACATAATTGACAGTTTATTCGAAACAAGACGATATTAATTTATGCACTAAGTCATAATCTGTAGTTGTTACTTGTACACAAACTATTGTGACACTAAAAAACAAAAGGCAAGGCTTATCCAACCAATGCCAAAAACCATTAGCTTTCACTCTTTTGGTTCACTGTCACAAAGGATTTTGTAAATTTAACAACTGAAAATGATGACGTAGTCATTGTAATGCCATCTTGCTTCATATGAAGTGTTCGAGTATTAATTAATTTGGTTATTCTCTAATAACAATATCAAATAATTTACTGCTTTTGTGTACATAATGTAGTGGATCTGTAGCTATTTTCAATACTCCATTCAAATATTGTTTCATTTGAAAAACTATGAGATTGATCTACTATCTTAAACCGTCAGAATATGTATTGCGATACAGTAAGACAATCAAACAGACAGGGAAAACGTTCCAAAATTTCTTTATATTTCTGTATTAAAATTTCACATCAATGTCTGATGACATAACATAAAAAACGATCATATAGTACGGTATGATTATGCAGAGAGTTTTATAAATAACAAGCAATACAGTGATGTTATGGGTTGTGACGAAGGTCGACATTATTAAATCCACGTGCATATTTCCTGCAATGATGATGTATTTCTAGTGACTAGTTTTCAGGCGTAATAAGGTTTATAGTAAATGTACGAGTATAACAACATTAATATTTGTTTGTGTTTGAATTTAATTATTGTATAACGAAGTTAGCTTGTAAACTCTCACTCCTTGGTTTATAATTATATTTGGAGGTGAATCAACCTAAACTGATTCCACAGATTCTATGTAAATCCGTATAAATGTTTGGAATTCGTAAAGGGCGAATTTATATAATGTGATATTTTACTGCATCATTTTAGGAAAACTTAAAAAAAAAAAAAAAAAAAAAAAAAAAACAACTTTCCTCACATAAAACATATGGTTTACACTGATAGAATTCCATTTTAACAAATAACACACAATTTTACAAAAGAAAAATTGTGTGTTATTTGTTAAAATATATGGGATAAACTGAATTTAGTTTTTGTTTTAATTCTACACATATGATAAGTGATTTATTTGTGTACCTATTTAAATTGTTAAAGGGGATTCCACTAACTACAAAAGTGCAGTAATTACCGGATTTTCAGAGGTAGGCTTTTAAACAAAATGTAAGAGAAATTTAACAGTAATTTGGGAATATTAAAGATGTAATTATATCTCTTTCAACATTGATAATACTCGTATCTACTGTACATTTGATTTTTAAAAAATAAACCATATTATACAAAACAATTACTCACTTAATTATTTTGAATGTCCACTTCCACTGTTATACCATTCAATAATAAGTACTTATTGAAACTTAGGAATTTCCAGTACAATTTGTAATACAAACATTCTTATAATATGCAATTTACATGTT